>JAGDYQ010000035.1:601417-1091702 GCA_021962125.1 Bulinus truncatus
TTGAGAGTTTGCGCCACAAACAATGAAGGAAATTTATGAGCATCGGCATCTGCTCTTTCTGAAGCTCTCAGTCCATCAGTTCAGGTCTATTTTAAGGTCATCGTAGGCCCTAGGTATTTTCAAAGTCGTAGGCCCTCCCCATCTTTATTTTTAATGTTTTTCAAGAATGCACCCGCACTTCTTTGCTATTTGAAATCTAAATAAACTTTTGATGACGTCATATGCGACTTTGCTAAGACAAAGAGCCGAAAAGTAAGCCTAATTTACAGATCTGCAGCTTGACTTGCTCATCTCACACGGTTATATTTAGTTACTTTAATACAAACATTATTAAATTTTATTGGCAATCTGAATTTGTTTCCACTTTATGTTCTGACTTTCGTAGGCCCTTGAAAAGTCCGTAGGCCGTAGGCACAGTGCTTACTGTGCCTAGTTGATAAAGCGGCCCTGCATCAGTTGTTTGGTTATTGGGATTGGGGGAGGAAAGAATCTCGAAGGTAAAACCATAGATATCTATGGGTAAAACGTTGAAATATGAACTCCTAACTAACAAGAGGACTTGTGAAAAACACATTGAAAAGATATGCATTTCATGCTATTTTGACATAAAACTAATTTAATTGTTTTACAAAATTTTTGAAAATTATTTTTAAAACTATTAAGTTTTACTAAAAAAACAATAATTTAAATTAGAAATAAAATAAAAAATATATATATTAAAAATGTGACGTCACACATGGCCTGACCCCCCCTGTCACAAAATGTGACACTTTCTTACACCCCCCCTCCCCCCCCCCTCTTGGAGCGTGACGTACTTTATGGACGGCCCCTTACTAGGATGCGGGTCGCATTGTTGTCATATAATATTATTGTGTCAAATCTTGTTAACTTATATTATTGTGTCAAATCTTGTTAACTTATATTATTGTGTCAAATCTTGTTAACTTATATTATTGTGTCAAATCTTGTTAACGTATAGTGTCTAATCTTGTTAATGCATATTTTTATGGCTTATCTTGTTAACTTATAGTCTGTAATTTCTTTAAAATAAAAGACGATTCTGTATTGTAGTTTGTTTTTTTTATGTTGCTGTGTTTTTCTGTTGTTGTTTTATCAATTGTATTTCACGAGACTATGTTATGAGCGCTACGCCACTTCCCCTGGCACACGGTAAGGCTAAATGAAGAAACAAAATGTTTTGTTTTTTTTTCTTTTAAAATTGTGTTGAGATTAAAGCTTGGGCCACCTGCTTGAGTTGTGGGGTGAAGAGCTCTTCTATGAACTAGTAGCTCTCTAAGTGCTTTGAAGAAGACTCGCTAACATCTTCATAATGATACAAAGACGTATGAAATATTTCTGTGTGCACTAATAGCTTGTCCATCTTTTAAACAGAAATTAGACCCTCGGTCTTTAACGGGGACGATATCACACCCTCCTCCCTCCCACAAACTAAAAAAAAAACCGTTTTAATAAATAGGAAAGGGGGAAAGAGACGTGTTTTCTGGAACGCAGTGGCTACGAATACGGCAGGCGTACTCCGTATTATTTTTTTCCGGGGTACGGAACAGATATGCGCATGCGCTCTAGACGGACTGCATTTTATTGCTATTTTTTGTTTTCGGGGCTAGGGTTAGGGTTAGGAATAGGGTTAGGATTAGGGTTAGGGTTAGGCGCAATTTCTATAGCCGGACCCCGAAAAAAATAATACGGAGTCCGTCTAGAGCGCATGCGCACATCTATTCCGTACCCCGAAAAAAAAATAATAGGGAGTACGTCTGCCGTATTCGTAGCCACTGCGTTTTGGGAATGACATTGTTGTGTGTGACGCCCCTGTAGGATGAGATGAAATCTTTTCGATCCTTATAAATTAATATAAACCACCAATGGGACAGTTTTTTTTTTTTTTGCAGTTTCCCTTTCTTTCTTCCCCACCATATTATAGTCGATAGTGTAATGACCAATGTCAATGAGGCACCAAGGGAGATATGTGGGAGACTTTTTTTTAACCATGACCTGAAATATCCACTGGTCCTCACCGGAGATCGAAACCAGTCGAGCGCTTTACCACACGACCATCCGTTGGCATTGTGGTAGCTGTCATTTGTGTGTGTGTGTGTGTGTGTGTGTGTGTTGGGTTTTTTTTTTTGGTTGGTGGGGGGGGGGTGTCTTTGAGTGACGGCGTTTCATCAGGCAGCAGGCTAGTTTGCTTGTCTATTGGAACGGTTCTGGTGGCATGATGTGCTAAGGTCAATACGCTATGCACATATATAAACAAGTGGACGGGTGGTGGTGAGGGTACGGGTGGTGGTGAGGGGACGGGTGGTCGTGAGGGGACGGGTGGTGGTGAGGGGACGGGTGGTGGTGAGGAGTATAGTGCTTGGAATTTTTTTCCCTGGTCCTGGTGAAAGTCCCCCCAAGTCCACCCAGCTTTAATTAAATGGGTCACCTGACTTTGAGTTGGTGGAGTAATGGCGGCTGGGCGTTGTGCTAACCACACAATCCCTTCATATGCCGATGTTACTGAAACCGATGAATCAATTCTACGCTTCATCTGCCCCGATGAGCCCTACATGGCCTTAAAGGAACTTTTTATATAAAAACAGGGCGCGATTCATTTACAACAAAAGTTGAAGAATCCCACATCGCAGACCCGTAGCTAGCTATTGTGGCGCTCTGTGCGAGTAATCTGAAAAGTGTAAAATAAAAAAAATATTATGCCCCTTCCTAGTTCGGCGCCCCACCCTAGTTCGGCGCCCCACTCTAGTTCGGCGCCCCTTCTCAGTTCGGCGCCCCTTCCTAGTTCGGCGCCCCTTCCTAGTTCGGCGCCCCTTCCTAGTTCGGCGCCCCTTTCTAGTTCGGCGCCCCTTCCTAGTTCGGCACCCCTTCCTAGTTCGGCGCCCTGTGTGGCCACACAAACCGCAGCACACTTCCTGCGCTAATGACAACAAACAATAGCTTTAAAACGATTAGTTTATTGTGATAATGACCGAATGACATCGCAAGGATGTGCACTGCAGTAATTGTACGCTCACGTTGCTAAGCAACAGTTTACACAGAGTGTATGTCAGCGTAAGATTTTGGTGTAAAGCCACACTGATAAGAAGTTATGATAATGATTTGAAAAATGTGAACAAGTTTTTTTTTTAAACCCCTGGTCTACATTCTGTATGAAAAAAAAAAGTTTTGTTGGCAGTAGTCATATGATAAATTTTGTTGGTTGTATGATTGTGGATCAGGTTTATTTTGTTATTCAAAATTTTGGACAGACGATGTAAGTAGTTAAATTTTAGACTATAGAGTCATTTGTGAATGAGCACTTGTAACAATATTTTCATCATGTCAACACAATCTTTCACTTAAAACATATTTTACTGTGCATTTTTGAAACTCCTATAGCAGTGGTGGCGAACCTATGGCACGCGTGCCACAGTCGGCACGCAGAGCCTCATCAGTCGGCACGCGATTAAAATATCACTTCCTTTAATTTTAATTGGATTGGCACTTTGCTATAAGTAAGTCGTTTTTTTTTTGTTTGAATTGCGGGCACCACTGGCCTATAGATATATACGGTAACTCCGTGTATCTGAACGAAACCCGTTCAGAGTGTGCGAAAGTTTACTTAGCTTCTTTATTCATAAAAGTGAGCTACTTTCGTACTTATTGGCTTATTGTGCAATTATAAAATATAATCATTTTTTGTTGTTGAATATTTAGATAGTACTAAATGTGATACATTGGACAGTGGTTTAACTCGGTTTTACTGGCCACACAATAAACCAGACTCCAGACACAATAACATCCACAGAGTCTCATAATTGTATTTTTAAAAACCTTGGGTATAAGCAGTAGAAGTTATCAAATGTTAGGTGAAATCAACCTTCCCAAGCATGTAGGTGTCACGAATTAGCAGCGATTTATTAATCATGCATGCCCCATCCATCTAATGGTGTCGGGTTCAAGTGTCCATGCAATCCAAATTCTCTGGTACACTGCTAAAAGCCCATGTATTCATGTAGGCCTTCACTTAAATAAACAGTTATATAGTTTTAAAGTTATAGTTTCGTACGCAGAATATTCTCAAATGTGATAATAGCGTAACTAACGCTATTGGTGCCCCGTGGGCGAATTTAGAAACGCCCCCCTTGTTGGCTACTAAGTAAGTACTGCCCCTCCCTAGCTACGCCCCTACAATGTGGCCTACATACATTTATTTCTTTTTCCCGCCCCTGAAAGAATGAGATGTTTATCTCTTAGATGATAGATCCTATAAACCACCAATGAGAGAGATTTTTTTATTGCCCTACTTTCATCCCCTCGATAGTGCAATAACCATGGTGGCACCACGGGAGACATATGTAGTTGAATGGGACTAGCCGGGTGTCGAAATCTTGGCCCACAGTGGTCGTGGACCACCACAGTGACACCCAGCCACACACATACATAAGATGAATGCAAAATGTAGTTATTTATATGTTTTTCCTTCACAGATTTGTTTTGAACGCCATTAGCATAAACTTATTCTGGACGCATCAACATAATGTCAGGTCTTGGCTTTATCAAGAGATGTGCAACTCTTGTTAAGAAACTGCCGAATCGCCTCCCCTTATACGCCTGACGTCGACATGCTTGAATAAATCACCGTCACCAGCCGAAATTAAAAATGCCCATCTCGTTGGCAGTGAAAGTAATTACCAGGGCGCTGTGCATCGTCATTGACGTGATCGTCTTGTTCCTCAACCCCCTCATCATCGACGTCATTCACAATGACCGGGCCATCCGGAGGTTGCCGAGCGCCGTCTTCATCACCAACCTGGCCATCGCGGACATGTTCGTCGCGGGCACGAACCTGATGAACATGCTGTTCAATTTCATGGACCTGAGCCGGGTCTTCCCCATCTGTATCATCCTGTACGGCTTCTTCTCGCTCAGCATGATCAACGCCTCCCTGCTCTTCATGTTCTGCAACTCCATCGACCGCTTCGTCTTCATCAAGATGTCCTTCCACTACCACGCCGTGATGAGCCGGACGTGCGTCAGGGGCGTGGTCATCGCGGTGTGGGTCACGTCCGTCAGCCTACCGTTCTTCCCTTACATCTTCATCGACCACGCCTGGGAGTATAGCGCCTGCATGGAGCTCTTCCATTCTCTGGTGTACCGCGTGTTCCACTTCATCCTGGCCGCGGTCTTCGCTCTCACCATTGTGGCCACGGCCGTCATGTTCTTCGGAGTCTTCCGTGTCGTCAGACGGAGCCGGCGCCTGCGCACTCTGCCGACGAGAACGTTCTCGTCTGCTACCACCATGTCGCCAGGGTCGACTTGGCTGTCTCTGAACAATTCGCCCGATTCACCAATTTCCGAGCTGATGCCTTACAAGCACGCACAGCTGCGAAAGTTACTTAAGTCAGTGTCAGGAGACGAAGAGAGTTGTTCGGAGAAATCTCTAGAACCTGCAAATGAGTGCAGTGAAAATGTTCGTTGCAATGAAGACACAGATGAAAGTGCTGCCTCCCCGATCACCGAAGTTCCAAATTTTACGTTAGACCACCAAAGAACAGATTGTAATAGTCAAACTTCCGTTGAAGACGCGTATACAAACAAGATTATAGATGCTGGAACGAAAAGACCTCCAACTGCAGTTTGTGAAATACTTGGCAGAAGTTTACAGATTAAATCTTCCCCAGACAAAACATCGAATTCGGATGAGAAGAATTATAAAAGAGGCCATTTCTCTGGCGATGAGGGTGTTGAACTTAATCGCCACGGCACTCCTACAAAGAAATCACCACTTCGTAAGACCAAAAGCGAAACTCACATAGAGATTAGGGCCAACAAAAAGAAAAGGAGCTGCGCCCGGAAAGCGCTGGACCACACCAATCAACTCACCCACTTCTGGTGCGCCAAGCCTACCCTGACCTATGACCCCGACCTACTGCCCGATTCCATTTTTATTTTTAAGCAGAGGGCTATCAGACAGCTACAGATCAACTCTGACTGTCGTACAGAAGCCTCCTTCTCGTCAGCGAGCTTGAGTAGTCACGAGAAACCTCGCATTGACTGCGTCGAGCATGATGGGAAATACTCCATCGTGATACAGAGCTCTGCGCTTTTTTCTGAGATCAACAGGTCTATCGCTGCTTGCTACGAAGGGTCGTCAGTCAGTTATCTGCCCGGACAAACTGAGTCAATTGATGCGTCGGTAAAAGAAAGCCAACTTGAATGTTCTGCAGCCTTTCCAGGGGCGGTAACTCAACATTCTGTGCCAAAAACTGGGAGTACTACCGCATATCGAAGGGTGGTAATTCAACACTCCCCTGTGCCAACTTCTCACAATGAGGATACCAGAGATTTAGGCCTCAGCTCTGTTCAAAATGCATCTGTGCTCCGCCCGACACATATATCTTTAGAGAACAGACCTCACGAAATAGATAAGACTGAACCAAGCAATACTGAAACACCAGAATCCTCAAAAAGACAGCCTCGTTTCAGCTTCCTGACTACCTCTTCAGCATTGGGGAAAAAGCTGTCATTATTGAGCCAATCAACACCCACATCAACCCCCGCCACCCCATTTGGTGTACCGACTTATTCAGGACGGGACATTCGCACCCTCAAGATACTTTTTGTTATGTTCTGCGTCTATCTGCTGCTGTGGTCTCCGACATTCCTGGTGAATGTACTTCGAAGCCTTGACATCGAGGTCAGTTTGGAAGTTGTGGTCGTCTGCTACACATTTGGTGTCTCCAACTCGGTGGTGAACTTTTTTGTCTACCCAATGAAAATCCCACGACTGAAGTTGGTTTTCAAACAAATTTTTCACAAGTCGTTTAGTGGGGTGAAGACGCAAACCAAACGCATGTTTGTATTCCTGTACACAGGAATAAGGAAGAGATTCCATAAGGCTTAATGGAAGCTTCATAAACTTAATGTTAAGTTTACTGTGAGATTCTAACAGAACAAATAGTTGTATTCCTATTAACTAATTCGAAAGAGAGACTCCAAAAGACTTAATAAACTAAATCATGAATTCACTGCAACGTAAACCTTCTAGGTGCCATAAGGACAGTTAATGTCGGACCAATGAAAAGCGAGTCTGTCCTGCTGGTGACTTGTGGATCCACAAGGCAAACAAGAAAATAACTGCGCACTTGCATTGAGTAAAAGAAAAAAATATGGAACTAACAAAGAGAAATAAATGCTGTCATGGTTAAAGTTGAAAATGACATAACTATTGGAATTTTAGAAAAAAGTTATTACCCATGAAAAACTAAGCATTTATAGGACTTTTAATGTTTTCTGGCTTCTAATGTAGCTATAAACCTGGGAACACCTAAATTCCTTATATTTTTGTTCAGATAAAAGAAAGGTCAACAAACAAGCTTTTGTTTGTTATAGCAAGTTTTCTAAATTCAAGGTATTTGATGTGACCTGACTGTAAATCATGGAAGACCATCGAATAAAAATGTAACAGAATGTGTGAAGAGGAAGGTTGCACTAATGACAAATAAGATTTGTAAAAAACCCAGCAGTACGACAAAATATTTTCAACACGTCATACATAGCCAACATTGACACAACATACGTTTAGCATTTTTAAAAATCTTCCCCAATTTATATTATGTAAAAGGTTCAGTAAATATCAAATAAAACCTGGACAACAGATTATATAACAAATTCAACAATAATTATTATCATGGATTAAATATATTATTTATTTTATTGAATTGTCTTTGAATAAAAAAAACAAACATCATTTATCACAGTTAATCAATCTAATGCATTCCACCAGTGTGCTGGCGAAGATATAAAAACATTGCTACATTAATTAATACACTAGACCAGTGGTCAGCAAACTTATCAGCCAAAGAGCTAAATATGAACATTACAACAATTAAAATAAAATTGGGAGCCAAATCTGCTTGTTTAGTAAACGTTTATTACACTAAATAAGTTGTATACTAAATAAAACTAAATGCCAGAGCCGCACTTAAGGAGCCAAAGAGCCACATGCGGCTCCGGAGCCGCACTTTGCCGACCACTGCACTAGACCATAGGCCAGCATGAAGTTATTTATTTATTTTTTCTCATGTAGACTAAAAATGTATACACAGCCCAAAGTGAATTTATTTTAAAGACGTTTGTATGATTCAGATTATTTATCTTTTTTAATCCTTAAAAAAAATGTAATTCTGTTTCAGTTAAGTCATTTTCTTACACGTGGCTGCTGAGAAATGCTTTTATGCAGGCTCATTTAAAACATGTTAGTATCATACAATAATTCATTTCATTAAACACATAGCAGTAACCTACACAGTAAGCTACATTTGGACCATAGGTTGCCTATTTTAATCAGTGGCGCCGAGAGCCAACACGAGCCCCAGGCCAGGACATCATTGCGGGCCCCTTAATAAACAATAAGTCATGAAAAAATTGACATGGTCGGGGCGACCGGGCCCCCTTATAGACGCTGGCCCCCTGGCAATGAGCCTCCCCCTCGGTGTGCCTGATTTTAATATACATTTACTTAATCTAACAATTATATATACATGTAAATATTTCTTTGATATTAAAAAAAAAAATTATACAGCCTATATCAGGGACGGCCTCATGCAGCTAATTGATGAGTTTTTTTTGCCGCTCCCATTGGGCTGGGTTGTTTTTTTTTCTCTTTTGTTTCATTACTTTTTGTTCACTGAGTTTTAATAAATGGTCCCTGGCACGGCTCTTTGAATTATTTCTTACTCAATAAAAACCCGGATAGCAACTCTCATAGACCTTGTGCGTGACGACCACCCCAGAACTATCAATTGTTTTTATACATTTTGTTTAAACAGTGACAGAATTTTTTTACTCTAAATCACTAGGCAAAAATTATCTAAAAAAAGTATGCAGCACTTTTATTTTCTAGAAATTTCAACCGGACATAAATTATCAGATCATTCAAATGGATGGAAAAAGATATTTTCATGGCTGCATTTCCACTGTATCATAGACCCAAATTATCAAGAAATAGTTCAGCTTTTATTCTGTCTTTGTCATCATCATTTATCTCCAGCTCATCCATGCCAAGAACTTTCCACCAGGGCTGCTGCAATCTCTTCAGTGTTTCATTATGCTGTTGCTTAGCAACAGTGGCCACAGGAAGTGATCTACTAGAGTACATATCAATGTCTTTCTGAGTCACAGCTTGTAAGCTTGGAGCCACTGAACAATTAAAGAAAGTGTATATATAAATATATATATATATAACTGAAATATATACAGTATTATATAACTGAAATTTCATGTTAATTTAAATATAGGCAGAATAATTTGAATCTATTTGTAAAGATAAAATGCCAAAAAAATAACAATTCACAAATAAAATTTATTAGCAAAGTAATTCTTGAAATATTTTTGCAAAATAATTCAAGAATTACTTTTTAAATATACAAATTCAACAATAAATTAAATGTGCAAAAAAAATATAAAAAACAATTTTAAAACATTATTATTTGAAGAACTCAGAGACAGTGGCAGTAAACATCAGCATTAAAAAGGTTACAACTTACACTGGATAAGTTCCATATCTGTGTCCAGTCGAGCCATCATATTTTCACACTGATACTCCAGTTTTCTATATGGACGGATATTTTGATAATGTCTGACTAACAATTCCTGAGCTCTTTTGTGAATTTCTTCAAGCTCTTCTCTTGTCTGTACTTTGGACTGCAATGTAAAAAAAAAAAAAATAATAATTGATGAGTGAGTAAGAAAAATAGATTCCTAATATATAAACTGTTAAGTATTTTTATGCAGATTTTTTTATGCAAATAAAATTTATTTTTTTTGCAAAAATATGTACAGATTTGCTTTCAGACAGTCAACAAAAATCGCATTACTTTCAAACTAACTGTTTTTATTAACATATTGTGAAAATCTTTTCACTGAAAAAAACAAACAAAATATAGTAGTTAATTTACTGTTAATTGTATTTTTATCACAAACAAACGAATATAGGGCAATAATATATGTCAGCCAGCCAGACTTTAAGATAACAAAAGGAATGGTTCCCCAATCAGCCTACCAATCAATAGTGTTTATTTAATCAATTTAAGTCTCACATCAAAAAGATTCAACAGCAATTGTTGTGCAACTAAATCCTGTATTGGAAAGCATGTGGACATTGTTGTATTTGTCTAAATTAAGTTACAATCATGAGCAATAATTGGTTATCAGATTGTCAACTTTTTTTTTAGAATGCGTGTCTCATCAGTTGTTGTTCTTTTTGTAATTAGGGATTAAGAAATTAGGTAGATCTACTATTTACACTTTAATTAAGGAAAGAACATTGCCACTATAGGTTGTTGTTCTTTTTTTATTTTTTTTTTAGATTTATTTCTCTCAATGTAGAAAAAAGATGCAGAGGAAAGGCTATTTAACTGGTTATGAACATTTTCTAATAAGAAAACGGGGAAAGATCAACTGCAATTGGAAAAAAATTTAATTTTGGGGAATCAACTGTAATGGATATTAGGAAAAATGAAGCTGCGATTAGAAATCTGTATTTCTAGTAATGGATTAAGTGCCAAATTGGCATCATATTCAAGAGATGAGTTGTTAGAAAAATCTAACTAAAAGAAAATTTGTTGTAACTGGTATTTTCAATCATGAAAAAGCTATCATTAGAAGCAAATAAAGTTAAATGTTGTATATGAATCTGGCAGAAATTTGAAAAAATTTTCTTTTATTGTCTGCAAACTTTTTGTGTGCTTTTCGCGTTGATTTTCTCCTTTTTATTTGAAAGTATTTGAGCTTAGAAAATGTTGGCATATCCCTAATGTTACAATGTTTATACAGACTTCTTTATACAATTTTTTAAATCTGCAATTCTTTATTAAGCGCCATTCAGCAGAACATGTCCCCTGCATAAAAAAGACCTTATAGTACATGTAAATATATATGGGAGCTAATCTGTGGAGACAAAAATGAAGACAGATTTCTTTCAATTTAAAAATCAATAGAAATTAAGTCCAATAATATCAATAAGAAAGTCTGTTGCCAGGTTTCTTTTTTTTTCTCTATTTCTTTTTAAAAACTGAATGAAACTGGAAGAAACTGAATGAAACTGGAAGAAACTGAATGAAACCCAGCTTAAAGTCCATTTAACAAGGGCCTCATCCCATCAACAAAAGTTAAATTTCTTTAAAGAAAAAAAATTTTACATTGAAAGTATAAAAAAAATTATAAACTCATGAAACAACATGGAACCCACCGGATTCTGTTCATTCCATTCAGAAATTTGTTTGGCCAATTCTGTTCTTCTCAGATCTGTCAGACCAGGGGGTTTCAGATAGGTTGGGACAGCCTGGTCTGACAAGGCTGCTTTCTCCAGCCATTTGCGAAACTGAAACAGGGCAGAAAATTATTGCTTATGTAGTAATAACAAAATAAAAAAAATTTAAATACAAATGAAATAGAAATTACCAACATCTTTTGAGGCAATCAGAAAAAAAAATCTTATTACATTTTAGCACTTACTTAATTTTATTTTGGAACATTATAAGCAGTGATACTCAAAATGTTATAGAACTATGGATAAATACTACAATAATTTTTAATATCACTGATTCACACAGAACAATTTTTTCAGTATAAAATAGTTTTGAAAATAGTTAAGTAACCAATCCATGAGTCCAAGTTCTCTTTAGTTGTTTATATTTTATTACAAAACTAAAACTCACTGCTCTTTGTATTGTGATAGCCGCATGCACTTGTCTGGCCACTTTCTGTCTCTGTGTTAACTTTGACCTTTCCCTATGACCTCTCCACAATGTCTGAATGCGTGTTGCTGCCACAGATTTTTCTTTTTGCAAGTATTTCTCAACCTGTGCTGTTCAAACGATGAAGTAAACTATTCAAAAGTCAGCAAAATTAATTTACAGTAAAAGTTGTGTTTCTTACTGCAGATTTTACAAGGTGGCTCATAAAATGTTTTTGTCTTCCTAAATTTATTTAAAATTTGAATTTTATTTTGAAATAATTTTATTTTCATTTAAGTTAATAGTAGATATCATTTTCTTTTTAATTTATGTTACATTAAAAAAATATAATTTACTAACAATAACATTTTTTTATTTTTATTTTAGCGCATTTAATAACCTCCTGCTTAATCTGATTTTATTTCAACATTTCTAAATGATCAAACATCAAAAGTCAATTTACAAGCAGGTAAAATTTCAATGGCCTTTAATCTTTTTTCATCTAGTGCTCTAAGTAGCTGCTGTCTTCTCATCTTCATCTGGTGGTAGAGTTCTGACTGGTACTGAGTCTGGAGCTTTGTCTGTTCCTCCCTGGCTTTCTTCAACCTAAAGAAAAAAAAATGAACTAACAGAACTGCTGGCTAATAAAGTGTACATAGGTAAAGACATATTCTATGCTTGCCACCTTTTAAAAAATCGTTTTCTTCAAGGATGGGGGACATTGAGGTTGTAAACTCAGATGGTCTGACCAACTTAAAGCCTGCCAATTCATTAAAAAAAAAACAGGATCAAGAGATATCTCATGACTATACATGAGACTGTTACGTGTTAACTCATAACACACCTCAGTCTGAGAGAGCTTTAATTTTTTTCGATGACACATTATGACAACTAATTCATGTTTTCATGGCTCACACAAAGACAAAAATACATGTTTTGGGCAGAATAAAAAGGCGGTACCCATTATTTATTCACATATCCAGATTTATTTACATTCACTTAAATTTCTGGGTGCTAAATAGATCAGCAAGGGATGGATTCAGATTCAGAATTTTTTTTTAATAAATATATGCACCACATTTTAGTAAACAAATAAGTTGATTCATAAACATTGTCCGTGTGAGTTTCATGGTTAAAAATGTTGTTTCCTATTTTCTAATAATTTTTTTACTGACATGACCTGTTTTAACTATTTTGTATTGATCGCTGACCAAATTAAAGATAGCGCACCAATGGGAGGAGGGGGGTTGTTCTCGGGCCAAGGCAAGTTTCTTCAAACTAAGTTCATTTTATTATGATAAAAATGCTATTAACTCATGCAGAAATGATCAAAGTTTACTAAAAGTTCTAAATTTTCTCTCCAAATATGTTGTAAATATTTTTTTTCTTTCTGAATCCATCCCTCACTAATTTATAGAGCTCCCAAATTTCTTAAAAAATAGATGTGTTTTAAATCAATTATCCATTTAAAATTTACCTGTAAGACTTGTGGAACTTAGCAAAAGCCTTATTAGCTTTATGTAATTTCTTTCTACAAGCAAAACCTCTCCATACTGCTTGAATGTACCTTGCACAATCTTGTTGCCTCTATAAAATAAAAAAAAAACATAATAATCTGATTTTATTAGGTTAACACAATTTATGTGCCAAAAGCAATAAAAAGTATTTTATAACCAGAAATAAAACTATTAAACACATTAAATGATTGACCAAAATTATATTATAGCGTGATTGTGAACTAATGTTAAAAAAAAAAAAAAGAAAGAAAAATTCTTAACACTATTTACAGCATCCAATGAGACAGTCAATTAATCAACCATGAATTAGTCAATGGATAAATTATCAAATCATGAATTGCATTAATCAATGAGACAAATACTTTATATATTATCAGGCATATTCTTTTAAAATATTTTAAACTCAAAAATGTAATAAATACCTGGGTTCTAGCTTTCAGAGCCGAGCCAGACTCAAGTAACAAAGCAATGTGACGAAGATCTCTATCAAATCCTTTACTCTCCCATCTCCTAAGCAATGGCCTCAGTCCACTGTACCGAAACAGAAGAGAATATATATGTCTATAAATGACAAGACAGGTAATAAGGACTTAACACCTTTTAAAAAGTTATATACATAATTTTTAATTGACAGGTAAAAGGTTAAAACAGAATTCCTTACATGTATCTTGTACCAAGAGATTGCACTATTTTTTCACTGCAGTCACAAAATTTTACAAGACATCTACATGCTGTTCTACAAAGTCGAAAAAAAAAAAAGTGGAAGGATTAACAAAAAAGCAATGAAAATCTTATTTTGTTCACTAACTAGAGATCTAACAGTTTTGCTAAAATATAAAAAAAAATTTTATTAGAGTAAAAAATAGAAACTGCATTTTTTGTAAGAAGAATAATTAAAAGATTAAAATATCTTTATTACAAAAAAAAAGATTATAGCTCAACTATACAAAAAAAACATTTAGCCTGTTTACAGCTTCGTTTGAAAACTTACTGGGCAACAGACCGATCAGTATTCACAGTCAGTTTATAAATCAACTCATCAAGTAATGTGAAGACTGTACTTTCTTCAAGTGTATTTAACACATGGCTGGTAAAAAAAAAAAATGAAAATAAACAAAGAGCTGCACTGATCTATACATTGCTCACAACACCAAGCTCTTAGTACCATTATTTAATTCAGATATCGAATTTAAAATTTAAAATGTTAAGTGTAAATTTCTTACGGATCTACTCTGAGAAGTTTTTCAAATGTTTCCATGGTGACATTTGTAATCTGAGGTTTGTCTGTCACTAAAAGGAGCAACAGCCAATGTGAAGTCAGAGCTATACAAAAAAATTACACATTATTTATTTGAATTCAGGAAACTTATATTTTACTTGTTCTGAAAAGTAAGAGCCTGATGAGCATCATGTTTAAAGAAGTTTAAATTTGTATTAACTGTTGAGTCAAAGAAAGCAAGGGATGAAAAATGTGCACAGGTTTAAGAGAGCTGAAGAAAACTGAATTTTCAATCTATGATTAAAGTATCAGATTCTTCATAAAGGTGTAATTAAGAATTTAGAATATTAAGATCATCTGAATGAATCAAAAAGATTATTTATTATTAAAAATGTAAACCATTGAAGAAAAGCTAACAAATTATTTTAACAATACACTCTGACATAAGGAAAATACAGTGATAAGACTGGCTAATTCTAATGTGACTACTAACATGATTGAAACAACACATGAGAACATCTATACACAAACAAAAAAATTTGGTAATTAATGTTTCTTGTCTGCTTGACTTAAGCAGAAATAAATCTTAAATTTTCTGAAATACGTTTTGTCCATAAAAAATCATTACCTTCTGCAACCAAATGAATATATCCTGAACAAAGTCGAATCAAGGCGTCAAAAACAACTTTAAAACAAACAGACAGGTCGCTGTGCTCTTTTTTCTGCAGAAAAAAAATAAAAATCAGCAACTGAAACATGTACAATTAAATATCTGTAATTATAAAAAAGTAAACATTTTGTTGGCTTTAAGGGAAATTTTTCTTAATTCTATAGATAACATCTGGACATTAGATTCAGTGTTGCTTGGTTATTTTAACTTAAACAAACATATACAATCTAAAAATTCATAACTAAAAAGAAAAATTATTTTAAAATACAAAATTAAGCTTTACTAGAATCAATAATAACTTTTCAAAGTTTTGTTAAATAAATAATAAAAAAAATAGGAAGAAACTTCAGTCAATTCTTTAAATGATTGGTTATAATATACTATCTGCTCAACCAAAAAAGGGATTATCAAATAAGTCAATTAAACACAAAACTTTATGTTATAACATAATTTATAAGGAAATTGAGACATATACTAAATCCTGCCTGAAAAAACAGAGGAGGGCAAACTTTTTTAGTCTAGGACCACATTGGGTTATTAAATTTGACTGGCGGGCTGGTATGGACATGAATTAATATATGTATTAACATAAAAGGCTAGTGCTAGAAACATGTGACGGGCCGGATTAGACAGTGCAGTGGGCAATATATAGTCCGCAGGCAGCAGTTTGCCCATGGCTGACCTAGAATATAAAAAAAATAAGAAAATTTGGTGACCTGTTGTCAGTTAAAAGATTTCAAATTCAAAATAGTATGTCAATCATTTTCAGCAAACCTGAGTGGGTGACAATTCCACCAATATGTTTGCAATATGTCGAGCAAGCAGAAGAATATTTTCAATGCTTTTAGGCAGGTGGTCATTTTCTAGCTGTCTCTTATCACTTTTGTCCAGAACAAGTCCGACTGTTATGTGACTAAATGAAAATATTTAAAGAAATATATAATGAAATGAATTTTTTTTAGATACGAGTTTACATTACATTATTTTTTGTTTTTTTTTCTTAACAACAAATATAATTACTAATGATGACGTGACGTTTAAGTTGTACATCAATGAAACCTTAAAAGTGTTGCAAGTTCAGCAGCTGTCTCCCATTCACCATCAATAACAGCAAAATCCTGCTTCAAAATCAAGATAAGCACTTTAAGAAGATTATACTGCCATATTTCTTGTCTTATCTTTACACCCTTCTGTGTATTAGGTGGGGATTCTTGTATAATAGCTACAATAATAATCAAATAATAAAAAAAACTTAACAACTACAAATAAATAAATAGCTTGAAAGATAAATTGAAATATGATAATGATTGGAATAAATTGAAACAAAATTTTCATGGATTTTATAATTTCAATTTGTATTTAACATTTGTTTAACATACGTCTGAGTGCAAGAAGAAGTCCAGGTACTTTTCTGTCTCTGCTTTCTGATATTTCTTTGGCAAGTGATAATACTCTTTGGTCCACTGATGATGATGTATGCTTACTTTCTGTCATATTTGGTAACTGTGTAAGTTATTTGTCTAAAATTTATAAAGTATAAAGGCTATTAAAGGAGTCAAAATACACTACAGATTTAAATCATACATTTAATTACTGAGCGTTTGTTTTATTTCAGTTCAGATGTCACATTCAAGTAGGTCAGTAGTAATACATGCTCTACATGCAGTAGTAACATTACTAACATCAATGACAACAATGATCTTACAAGATCAGTCTTTGGTTGATAGACCCGAGTCGGAGTCCTGACCCAGAATATGACATTTACTTAGTGATTTAATTCTGTGAACTGATGATGTCAGCAAATTATAACAAGAATGCAGTTCATGATAATTTCATCTGGATGAAAATTGTGTTATATGCACACTCATTAATGAGATTGTGTCACCAGTTAAATAGCTTTCCCAATCATCATGGACTAAAAACAATTCTGGTTTTTGCAGCGACAAGTAACAACATATCAACAGTGGCTATTGTAAAAAATAAATCCTTAATTTTAACTACAAAACAAAATATTAAACAAACACAATTAATTAGCTTATCATTAGATTAAATTTATATTGATTAAAAAAATAACCAATAAATAATTAAGGATATCATCAAATGTAATTTATTATTATTTCAAAGGAAATAGTCAATTTTCATTTAACATTAAAGTGAATTAATTATATTTGATAGTTACATAGAGCAGTGATGTAACCACTATAAACAAGCTAAGTTAAACAAAAATGCAAAATGGTTCTCTGACGGTTAACGGCCACTGTTATATTTTGCAATTTAATTAACGTTTGAAATAATTAGAGAAAGAAAAATTGCCTAAAATCATTTAGCTAGTTAAATGTTTGTTTTATTTTTCAACTAGAGCTAGTGTAACAGTCTAGATCAAAGTGTGAAAAGAAAAAAAGGTGTAAAAAGATTTAATTATTAATTGATTCTAAAATGGATGGCCTCAGAGGCTCAGACCCAGACTACTTTGTCAATTTACAAAATGCTTTTTTATTTTATTTTAAACTAATAAATTTTGTCTGATACTTTTAGTATTTTAGAATATTCACCATGAAAACTTAACACAATAAAGTACGAGTAAAACATTCTAAAAAAATAGAATGGAGTTACAATCTGCATACTCAGCCAGGTAATTAAAAAATACTTATCCCAGTTAGGCCTTTAGGCTATTGTTAAATTAATATTTTTAAAAGTTCATTACACTAAATATTATAAGAAAGATATTTAGATACAACATACATTTTTAATAGGTCAACTCCTTCTGCTAGAAAATTAGTCAAACATTCAGGAAGTCTAGAAACTATAAGAGGAGATGGTAAGTGAATTAAATGTTGTATTTCTGTATAATACTAAATAAATAATACAATATTATAAAAATAACCACCTGACGGGATAATGATATATCAGTTTAAGTAGTTCACCTATCAATATTTTTAGTATAGATATATATAATTTCAAATTTCCCAACAATAGTATACACTTTATTCAGCTGCCCATATGCACTTATAAGGCTTGGGTCATCACAATTTGACATCCCTGGTTTAGATTATTTTCAAACAAAATATTCTGAATTACTAGAATAATTTTTAATGGATATTGCATATTGTATTCCTCATTTTAAAGAAAGGGTACTTTAGAGTAAGTTTTTTTTTCTAATAAACTTTTTTTTTCAATAACTACCTGAATCATTCAGATTGTGGCATAATCAATGTATGTTCATAAATATTTAATTCAATTATTCCAGTTCAACATTTAATATAACTTTATTAATAAAATTATAAAAAATCTTTTATTAACTTTTCATACACAGTGAATTCTATATCTGCATGCCAAAGTTCAAGTACTGGTTGCTTTAGCTCTGATGCATCATCAAGACCATGGTAAAAGTGAAAGTTTAATTTAATCCATTTAATTGTAAGAGTATGCTGTTTTTAATGAGCCTATCAACTTGGTTTTAAACTTTTCATAAATGAAATTTAAAAAAAAAATAGAATGTGTAATATATTATTAATTGGTGCTAAAAAATGTGTACATATATCTTTAATGATACCAGGTGGGATTTATATGTTATATTGAAAAAAGAGTTTATCCTATTTGAAAATTATTTGATTGATGACTTTTCTGCAACTCGTTTATCTGTTGCTTACCTGATAAAGATAAAAAAAAGTATTTTGCTTTTATTTTTAGTGAAGAAGAAAATATGAAAAGTATACAAGATTCTTTACAGTAATATCATACTTATATAAATTTAATAATATTATTGCAAACTGCATTCATTTCTAGTACATTGTTATGTTTTAATTATATTTTTATGAATTAATCCAACAAAGCCTGTTCATTTACAAAATCTAATTTTTTTAAAAATTATAATTTACAAATTCAAAAGGTCCAGATGCAGTGTTGGCTCAGTCCCACCTAGACCAGATTCAGGATCTAGTAAAGGTGTTAGTACACCCACCAAACAAATTTCTTTACAAGCAGTGAGGCGAAAAGATGAGAAGTATGTTTTATTTGATTTTTGAGTTTTAAACATTTACTATTGTTGTTAATGTAAACTTTTTTCATGCTAATTCTTTAACATGCTAATTTTTAACATGAAATAAAATTGTGCCCTAACAAATATTTTGAAATCTGTTGATTCTGGTTGATGGCAAACATTATGAAATGCCAGCCACATTGGTTTTTGAACTTGACAGAAGGACCAGGCCATTGACAAATGGATGGATTTTTTATGAACTAATATAAATTAAATGTCATGGAGTAAATTAGAAAACAGGATCGGAGCACAGGGCTTATCATACACCCTGACTGGTCGGATTGGGTCTGCAGGCCCTGGTTTACCCTTTAAGCTGTAGGATTAAATTTAGAGCTGCTGTTTGATTAAAAAGTTTTTTTTTAAATTAACGCATAATTAAACATTTTATTGAAAAATTAACGCACATTATAATTGATACAATATAATATATTTATTTGTATTCAAACAAGTTTGTCATTATATACTATCATAACATTGGCATAATAAACAAGTCATTTTAATTTGTGAAAGAGTTATCATTAATTGTAACACATCTATTAAGCATTAGCATATAAGTTTAAAGTGGGACGGATGGCCGAGTGGTGTAGATACTCGACTGTCGACCTGAGAGTCCTGGGTTCGATCCTCGGTGAGGCCCATGGAATTTTTCCAGGTGAAATTTGGTGCAAAGTCGTCCCACAAGTCCACCCAGCTTTAAATGGGTACCTGACTTTAAGTTGGGGAAGTAAAGGCGGCTGGGCGTTGTGCTAACCACACAATCCCTTCATATGCCGAGGTTATAGAAACAGATGAATTCTACACTTCATCTGCCCCGAAGGCCTGTTATGGCTAAGAAGGGAACTTTACTTTCTATATAAGTTTATAGAATTAGTTATTTAGACCTTATTGACATGTATCAATCAAGTCAAGTGATGCAAGTTTTTTTGTAATCAACAATAATTCCAAACATGTGTTTTGCCCTGAATGTAAGTTCCAAACTGATGGTATGTCTCAACCCCTCTCTCCTCCATCCCTGTCATGGTTCGCTACACTTCATCCCCACATAAGTCTTGCTATCATACCCTCCACTACCATACCATACCATACCATACCCTTCAGTTCCATCCCAAAAACTAAAGACACACTGCATTTTTATCTCATATGCGCATTTTCCTTTTTTTTTAAATGTAATCTCTGGTTCATAATTATATTTAAAAAAAAAATAAAATTAAATGAAAATTGGCTGACTTAAAAATAGGAGAAATATTATTTGTAATAAGTAGAATATTATTTGTTATAAGTAAAATATTATTTGTAATAATTTATAAAAATTGATTACCCTTAAAAAAATTATGTAAAAGCAATTTTTTGTGTGAAATATGTTTGATTAATTTTTCCTCCAGTTTTTATGACAACAGCAATTTTAAAGTATCAAAATATGATCTGCAGTTAAAAAATACCATGGATCTATTGGAAAAAGCTGGTAATTTATTTCCATAATCTTTTTTTTTTCTTGAAAAAAACGAAGAACACATCTGCATTCTATTTTGCAGATTATATTTTCATAAAGTTTTGACATGAATCTTGTAATTAATTAAAATAAAAGCCTTATATACTGATTATCTTGACTGTTAAATATTATTTTTGTTTTATAGAAAAAAATCAACTCTGGGAAGAGGAACAGGCAAGGTATATTTATTTCAAATTTTGATACACAAAAGTAATGTTTTTGTGTAGTCAAATAAAAGATATTGATTCTTCAATATTTTTTTTTTAATTTTGTTGATAAATGTCAAGTTAACAGCTTAAATTGTTTTATTATTTACTTTAAGTCTACCTGATGTTAAATTATATAAAGTTTCAGATCATGTGGTGTATTAATAAGATAATTCACCTATGGATCAAACTATATTTTTTTGGACTGTAATTATTCTATTAATCAATTAATATTTCATCTTTAGATAATGATATAGCAGGGCATGATTGTTATTAAGAAAATGATAATTGCTTACTTCCCATTTGACAAACTGAAATCTCTTTAACTGTGCAAAGCTGGATTGTTCAATTTTATTATTTGCATATTTACTGATATTATAGAATGGATAATCTGCTTTGATTTGCTGATAAGATTATTTTCATATTACATGTGTAATGTATATGAATTTTTTTTTTTTAATATATTAATATATCTTATGCACTTTTATGGATTTTAGATATAAATGGGAATGGTGAATGTTACTAATAATGTGGTAACTTAGTAAATAATTAGCTTTTTTCCACTTTTGTATAATTTGAAGATTCCTAAGTAGAATAAACATTTCTTATCTATAATTTGTCGAATACCTATTGCTCATGTTTTATTTACTAGATTAACAAGTTTTGATAAATTTTGTTAGACTTTAAGCTATTTTAATTTTTTTTAAAGAAAAGGCCAGAAACCTCAACAAGCAACTAAACTTCACCTTCCTGTGCAAAATCTGCTTGGTAAAATTAATGGTTACAAAGAAGAGGATTACACATTTGATTTTATTAGCAACATTGATATAAAAAATTTTGGTGACATTAAGATCAGTGAGAAAAAAGATGATTCTGATGAAGATAATAAAAGTGACAATGAAGAATCACATCCTGTTGAGAGACGAGCACCAAATGAGCTTCTTATGGAGGTATTTTTAAAAAATTAAATATAGATGTCTATGCACTAGGTGTAGGTTCTGTCATGACACATCAAAATAATGTAAAAAATATACCATTTGATTCATCAGCAAAAAATAAACCTTTTTGGGCTAATTTTATTTCAAACTCGCCTGGCTAAAAAGATGTGGACATTTTAAAGTACAAATCGAAGGATGTTTCAAAGCAAACAAGTTTATTTAAAAGTTTTAAAGGTCATGATGATGTTGTCAGACTATGAATGATGCACATATATTTACTTTTAGTTTCATTCACATTTGTGAATTTAAAAGCCACAATAGTAAGAAGTGCATCTATTAATATCTGATGAATTAGTGTATCAATTAGTTTTAACAATTTTCATGTGAATGTTAACTGAATAAGATATAAGTGTATAAATAATGAATGATTAGGTTTGGTAGTTACGGAGAATATCTAATAAAAAAATGGTTATACATATGATTGTATTTTATTCTTTAAAAATTATTTAGTCTTTTTTGAAGATTCCATTTCTTCAATATTTTTTATTTCTACTGCCTTTTGTGCAGGCTTTGAATTAGCTAAAAACATATTAGTTAAGTATTAACAGATTTAGCATGATATATAGTAAAGTCAACATTTGAATTTAAAAGTTTTGTGTTTTAAATGATTATGTTACAGATCGTAAGTTTCAAAAATTTCAAATTTGTTCCCAGAGATCAATGAATTAATAGTAATGTTTGTTCCCTGAGGTCTTCTATAATCATTATTTTTCTTCCACAGTTTGTCGATTGTCTAATGAAAAAGGATTACAAAAATGCTGAAAAATTGTGTCAGATGAGTATGTGGCATGCTTTTATTATTTGTTATGTATGTAATATATTATGCATACCGTTTGTAATTTGTACTTGCAGTGATAAAAGAAATTGTCGAATTTTCATTTGATATCAGTTGTTTTTTTTTCTTACATTTATTAATTTTTTTTGTTTTAGTTTTATTGTTTGAACCAAAGAACCCGGAAGCTCTGAAGTTTCAGCCCTTATTACAGAGAAAGCTTAAACTTGGTAAGTTTAAATACTGTTATTTATTTATTTTGTTTTTATGCCTTAAATAACACCGGATAAGAGGTAAACAGCATAACTGGTTATTTCTTTGCATTCTTTGTTAAAATAATTATCGCTTGAAGTGTGCTATTAAAAATGTTTAGTTTTCATTTCTGTGAACCGTTAGATGAAAGAGCAGCACTGGATGGAGATGATGAAGATGATGAAAGCAGTAGTGATAGTGATGATAGCTATGATGACAGTGATGATATTACCAGGTAATCTTATAAAATAAGATAATGTAGGATCTTGCATTGTTCATTAGTAGTTTAGCATTTTGAAAAAAAAGTTATTTGAACATCAGAAAACTAACTGTTTTATTATAAAGAGACTCAGAATCCCAAGCAGAATTTGGAGGTTGGATCCATTTGGGCCTACTGAATAATCAGTTTCAAGTTCTAAACCAGAGTTTACCCTCTGGTACAATATCCAACATAGCCTGATTAAAATTCTTTTTTCCAGCTATGTAACTTATACATGATTTTCAAAAATTAAATCTTGAATGGAGAGGCCTGAAAGACAGGAAGAAGAAAAGAAATTAAGGAGTGAAAAGGATTTTTAGGAATAAATCATTAGGACTTTGTTGAAAAGAGCACGGAAAGTAAATTTTCAAAACAATATGATGGAGAATAGAAATTCAAGTAAAACACTTTTTTATAATTGCTCCCTTCCCCCCACTACACTCTAATTGCTTACATTTGGGTGTTGGCGCCTGATACATTTGTTAGTAAATTCTTCCACACCCTAAATTTCAAACAACTGACACCTCTAGGAACAGTTAAAAAAAAATGAAAGTTCCCTTAGCCTAAACAGGCCATCGGGGCAGATGAAGTGTAGAATTCATCTGTTTCTATAACCTCAGCATATAAAAGGATTGTGCGGTTAGCACAACACTCAGCCGCCTTTACTCCCCAATTTAAAGTCAGGTACCCATATAAAGCTGGGTGGACTTGTGGGACAACTTTGAAACAAATTTCACCTAGAAAAATTCCAATGGTTCTCACAGAGGATCGAACACAGGACTCTCAGGTCAACAGTTGAGTATCTACACCACTACTCTGCCATCCGTCCCACTCTATGAATAGTGGTTAGCCATTAAACTTTTTGGAATGGTGTCCTAATCACTTGATCATAGAGGTGTCAGCTGTTTGAATCATTAGTCTACAATGTTGTATAGATATATTTAATCCCTGTACAGGTATTTTAAAAAATGAGACAATAAATTAATTGATTTATAAAGAGTTTAAATGTTTTCTAATGTAGCTCTAATGAGAACACAGACATGGAAGAAGAGGAAGACATTGAAAAAAGTGATGAGACGTTAACAGAACAGTCTAAGGTCTCTCAGAACCCTGCTAGAGCCATCCTGCAGATGATATTTGATGGCAACCCACCAGATTTCATTAACCCTGATACAAGTATTGACTTAGCAGAAGAGATAAAAAAACTTGAAGAGTTTTAAGAAATCATTTGAAATGTACATAGATGGAAAATAATAAAAATAAAAAAATAAAGTTTTTATTCTTAAAGGCATAAAGGAAAAGACTTGAATTGTATGGATTTTTAAATATTTAAAATACAATTGATCAAATTTTTAATGCCAAGTTTTAATTAATAACTAACATGATGAATGAATATTGAGATGTGTGAAAATGTTTTGCATTAAACTCATTATTTTTTCTACAAATTATTGTTTCTATACTTTATTTTATACATGTATCTATATTCATTGTTTTGTTTGTTTTTTTAATTAGTTTCAGTTTCTAGGTTTGTGGCTGAGTGTATTCTCTCAATTTCCAACCTGTTCTAATTGAGAAAGCCCTAATTGGGAACATGCTGATCCTAACGTAAATTGACAATACACAATTTTAATAATTTCACCTTCATGAATTAAAAAACTTGTAGGATTACAAGCTAATTATTTTTTAGTAATTTTTATTACGCAATGGCTACGGTTCGGTCCGACCGAACCCGTATTTTTTTTTACTTCGGGTACCAGCCATAGATAATATTGCTCCACACCCTAACCCTATCCCTGAAAAAAAAAAATTTATATAGGCCATGTTCCTTATACCCTAATATAATGGTTTTGGCTGGTGCCGTAGCCACTGCGTTTTTATTATGGGAAAAAAAAAGGAGATTATGAAATCAAAAGAAATATGGAAATACATTACTGGTGCATAAGAGTGCCAAATAGTGCTTTTTGTTTTCTTAAATAGACTAGCCATAATTGAACTAAAAATTGCAATAATAGCAAAGTTTTATTCTTTTAAAACTTAAAAAAGTATATAAACTTTTTTAAAAAATAAGCTTTTAGAAAAAATATTCATTTTATCATGCAAATATTTATACAAATTATCATTACTAAAATTAAAAGCCTGGGTGAATAGGATATATGGGACTAATTATTTTATCATGTTTGTTGATAATTAGCAATAAATAAATGATCTATATGTTTTGATGGACACCCACGCTTTATATTTTTAGAATGTTTTTTTTTTACTGATTAGCGCATTTTTTTTTTATAAAAGCTTTTTTAATGAAATTCAAGACTTCAAAATATATCTAAAAAATTAACTTGAAAGCAGCACATTTTTGTTATGACTATCAAACCTTTTATGAATATGCAAAGCAATAAAATGATCTTGTTTATATGACAGAAGTAGAAAACAATTCTTAACAACTCTAAAATAGACTTATCTTTTATTCCATTCAATTTTCACTAGAATTTTGAATGGAACTTTTTTTTTATTAGCATTATTTGGTTTGCATTTGATAGAACTAACACATTTTCACAGCCATATGGTGTTAACTTGAAAATAACTGTTCAATAAATACTTAGAATGTTTATAACAGGACTGTCATTGTATTAGAATTTAGACTGATATGATTTTTTTACAAATATTGGGATATTACTTATGCAAGCCTCAAGCCAATTTTTGTATTTATTTTAATCATCTTTACTTTTTCTTACTTGATTCATGTTTTTTTACAGTACAACCTTTACATTTAAACACTGAATAATTTTTGATGTAGTAGTTTCATTTCATTATTACCAACGTGCTGTTTATTTAAGTGCAGTACTCAGATACATGTTTGCAAAAAGAGTTTATTGAATGTAACATTGAAATCTGATGAGCAAAACTTGGTTAAGTTGTGGTGTTTAAAACTGTTCACAATACACAGGTTACTGACTGACCTTTTCCTAATAGCTTGTTTGTGATATTCTTGCAGCCATCTAATGGCAATAGTGATATTAATTTATGACTAAATTTTTAGAAAAAATATATGCCTACCATCAACTTATGTATTCCAGTTTTCACAAAGTCATTTTGTTTTCGGATGCAAGCATACTTTTTTTTTAATTATTATGTTGGATAATACATGAAAGCAGTACTTGAAACTTAACTAAAAAAAAATTATAATGTAGCAATCATTATTTAATGGCTGTTTATTCAGAACATGTACACAATTTACATGTGACCTAATTCAATGTTAACAAAACTGTTTTTTTTATTTCACAGTGTTTCTACTTTTAAGAAGAAATAAAAAAAAAAAAAAGTCACAATTGAAAACACTTCTCACATTTCACACAGCATTAAAACTAAAGGGAGTCATGGTTCAAAGGTAAAGGCCACAAAGCCTTCAAATTAACAGCCTCCTTTTGAATGATCACAGAACACACTTAACTCACCATTACAGAAATGAGTTTTAAATTAAGGAAAAAAAAATTGTTGTCTCAATTCTGAGGCTATTATTAATATATGTACAATTTTTTATTGGGAAAATATTAAAAGAGTAATTTAATTACAATAAATTTATGTTAACATCAACTATTTTTAGAATGAAGTAGCATTGATATATTCTGCATAATAGCGTCTCAGCATATATATATATTATCTGTTCACATGAATATTTTTAAGACACACCCATTCATACATTATGTTGATAAGTCAAGTCTTTATATTTTAAATAATCACATATAATACAGCCAATAGTTAAATAGAAAAAGATGAATAATCATAATCCCAAGTCAAATTTGAAGAGAGAAAAGGAAAAAAAAAAGAAACATTACTTACAAGAAATGTTCATATCAATAATTAAATAATCACATGGAGGGAAAATGGCACATTGTGTGAAGAAAAAAAAAACTCTGTCCTCTAATATGTTAAGTGTCCAAGTTGCGATATTGAGTACAAGGTTTTAAGGGATTTCAATACAAGGGGAAGGGGAAGTTTTAATGTCATCAATACAATGGAAGAGACATTACACTGGTAGTCTGTTTTTAGACTGTCAAAAACCACTGTCACCAGGGTGTCCACTAAAATAAATGCAAGAGCTCAGAATTTTAATACATTCTGAAATTACTTGTACTAATTTATGGTAATATTAATACAATTTTTGAATACCAACAGGATGAAAATGCCTAAAAATTGTTAATGAGTATTGTCTTAATTTAAAAAAAAAAAAATATATGAAAAATCTATTCAGTGTAAGCAAATGAAAAAAAAAAAAAACAACATCCTAATACTGATCAGTTCTAATTTTAAAAAAATGGTCAATCTTGAGACTATCAAAGCTAGAAACTTATTAAAAAAAAATAATGTGACATTGAACTAAGTGTTTTCTTAATGTTAAAGAAACTTGGATAATAAAAAATGTTTTGCCTTCAAATATTAAATAACTTGCGTTACTGTTAATGCTCGATTCTGCAAAGTAACACAATTGTGTAAGCCCACAATTTAAGTTTTTATCAAAATTTAAAATTGCACAAAACACAACCAAAAATGCTTCAAACAACAATAAATCACATGTGTTTAACCTCCACTGTTAGGTGTAATATATATATATATATTCATGATAAATGACGAGACAAAATGAAAAAGAATGGAATTGTTTTTTCGAGGGCCAATTTTTTTTTCTTAACATCAAGTCAACCAAATCAAATAACAGGTTGTGGAAGCAAGAAAAAACAGATAAAAAGTGATCACAAGTTAATAAAAAAAAAAGAAAAGAAAAATTCAATTTAATTTTAAATAATGAAAAATATATATCTGTAAAAAAAAAAAAAAAAAAAAAAAAACAACAACTGATTTTAATACAATCACAATTGTTAATTAAAAAATGCCATTTAGCAATGATAAGAAACAAATCTATAAAAAAAATGCTTTGTATTATACTCAGACAGTCACCTTAATTATTGACTGTGTGTAATAAGTCATAAAATGGTGGGGAGGAGAAAATCAAGCACGAGAATATTGATTTTATTTTATGGATAAAAAAAAAATGAACCGTTAAAACTGCAAGCAACATGTTCCAGCACAGCTAAAAACACTATTAATATAATACATTCACAACTTTTGCATGGACACATTAGTTGTCCAATACAATTTATTGCATTGGTCAATTTTCTATTGACTACTTGTAAATCATGCACTTTCTTTAAACACTATAAGATGATGTACAAGTGAATAGCTTCTTATGCACTAACATGTGGGTGTAATAAATTAAGCAATGATTTATTTACATGACTTAAAAATGTAATGGATCAACCATTCATCAAAACACTCATTCAACAAATAAAAAATGACATTTTTTAATTCCCCCCAGAAATTAGTAAGATGAATCTGATTTAAGTAATCAGCAAAATATCAAAAAAAAAAAAAAGGTATTGTCTAGAACTTTTCCCCAAAAATAATAATGATAAAACTAAACAGAATTAAGGCTCAATAGCTTCTGGATCATTCATTTAACTTAGATTCCAAGCCAACAATCGAAAGCAATATTTTTACTTGTTTTTCCTAAAAACATGTATAACTGTTATTATGCAAACAAACAACGCAGTGTAATAATCATTATATTAAAATCACATATCAACCCAATCCTCTCTCTATACACTTCAAGAAATAGAACATGTTTTCCACCTTAATACATTTAAGCATCAATAACATGCAGAGGTGATGAATCCATTCATAAAATTACATTATATCAAGATAATTTAAAAATTTACAGTAACATCTGAAGGCTAACTAGATAAAAATCAAACAAGAAAAAAAATTTTGGTGACAAGATATTTCTAGAGAATATTTTTATAAATACTGATGAATGCTCATTCTGTTGTTGTTTTTCTTAAATCGATATATCCCCCCCCCCCAAAAAATGATGATAATTTCACATAATGTTAAGTACATAAGTCTAGTGATGTTAGGTAAACTCCCCACCCTTTTTATATTGCTATAAAATGCCAACTTTTCATTAAGAAATGTAAGCATGTCAGTTATTTTGGTTTGCCTTCAGGATGGCACTCCTGTCAACTCAGAATTTGTCCCAGTTGCTGATAACTGTCAGTTCTCAAGTAGTGCTCATTAGTTCTATGTGGAAACTAAAAAAGTTGAATAGAAAAATGAGATTAGTAGTGAATGGATTTTTAATAGGTTCCAAATGTAAGAATTAAACACTACTGTCAAATGCAATTTTTCAAAAGAGGAAAAAAAACTAACTGCTAAGGAAGGTATTAAATTAAGTATACTAATCCTAACAAATCATATGCCAGAGGAAATCCCACATGCACAAATTCTGATTTTTTTTTTTTTTAAAACTTCACTTGACTGATTTTCTGAATGTTTTTTGAGGAGCTACTGCATCACCGTTTATGATGGGTACTGTCTGTAAAGTAACCATACGTGGATCTAGCACAATTTTACCCTTCCCTTGCTTCTGACTAAATCCCCCAATAGTTTTTTTTTTATGTCCATCCTTATCTCTGGATATGATGGAAGACAGGTGATCTTTGAGGGACAGACCAGACTTCTTTGCACTGGAGTTGACTAAACTGGGATTGCCTACATTTGTAGTCTCATTCAAGGTTTGCTCTACAAAACTAGAGGCAGTGTTTAAGCAAGTCAAGAGAGTAGAGCTGTGCTGAGGTGATGAGAGATGAGGCAGTGGAGCAGCAGGCTGTGATGTTATGAGATGAGAAGATGGTGTTAATATCTTGATATGGTTGGAAAATGTTCCTGCTGGGCTCACTTGGTACTGACTAGACAAAGCCAAAGGCGGAGTGTAGCTGTCAACACTCTCTGAACACTTGACAGAGGGATCAAAGGTTAATTTTTCCTGTACACGAACCCCCTCTGATTTTATAAAAGAACTTTCATCCGATATGCTAATTAATTTTCCCAGGTCATGTTCCTTATTGCTTGAACCAGATTTTGCTCGCATTTGAGATTTCTTACTCTTGCTTTTCGGTGGTGGTGGGGGCTGGTTTTTAGCTGCTAATATTAGTTCTTTTTGCTGCTGGACAGCTTCTGCTAAAATCTGCTGCACAGTAGCTGCTATATCTTCTTCATTTCTTTCTGACTCTGGATCAACTTTTTTGCTTTCAGACTTTTTAGACTTCATTGATTTAGATTTTGAGGTTTTACCAGTATTTACAAGTTTTGGTCCTGGAACTGTTACTGTTAAAGTTTTTGAAGTGCTAGTTATCGTAGTTTGTACTGAGACCGGTGTTACACTTGATTCCTGAGTTATGATACCTGAGGGAGCTAGTGTTGGGGTTTTGTTAATAGGTATTACCTGGTCTGCAGCTATCTGCTGGGACTGGACTGTGGCTACTACAGACGGTAGACTTTTAGCTGAAGCCTGCATCAAACCAGGGACTCCAGTGCTGTGAATAACACCCACAGCGCCACCAGTGTTGACAGGCGTGACCTGGTGGACAGTCAGTGCTGCAGGTGAAAGGTGCTGAAGCTGCGCTGTGGCCGGGGACAGCTGATTCTGGTAGCCTTGAGCTACTGGGGACAGGCTGGAATGCAAAGCATTAATGTCCATCACAGAGTTGAGATGCAAACTTCTCTGAGGAACAACAGTATTCATTATAGTTTGAGCATTTATTGTAGGCTGGTTTGGATTCGAGTTCTGATTCAAAGGAAGCGAAATGCCATGAATACTCTGACCTTGATTCTGAATCTGCTGCAACAATAATTGTTGCAATTGTACCATCTGCAACTGTTGTTGCTGTTGCTGTACGCCAGTTAAATTGACAGCACCCATCATTTGTTGGAAGTTTATTGCATTAAACCCTGCATTCATCAAGTTTTGTATTTGGCTGTGATCTATGGCTGCAGACTGGCTAAATATCTGAGTGATGTCTGTTGGTAAATTAGCTGTTGAGCTTAACTGCTGTGAAGTGCCTAGAACTTGCATCACTGGATTAGAGTTAGGCTGTGGTATAACAAATACAGGCTGGCTGGTTGATGCATACAGAGATGGATTAGCCATTGAAACAGTATCCTTCACCTGAGAGATATTTGCTAAATCTGATTTGTCCAATTGATCGTCAGACCTTGGATTGCTTTGAAAGTTGCTAATAATATTAGACTGTGCTATTGAATTGATGATGGCATCACTGTGGTCAGACGTGACAGTCAAGGTTGGAAGAGAGACACTGGCAAACATGTTCTGGCTACTGAGAACTGTACTTTGAGTCTGTTTCTGCATCTGGCTTTGCAAGAAAGAAGGGGACATCTGCTGCATGTGTTGCTGGCCCTGGGCTATAATTTGTGCAGCCATAGCTGGAGACAGCTGTGAGATAGAGTTTGTTGGTGAAACTTGCTGCATTGGGTTAGTAATCAGCAGCTGGTTGTTCAGACTTTGGACTGAAAGTGCATTCATTATTTGTGTAGCCTGGGACGTGTTATTTACAAGCTGTGCTCCTTGAGCGGCAGAACCAACTATCTGGGCACCCTGAGGGGAAGTGTTGATCATATGAGTTCCAGCTGGCCCTGCAGTGCTGTTAATAATTTGTGGTCCACCCTGCTGGGGATTTATAAGCTGCTGTGCCACAGGCTGGGTGTTAAAGACAGTCTGATTTATGCCAATGGTGGGGACCACCTGGGCCAAAGATTTTGTCACATTAGTCACGACTGAGACAGACACAGGTGGCATAGGATTATTCATGATCATGCGGGCAGGGGCAAAATTATTCAACAGCATGGTGTCTTGAGTGCAATGTGGACCTAAACTGGAAGGGATGACTGAAGCAACAGATAACTTCAGCTGGGATCCCAGTTCGGGTGAGCGTGAAACTGTGGCCAGAATTCCTTGCGCCATCAATGGATTTATATTTCCTGTTCCTCCGATTGATCCTTTATGGTCATGGTCAGAAGCAAATGTTGCTGTGTGGATGGAATCTGAAGTGAAGGTCTGACCCTGACCACAGACTGGCACAAGCATGTTCATGGTGAAGTTACCAGAGCCCAAGTGCTGCAGCTGCATCACATTGCCTATTAGGTTTGTGTTGCCACTCAGTTGTTGTATGCATGCAGAAGGCTGGTGTGTGTGTTGCTGGAGCTGAGAGATAGTGGGAGTGGTTGCAGACCCAGGAGTGCTAGATGCAGCAGTCTTGCCTCCTCCAGCGCTGTTAATAACAGCTACACAAGTTGTTGATGTCATTTCTGTTTTATTCATATGGATCGCAGATGTACATACAGGACTGGGCAAACTAACTGTTGGCAGGTGTTCCTTATTCTGCAAGCTGAGCTGTGCCCTGGCTGCCGCAGACAGTAGACTACTTGCAGGGAATTCAAGGCCTGCACTTGCTGCATGAGAAACAGCCTGTTGAATGGCTGCATTTAGCTGCACTGTATCTGCACTACTGCACTGGGAGAGGACTTTCTGCAAGGCTGGAATGCTCCAGGTCTTTAAGTGGGTCACATCTCCATTCATGATGGGTACTGAATTTTTCTTCAAAACCTCAATATCTGGCTTGGCAGCTTCTTTCTTCACCTGGCAGGGCTTTACTTTTGGCTTGACCTTGGAGACTTTCTTCTCTGATGACTTTGAAGCAGCTGGGCTTTTATTCTGGGTGACACTAAAATGAGGGGATTCCTCATCAGTTTCACCAGTCTCTGATAATATCACAGTGTCAGCCGATGTGGCTGTGTATTGGCTTTCTTTGCATTCAGACAATGTGAAATCATACACATCACAACTTCTGTTTTTACCATCACAGCAGGTGTCTGAATGAACAGTAGTATCTGACCTCTCATGGTCACTACCAGCTTGACTCAAGTAGGCTGAGTCGTTATTCTCGACTGTGTCAGAGAAACTCTTGCTACAGTCCAGCTCAATGACACTTCTTTGATCATCACAGTCTGATTTTTCCTCTAAATCTTTTTCTTCTGAAGATTTTAAAAAAAGAGATTTCTTCACAGAGCTGCTCACCTCTGGGCATGACGATACTGAAGGGATCTGTTTAGCTGTATCAGCACACAAGGGAGTAGGGGAGCTGCAAGACATCTGGCACGAGGCTATAGAATTGTTTATTATGGCAGTCTGCTGTTCAACAAATACTGTAGGGTTGTCAAAAAATGAAACAGCTGTGGACGGCAACACTGCATTTTTCACTGTTTTGGGCAATGGCTTAGCACAGGGGGAGCTCCTGTCAACAATGCTGTTGATCTGTTTCTGTTTTTCCTTCTTGCTTTTTGGCCGCTTGGACTTTGCTTTTTTTGGATCAAGCCAAGTATGTCCACCCAACTGTGTAGACTGAAGGTGTGGTGCGCTGTGCTTAGGAAAGTTGCCAGCCTGTGGATGAATATAACTTGTATGATGAAAATCAGAAGATGACTGATATGTCCGCTTCTGACCATTCTGGGCCTGGGATATCGCTGGCGTCCTAGTGGGGCTATTTTCTTGCCATACAGACTGAAGATATCCTTCAGAAGTCTGTGCTATCAGATGATGGCTGTTATTAGAATACCCCTGGTTTTGATAATATATATTTGAGCTCTTCATCTGTGAATGATGATGTTCCCCTTGTGTCTTGTCTTTATCTTTGGCAACTGACCTCCCAGATATGAGAGTCTGTGGGCCAGCACCACCAGCATTACCTGGCTCATACAGACCACCTCTGCTGTCCAGAAAACCTTGGGAGAGACTTGTCTGAACAACCTTCTGGTGGTCCATCTGGAATGTTTGTTTGCTTTCACCAAGTGGCTGGTCTGTGTTAAAACCAGAAGACAACACTGAGTGACTGGGAAAACTGTCCAATGTATTACCACCTCCAACAATGGCCTGATTAACCAATGGTGAGGCAGTGCTTCCACTACTGTTAGAAATATGTACTCCTGTGTTTCCAACAAGAAAACTTTCAGTGACTGACTGATTCTGGGAAGTTGGCAGCTGTGACGCACCCCCTAAAAACATGGCGTGTTTATTTACAGCTTTTGTGATACTAGATTTTAGTCTTTTCAAAGGAGAAACTATCAGTTCATCTCCTGTGGTAACAGATTTTCTGTCTTGCCTTTTCTTTCCAAGTGAACTACAATCTGCAAAGAACAGAAAACAACCACTAAATGTATAGAAATTGAAAGTTTCTCATACCTAAGTTTCAAACACTACATTTTCAAATTGCATCAATGGCATTGACAAGCCAATATCACAATACATATTAAATAATTTTTTTTTACAAATATGTCTAAAAAATCAATTAAAACATTCAAAGCACCAGATTATCCTAACCCACAGACTGGTTTAAGCTATTAAGGCTCTAAGCACTTTATATTTCAAAGTTAAGTAAGTAAAGTTCCCTTAGCCCTAGGGTGCCAATGGGGAAGCATATTAATGCTTCACATAATTATATATATATTTATGCAAAAGTGCTCAAAGTTATGCTAGCCTAAACCGAGATGTGGGTTAGGTTAGTCTGACTTAAAATGCTTCAATTATTAAATAACAAAGTGTTTTACTATAATAACATAAAGAAGTGCAAAAGATATCCTGTAAATTGAAAGAGCAAACAAAATGTGTTACGTCTATAGAGATCATTTTTTGGATGGTAGCATCAATGGAGAATGAATGTACAATTTAGTTATTGACTGTTTTAATAAGGCGGTGAGGAGCTTCAGGAACAACAAAACAAAAAAAAAAAAAGATGGCCACGGAAAAAACTCACAATGCTATTTCAAAAACACTAACAGGTGGAGACATTTATACTACAAGTCCTATACATTATTAGCTTTGTACTGCAAAATTTAATTTACTTTTAACACTTTTGTCATATTATTTTACTTAATAATTTTTTTCTTTAATTTTATCAAATAAGACTTTGGTGTAGTTCATTAACAAAGATGGATATTTTCCCCTCCTAAATTGTGTTTCTTCTATGACAACATAATTGCTTGGGGGGGGTCGAATGGTTTCCAAAAGCAAGCTAATTTAACATGCTATTATTTTAGTTATGAATTAATTATAATGATTCTAAAAAAAAAAACTGACCTGAAGATGTTTCTGCTACCTCCACTTGGGAATTGTGAAAAGCTGCTAAAGCGTTAATTTCTCGCCTGTGATTACACAGACTTCCAAGATCCTCGCCATTTGTAGAAGATGAACACCACGGTTGACTTCCAACTTCAGGGTCAAAGCTAAAATATTTGTCCACATGAAGTGGACATTCCAGGCCACATTTGCAAGTTGTGTCATTTAATAAATATTCATATATTTGATCCAATGACTGCAAGACTACACCACTGGGACTGAAAATCAAATAAGTTTTATCATTTATTTTTTTTAATTATCAACATTTTTAAGAATTTTATTGACACACTCATAATATGATTGAATAAGTTGACATTGCCAATAAAGGTGTTGTAAATGGGAAAACACTTTTCATAGATCTTTTAATGCTTACATTAACTTGGAGGTTATAAATGCTTAGAAATAATCACATAAAATGATCTTTTTGTTTCATCCATCTTATATTAATTCCGACAGGCAAGCCTAAAATATAAAATCGGGAGAAGCTAAACAATATTTTCCGAATGCTATCCTAATTATTGTTAAATAGAAATTATTGTTCTTTGCATCACCCTTGCCTTTAAAACCCCTGTCGTTGCTTACTTCATATTCCATGCTCTTTCTGTCTCATGAACCATGTTCCTTTTTAGGGTGCATAACCAAACATGTACATTTTTAAATCACGTCAATGGGTGGCGCTTTGGTTGTGAGTCGGATATGCATGATGTGGATAACGGGTTCAAATCTCAGTGTGCCTAGTCACCTACTCATGTCTCCCATGGTACCTCCGTGGCCATAGCAATACAGGCCATGGTAGCAATACAGGTCATGGTGAGTATGAAAGGAGGGCACTACAACAAACTGCCCCATTAGTGGTTATTAGGAGCCAAGAGATAAACATCTCATATTATCAGAGACTTGTAAAAAAAAATGGATGCAGAGAATGTTAATGCAAATTTAAAATGATTAAAAATCTTAATCCGGATAATTTAAAAGATAAATAATTAGCAAAATGCATTTCTATTTCAAAGGTTTCATTTTAATATATTAAGATATTATGTTGCATCTTAAAAAGCCAATATTAGTATCCAAGTGTAGACAAACTGATAATATTACAACTACTCAGAGTTGAAATTCACTGCTATGATTAATAACTAACTATAAAAAAAAATATAGAAAATTCCCAAGAACCATTGTGAATAATTCATGTTGCAAAATAAATAAACTATGAGTAAAATGGTTCACTTCTTCTTCCTTTGGCTCTACAGCCCATTTAGGGGCCCTGGGCTGCCACACTACTCTTCACTTTTCCCAATCTATGGTCTTCTTCCTCCACTCTCTCACTCCTAAGGCTTTAAGGTCTTTCTCCACTTCCTCTAACCATCTGCTTCTTGGTCTGCCTTTAGGCCTTTTCTCATTGGATGTTGTTGCCTTATATATTGCTTTTGTACCTCTGTTGTTTTCCATTCTTTCTATGTGCCCTTCCCACCTCAATCTATTCATTTTAATTTCAGCTGTTATATTTGGTTCTTCGTATAGTTCGTACAGTTCTGAATTGGTTCTACTTCTCCACTCATTATTGTCCTTTACTGGCCCATATATTTTCCTAAATATTTTCCTTTCCCAAGTGTTTAGCCTATTTTCTGCTTGTTTGCTGATGGTCCATGTTGCACTACCACATGTTACAGCTGGTTCACTAGAAATTTTTATACTGGGGAACAGGTTATTTGGTTTACTCATAACAGTTGTACTTAGATTTCAACTATTTGAAACCCACCGGAAAACACGTAAAAAAAGAAACTAAGAATAAAAGAAAGAAAAACCAAAGACCAATATATATATTTTTGATTAAGTAATCATTAAAATAATTTAGAACCCACTTGCGACCCCACACTTTGAGAACTGGGGACTTATAATAAGCTGCATTTTCAATAAATTTTTGATACAAATTTTCAATAATTAAGAAAAAAAATGTTTTGCTATGTGAAACTCACCTTAAATATTCAATTATTCCATTTTCTAACTTTCTTTGCCAGCTGTAAGGGACCTTGACTTTTTTCTCTTTTCCTAGTTTTGTTAAAGCTTTATCCACAGCTGGACTGCATGACCTGGTGCGCTGTTCAGATTTAATAGCAGTATTGCTACTTAATATGACTCCAGAATGGGCCGATGCCATTCCTGTACTCTCTTTTGAACATGAGGTAGTGGATGTTACAGATGTTGTTGTTAAGGCAACAGAGTGATAGCTGGATGCTAGCGTAGTGGTGACGGTAGTTGTACAAGTAGAAGCCACTGATAAAGCTGGCATGGTCGCAGACGACACCAATGAGTTGATGTTGTGTGGGACATTTGACAAATGTGTTGCTGTAGTCACATACTGAGCAGATAAAGGAGAAGTTGTTATTGCCATAGTTTTTGGTGATGAAAAATCTGACACTTTAGAAAATAATGTAGAAACCGGAGAAATTATCGAGTCTGTACTGCTGGGTGGTGTAAAGGTGTAAGGAGGGGAGGAAAAATTAGAGCTCTCTGAAGAGGATCTTTCTAGCGAACTACCTGTTGAAGATGTATGAAACAGTGGTTTGGGGACATAATGATTTCTTTGGTGTTGTACTGGCTGCCACTGCCTTTGATTTGCAGTGCAGTTGTCTAAAGTCAGATTATCAGAGATTTTTAGAGATTTTCCTTTGTTGACAAAGTTTGCAGAGACAATGTCAGAGTTGAAAGACATTTCAGTAGATTTTTCCAACAGCCCGTTTGGAGGGAATGTTTCACAATGAGTAAGAGAGTCCAGGGTGACTGTCACTTTTGGGGGTCCAGAAATTGTGTACGTAACTGCAGTGGTGCATTTGTGCTCAAGGAGAGGGGATGATATAGATTGAGAAATACTAACTGATGGTGCTGAAAAGACTGAGCTACGAATTCCTTTATCATGAGTTAAATTGGCTACTTCTGAATCTTTTTCCAAACATTTTGAAGACATTAAATTAATGTGCGATGGAGAAAAGCTGTGAAACTGTGAAGGTAGAGGCTGTACAGACTGCATGGAAACAGGCACTGAAATCTGCTGAGGCTTCTGTTGTTGGTGTTGCATTTTGACCATGTGAATCCCTGGTAGCGTTTGGAAACTTGTCCCCGTGAACTGCTGTGGTTGTAAGGGTTGCTGGTGAAACTGCTGTGGTTGTAAGGGTTGCTGGTGAAACTGCTGTGGTTGCTGATACTGGTTCAAGTGCTGGTGATGCTGAACAACACCCACTTGCTTCTGCTGTTGAAATTGTGACCACAAATGATTGAAAGAAGGCAGCGAGCTCTGATTTACAGTTTGGCACTGCTCGTTATTGGCAGTGTTGATATTCTGTGGCTGTAACCAACCAGTAAAATGCTGTTTGTTGTATGTGAACATACTACCCTGACTCGCCACTGCCACGTTCTGCGGCTGCTGAACATCTACACTCTGATCTATAAAATTAGAATTACCCATCATATCAACGCCAACAATCGTCTGCTGCATTCCTATGGCTCCATCTGTCTGTTGCATCATTCTGTTATCAGAGTTGGTGATGATTTTGAGGCTATTTTTAGGATGTGAATAAATCATTCCATCCAAGCCATTTACTACATGAATGCCTTCCATCCCTCCCAGAGGCATCCCTTGTTTAATAAAAGGCTGTGAGACCATACCATGCTGGCCGATCCTTTGTTGCACACTATTTGCAAGTCCCATGTGGTGTGCATCTTTTTGCTGAAACATTTGATTGCTGCCGCCAGCAAATTGGAACTGGTAGACATTTGATGTTGGTATAGCATGATTGTACTGTGGCTGGAAAACATGCTGCTGCTGCTGGAATTGGTGCTGTTGCAGCTGATGCTGTTGCAAATGGTGTTGTGGCTGTTGTACATGAAGCTGAGGGGCAGTAGCCAACCCATGACTGAATGCATATTGTTGAGTGTCATAGTTCATTGTTGTCTGGCACTGATTATCCAAAACAAATCAGTAAATCTAGTTAAGTGGGCGACAGCAACTGACAAAATAATCTGTCAGGTTCCTTGGTTAGGAAACATGGGCATCCTATAAAGATTGAATAACTCTCCATTGTCAGACCATTTTATTTCCAATATTAATTACAGAAAATCAGTCACCTGCAATAATAAAAAAAAAATTGTGTTGGTTTTTTTATTTTAAATTAATTTATGAAAAGAAAAAAAAAAGAGATAAAATTGGCACAAAATTAATGTAGTGTCTTCAGAAAGATTTTTCTGTTTTAAACACAATTATCAAATAAAGCAAACCTGTTGAAAAGTTTCCTTTAATCTACAGTATTTGAACATAAATATTTTTAATAGAGCAATCCTGTTAACTAAATTCCAACAGGGAGCAAAAGTATCTCAGGACAACCCCATCTACCTGTTTATAAATTCATTTATTTTTATTTGTTATTCAACTGTCAACATCGTTTTTCTTAAATTTACAATACTTTTAGAAGAAATTAAAGATATGACATTAAATGTATACACATTCAGCGCAATAGGCCACAGGAAGCTGCTGATAATTTCGCATAGGCCACTGACACCTATTAGTTATGAAATAAACAAGACTAGTTCATAAATTACCAAAATAGCTTTTTAAAATGCAAAACTATAATTCTACTTCATTTTATTTGAATGAAATGTCAGTTTTTTTCTGTATTTAATTTATAAATACAATTTTTTTGAATAGTTTACTAAGTTTACAATCTGCTAATATTACTATTGACTAAACCAACAGCATTACTAATGATATAAATTAAAACCAGCTATTTTATTTTTTAAACTGATAAATTAATGTAATATCAAAGATTTAAGCTTTTTCATTCATTAAAATAATATATGATAAGCAAAATAATTCATCTTATGAAAGTAGCGCAGATACTGAATCAACGATTTGTAAACCACTAACACCTGCATCATCACCCCAGGAAATCTGGGCTTGTTTAAAATACAAGTGACTACTACAGATCATAATAGACAGAGCTGGCAACAGAAAAATACCATCATAGTTTACAGATTTGCTTCAAATTAATTTTATTTTACTTAGCATTTGATGAAAATGTCATTTAAGTGTGTGTGTGTCTGTGAAATGTTTATAAAATATTTTTCCTTATGGTTCTAATAAAGAAATTGACCTACAACTCAAAACTACAACACTAATTAATTTTGCAAAATGTATAAGACCATTTAATTCTCTTTAATTTGATATATAATACTGTTGATTAGTTTTTAAAAATCATCACATAACACATTTTCTAAAACACCTATGAGTTATGTGTTTACCATTGCCAGTATGGACATTGCTGCCATTATAAATATATATGAGACCAATGCAAAAGAAAAAAAAAATGTTTGTAAAACTCAAACTAATGGACAAAATGTAATTTTAAAAAGAGTCGCTGAGTAATGTAAATGTATGGGTCCGTGAGGTCATCAACAAATTTTATAGAAATGTGATTTTTTGTCTTTGGATACCTGTTACAAATAAAAACATTCACAGAACAATTTCTCCATGGGAAAAAATGTTAATCCCTGAAAATTGTACATCAGTATATAATAACAAGGGAAATTCGACTAAAATTATTTTTTATGCTATGTAATATATCTGAGTATTGAACTGTAATTCTACTTCTTACTAAATGCCAGTGATTTTCGTTATTTGCTCAATTCTAGAAAAAGATATAATCAATTTAGAATGCTACTTTGAAAGGTTAATTTCAAAATTACTAATATCATAAAAATATATTTTATAAGGATTTTTTATACTTGCTTATTTTAATTAACTTTAACTTATAAATGCAAAATAGAGAAAAGTAGAGTTATATTTTAAAAAAAATGTTTCATTCTCATTCAAAATTGTAAACAATTAAAAAAAAAAAATCACACAAAGTGTGAAAATCATTTTTACTTAAATGTAATATTTGTGTAATATTTACGATTAAAAAACAAAGATAATGTAGGAAATGTTTAAAAATTTGTAAAATAAAAAAAATCTTTGGCATGTTTCATTTTTGCTATAGTAGGTACAAAAATGCTGACTGGTTGTTTAATAAATAGATATGAGGATTGTGGCAAAATATGCCTCTAACTCAATAAATATAGTATAAGTAGAATTCTTGTGCTAACTTCCAAATTTCAGTTACAGTATGAATCAGTCAACATTGCCATCGACACTAAAATAAGTCAGACATTTACACATGATGGTATATGGTATCATGTTTAGACAGTTGGAAGAATTTATGCTAAATCAGTAAACGTATGCATTTATTTCAATGCATACTTGAATATAAAATATGAATGTTGTATTCATGTGAATGAGGGTCAGATAATTAAAGTAAGAAATGACAAGACTATCAGGCAAAGTCTAATATTAGTAATACTATCACTAATAGTATCATTTTTTTAGCCTATGCATTGATATCAATTTCTCTTAGTTTACTGATAAAAACATTAACAGCTGATTGCTAAAATAAACATTACTTTTAATTAAAACAGATTTAAGATAGGCGTTTTGATATTGGGCCGAATAACAATACGCATGTCAAAAGAAATGTGTTGATCAAATACATATTTTATGATAATTGTTGATTAAATTTAAAGTGCCGATTTGTCGATTATAAATTAATTTTAAAATTATTTTTTTTCCGCCCTGGTAGACCAAAGTTCGTACTGATATTTTTATGAGAAATGGCTAACTTATATCAATACACTTATAAGTATTTCGAAACACTAATGCTATGGTGACAATGATTTTAAACGTTTTTCATTTTTAATCCCTTATGATATAACACTTGACAGTGATTAGTAACCACCCAACAATTGCCTATCAAATGAGCAAGTAGTTTATTGCATTCAAAAGCTACACTAACCTTGTGTGAGTGTGACGATCATTGACCTTAATATTGCCATTTAGACAATTATTTTAAATTTACATATCCAAGTATAATCCAGTGTATAATCTAATAAAATAACAACGCAATTTCAATTAATATAATACAATATATTTTTCACATTTTTTTTTTCATATTTATCATGGCCGAATGTTTTCTGGGCATGCGCATTGTCCCACAATGCGTCTGTGTAGCTGAGACCGGATATCGTTCCTGTGAATCGTCAACAGACCCAATTATTCAAGAAAAACAAATAAAATTTAATATAATTACCACGCCATTTCATTCTAATCACTATACATGTTGTAAAAATACCCTTAATTATTTGGGCGTCAAAAATGTTAGCCTTGTAACAGAGATAAAACCAATTCATAAAGTACAAAACAGCCTGGCTTTACACATATTTTGACATTTAAGCCAACAATTTTGACCTGTTTTTAGCCAAATATTATAATTTAAGATCGCCATTCAAGGAAGATAACCGTTAATTTGCAGTCCTAAAAAAGGCGGTATTCAACAATAACGAAATATTATTAACTGTTCAAGTAAAATAACAGGATTAAGTCCCATTAACTGAGTTCTGAAAAAAAGGAAAAGTGTGTGTCTACGCTCTTTTAAACTGCGGCTTTGGTTATCACCTGAGGATTGAAAACTATCTCTTTACTATTTTATCATTAAATAAAGTACTAAGCATGATGATGATATTTTTGTTTGTTTAATTAACTTTATTTTATGTCATATCTTTAATAAATTTGAACCTTGAATAAAAAAATAGCACATCGATTAATTATGACTGTAGGCCTAATATAGTATTTGTAAATTTGTAAATTTTTTTAAATTAATTTATTTTACTTTTAACTTAGCCCAAATTATCGCTGAGGTTTAATATTGATGGACATTTGGCAAAATTACCTGCTGATGCCTGCACTAATGCTTTACAAACACCACTCATACGAATTACTAAGTATTCATAATAAACCACATCAGGGACTAGAAGGTATTTGTTTAGCGCAGGGGTAAGCAAACTGTTTGACCTGGGGGCCACAATGGGTTTGAAAGTTTGACATAAGGCCTTACCAACAATTAAATCGGTTATATAAAATAATCTAAATTTTGCGTAAACGTCTTTGATTCAAATCAGCAGAGGACAGATAACGACTCGGCTCAAAAAGCCTGTCGGGCAACCCCGTAGCGTGAAAATTCTACAGCAGGGGCCAGGCATTCTACAGCAGGGTCCAGGCATTCTACAGCAGGGGCCAGGCATTCTACAGCAGGGGGCAGGCAATATACAGGGGGGGCAGGTAATACATTTTACTAAGTAGAGCAAATAAGCAGAGGGGGCCAGACAAAACGCAGGGGCCGGGCCCACTGGCCTCCCCACACGCTACGGGCCTGCTGAAGGGCAGTACTTGGCTGCGGGAAATAGTTTGCCGATGTCATGTCTAGCCTGACAACGTCTCTGCCACACACACACACACACATATATATATGTACAAGACAACTACATAGGAACGAGTCTGAAAGCATTTATATGTATCGAAAGAATTCATTTCCGGTGACGTCACCACACAAGGTCCCTTTAAGGATGAGTTGTAATATATTGAGAGACTTACATATCGATAGGCACAGGGCAGAAGGTGCCCGCTGACAAAATTCCCCATCCAATGCATTAGGTGCCCTGACGTACTTTTGCCGGGCGCTCACTTTTCAATATCCCCAGATCACTGCCCGGGGGGCCCTAAACCTACGAGCGGGCGGGAACGGCTCTGAATAATCTGGTCATATTTCAGTTTTATAGAGCACAGCTTACACTCCTACTGCAGACATGGCTGCAAATGGGCTGTGGGAAGATTGACTTGTTGACACGTACGTAGGAGCCTGATTGGCCCTGTGGGGGTTAACGCATTCAAGCTCCAGTTACCTTTTGTTCTCGGTTGTGCTTTGGCGAGAGTGAGGAGAAAATGCTAGCAAACATTGTCCGTACACACACACACACACACACATATATATATATATATATATATATATATATATATATAGTGGCACCGAGAGCCAACGCGGGCCCCAGGGCAGGACATCATTGCGGGCCCCTTAATAAACAATGAGTCGTGAAAAAATTGACATGGTTGGGGCTGCCGGGCCCCCTTTATGCCCCCTTACAGATGCGGGGCCCATGGCAATGACCCCCCCCCTGTATATATATATATATATATATATATATATATATATATAGGCCTACTACATAACCTCATGCATGGCCACTAGCCACTCCTGCTATACAGTGGCAAAGCGAGGGGGGACAAGGGGGCATCATGCCCCGGGCGCTACTCACAAAGGGGCGCCAAATGGTCCGCAAAACAAACAAGCAATTAAGCCTGTTCCATTCTGGACACAGGACGTGTTAGAGCATTTTCGTATTATGTATCAGTACGTATGCTATCTTTCAGTAAATATTTGTAAATTTTGTAAATGTTTATAAATTCAATTGTGTAATGCATGTATCTGAAAGTTTTAGCTTTCTTGTTCTTCTTCGATCTACATTTTCTTCTTGGTCATGAACAACTTCTGCTTCCTCTTCTTCTTGCAAAAGATCTACTGCACCGTTTCCTTTGACAGTCCAGTTGGCAACAAAATCAGCTAAGCATATTTCATATAACTGATTAGGTCGCTCTGCATACCTCTCAACTGGACCCTTTGTCAGGATGTCTGTATAAAGTTAACGTAACATATTTATACACACACACATTCATGCGTGTATACACACATACATACATTATACCTACCTACACACCTAACTACGCACATTTATACATGCATACTTAAATATATATGTAGACTCAATCTCATATACATATATACACATACTACATACATACCGACCCACCCACCTACCTACTGTCTACCAATCTGTACAATATCTGTCTACTAGCCTTACATAACAATCTCTTATATCTTGGCCATTCAGAGAGGTCAAATCGCGAAATGGACTTTTGATGTACACTTGGCAGGCCAAGACCTACACAATGATATATACATCATGGGTCTAGGACTTATGGTTGCTGAGATATAGGGCGGTCCATTATTAATATAGCTTATATAGTAAAAAACAGCACTTTATAAGGCCCCTTTTACGGCTCTGAGAGGTCAGATCGCGAAATGAAAAAAAATTCATTTCTTGGTGGGCCAAGACCTACAAAATGATATATACATCATGGGTCTAGGACTTATAGTTGCTGAGATATAGCGTTCCTTTATTAATATAGCTTATATAGTACAAAACGGTACTAAGGCCCCTTTTACGGCCCTGAGAGGTCAGATCGCGAAATGGAAAAAAGCTATTTCTTGGCAGGCCAAGACCTACAAAATGATATATACATCATGGGTCTATGACTTATGGTTATTGAGATCTAGGGTGATGACAGACAGACAGACAGACAGACAGACAAAACGGGGACAATAGAGCATTTTTTTTCGAAAATGCTCTAAAAATTGTAAATAATATTTTATGGTTTTCGAATGGGCGGGGGCGCTAAAAAGGTGTTCTGCCCCGGGCGCGAGTTAAGCTCGTTACGTCACTGCTGCCATATCTTAGACTTAATGTTTTGTAGTTTCCTTTTAACACTGCTTTCCCCACCCTAATTCATTGTCCCTAAAGAAACAAAAGAACATTGAAATTTGGCTCAGAGTTACACAGCTGGGCGACGAACAAAAAAAATAAAGTCCCCAGGCGCGATGCCCGCTCTGTGGTCTAAAGATGTCTCACCAGAGACGTAGTGAGGGGGGCAATGGAGGTCATCTTGCCCAGGGCGCTACTCACATAGGGGTGCCAAATGGTATATTTTACATATAATATTATATGGTTTTTGAATGGGGGGGCGTGAGTGAGCGCTAAAAAGGTACTGTGCACCGGGCACGAGTTAAACTCGCAACGCCACTGTGTCTCACATATGTCTATGTCCTCACCAGTCGTCCCCCCCCCCCCCACGCCATGATGCCCGCACTGAAGCTGTGTAAAAGTACTTATGAGGGAGTATGCACTGCTTGAGGAAAATAAGTTTCCGCGTTTCGGTTGTTCAAATAGTACAATGTGCTAATCAACATCCACCACAAAAAAAAAATTAAAAAAAAAATATTATTATCCAGTTAGAAGCGCAATAAACATCACGACCAGCCGCATGCTGCTGGTGTAGTAATACGGGGGGGGGGGTGTGGGGAGGGGTCACGCACAACGGTTGTTGTTGTTGTTGTTGTTGTTGTTTTTTAATAAATAATCAGGGCCGCCGCTAAGAGTGCGGAAACCAAAATCGGTGGAAATGCTGAGTTGGGGGGGGGGCGGGGGCGGGGGCGGGGGGGGCGGGCGCTGTCACGATTTTTTTATCGGTGGGGGGGGACACTGGAACTCCTGGGCAGCGGTCATGAAAAAAGACAACTAAAATACATAGTGACCTAGTTAAACAAAATAAAAACAAATGAATAAACGCCAAGGCCGTAGTCATATAAAATTCTATTATAAAATATACTTTATCAATATGCATAACGTAAAAATTATGTAAAAATATAATATTAATAACTTATATATAATAATCAAATAGAGTATAACTAAATACTTGTTCACATAATAAATAAATAATTTAAAAACATTCTTTATCATTGCGTTCCAATTTTTTCTTATAAAAAAAACTCTCCGCACAGCCCCCCCCCCCTTTCTTCAAACAAAATTTTGACTACGGCCTTGATAAACGTTATGCCTCATTGGAACCCCATAAAATTGCCTGCGGCTAGGAGGCAAGCTATTTGCCACCGTTGTACTAATTACTACGATACGCTGACAGCTGAAAGAGTGAATTGTCATCTGCCCAATGCATCCAATCTCTGTTGTTGTTTTTTTCCCCTTCTGTTTTCAACTTTCAAGAAGAGAGAAAAAAAATTCTCAGGGAAGTTCAATACTGCACTTCTGTGCAGACAGTTTTATGCCATATAGCAAATGCTATAGTGGTCAGGCCCGTAGCCAAGGTCGGAGTAAGCAGGGGGGCACGTGATACCCAGCAAGGGGGCAGTTTTTCTCATTTTAAGTTACCTTTTCTTTATTTCTTTATGAAAAAGTGAGGGGCCCCACTTGCTGGGTATTGGTGCCCCCTGAACCCCTTTGGCTACTGGGCCTGGCAAGAATTCAGTAATACCGTGGTTCTCAAACTTTTTTGCGATTCGCGACCCACAGAGAAAAAAAAAAGTTCCATTAGCCCTAACGGGCCTTTTGGGCAAATAAAGTGTAGAATTCATCTGTTTCTATAACCTCGACATATGAAGGGATTGTGTGGTTAGCACAACGCCCAGCCGCCTTTACTTCCCCCAACTTAAAGTCAGGTACCCATTTAAAGATGGGTGGACTTGTGGGACCGAGGATCACCGAGGATCGAACCCATGACTCTCAAGTCGACAGTCGAGTATCTACACCACTCGGCCATCCGTCCCGACCCACAGAGAAACCGATTTTAGTGACCAACCTGTAAAGAAAAATAAGTGACATTTTTTTTTATCACATCAGCTAGTGTGCGGTGTGTGTGAAGTCCCTGTAAGGATGAGATGAAATCTCTTAGATCCTATAAACCACTAATGGGACGGTCCTTCTTTAATCCCCACCATAGCCGATATTGCATTGGCCATGGAAACATCAATGGGAGATATATCGGGAACTAGTGCGCTTTACCGCACGACCATCCGTCCCCGTCGTGCGGTGTAGAGCGCTTGACTGTCGGCCGGAGAATCCCCGGGTTCTCAGCTCAGTGAGAACCTTGAGATTTTTTCAGGTCCTGATCTAAGTCTCCAAGTACCCACATATTTAAATGGGTACCTGGGGAGAAAATGCGGATGTGCGTTGTGCTAACCCGACAATACCTCAATATGCCGAGTTGACTGAAACAGATGAATTCTACAATTCATCTGCCCCGATGAGCCCTTAGGGGCTTAAGAAAACTTTATTTTTTTTTTCTTCCAATCAGCTTGTGACCTACCTGTGGGCTGCACAACCACAATTTGAGCACCGCTGAGAATACAACAATACACACGTTCAGAATATTTAGACAATAAAACAACAATATAGGCCTCCAGGAGAATTTGACGCGAGAGTGCTAATTAGAGATTCGCTGTTAAAGCTGGTAATGTGATTCTCTTTTAAAACTAGTAAGAAACTTTTTTTTTCCAAGTTTGCCGATAGAGCAAACAAAACACACACACACACACACACACACACACACAGACGGAATCTGGTGTCTTTATTAGAATATTGGGGAAAAAACGACAAACAAACAAAAAAATGTAATGATAATGATATTTTTAATTGCTTTGAAGTTGTCAATGAATCTGCATTTCTTTTGTAATGTTGGAATTTGAGAAAGACAGACACACACACACAAAATGTCATTAGACAAGAGTTACAAAGCCTACTGGTGCATGCAACAGTAATGGGAGAAAATGACTAGAGTGAAAAAATATTTTTGTTAATATGTTCTACATAAATATATATATATATAATATGCACTATATATATATATATATATATCAGTAATTTTCAGAATTTGTGTAAATAAACATTAGTAAAAAAAAAAACAAAAAAAAAAACAGAGTTACCGTTTCTATTAAAGAGATCATACCCGCATGGGCGTATTCATGGGGGGGGGGCAAGGGGGGCATTTGAAAAAATGTCATGTAAGAGTGGGGCATTTGCTCCACCCCCCCTACATTTAAAAAAAATGTCATAAAGTTGTTATTTGCCCCACCCCCCATGGAAAATTTTGCCACCCCCCCCTGGAAAAATTCCTAGCGACGCCCATGCATACCCGTAGACTAAATCCATCATATGCATGGAATATTTATCTTTAATACTTATGATACTTTTTTTATTGTAGGGCCCTTTCTTCGCCCTCGCCATAGCAGTGGTAACCAAGGCCTTGGAGGAACAACAGCGTAAAAGCCAAAACCCCGTAACTTTCACCGCCATGATCTGGCTCACAGAAAAAGGGGCCATGGAGCTACGAGCTCGACTTATCATTTGAGCTTAGGGGTGGGTAGACTTTTTTTTATCAGCGGGCCACAACGGATTCTTAAATTTGACAGGCGGGCCCGGACCAAGAGCAGTTGGGTATATATAAAATAATATAAACAAACACACCACTGATGTGAATAAGCAGAAAGGGCCATGGCATATGATGGATCAAAAAGTCTGATGGGTCGTACTTGGCAAGCAGGCATGGGCGTATTCATGGGGGAGCAAGGAGGGGGCATTTGCCCCTACATTTTGAAGAAATGTCATATAAGAGGGGGGCATTTGCTCCCCCCCCCCTTTACATTTAAAAAAAAATGTCATAAAGTTGTTATTTGCCCCCTCCCCCCGGAAAAATTCCTAGCGACGCCCATGCAAGCAGGCTGTAGTTTGTCCATGTCTGGTCTAGCTGAAATCAAACTATATGTGGAGCTTTTTTTTTGTTTGTTTGTTTGCAACATATACCCCTCAACGTTTAGCATTAGTTTTGTGTTTCAAATTAAAAAGTTCAACATGTACACATGTGATTAAAAAACCGTTGTGACATTTTTAATTTGTAAATGGAAGATAAAATGGTGGTCTTCTCCCTGTATTATGTGGTTCGCCTGATATATGGACAATATATCACTCAAAAAATAAATACTGGGAGATAACAACATACTTTTAATCCAAATGAAATGTAACTCATAAAATCTATTTTATTTATAAAAGGGGGACCCAAAGCACAACAATTTTTTTGCTTATGCATCATTGTACTGTAAATAGTTTAGATTTAAATCAAATTTTTAACATTCTCACTCTGATGAACTTGGTCATGCTTTTAAACCAGTCATTTATTTAGAATCTTACTATTACAAAATTAAATATGATGAATCATTCACCTAAAACACCATTTATAACATGAAGATGTGAATCATTTTTAGGTTTCAGTATATTGTATTAAATTTAGCTCCTGTTGTTTTAATTTACTTTTTTTTATTGGAAATTGAAAATAAAACTATTTAACTCATTATTTACCAACAGTGCCCAAAGGCAGCATCCACAAATATTAACAAAAGACTTGTAATTTATCTGGTAAAAATCAACTAAAGTAAAAAACAAACAAACAATTATTTATAGAGCTAAATAAACAATAAAAATTATTGAGTATATTTTTTTTAATTAGTGATTTGTATGCATTGTTAATGCAATCAATAAAGGCATTATAGGAGCAATTTTGTACAGATTATAAAATACATGAAAAACGTTATTGTATTAAAATTAAAAACAAAATTATTTATGTAATGATAATTTTAGCTATCTGAAGATGAATTATGCAAAATTTGTTTATTTTCTAAAAATATTTAACAGGAAATAATTTATCAAAACATTATGATATCAAAAAATATTTTAAAAAATGAGAAACAGGTTTTAAAAATATTGAAAGTACAAGTATAATTTTTTGATATTTACCAATGCATAAAAATACTTTCAATTTGATTCACAGATAACTGTTCAAGTACTTGCAAATTTCACTTGAAACTTTAACAATTCGACTAGATTCTCATTTACAAATTTAACTTTTTAAATATATTCATCCATTGATGTTGCATGTTATTATGAATCTATGAATAACAAATAAAAGCATAGGCCAGAAGGAAGAATTTTAAATAAGGTCTTCAGCTAACCCTATAAAAATTAAAACAGTTTCAGGTCAAATGATCTAGGCCAGAAGAATGTGAGCATAATGATAGCTCAATACATTATAATCTACAACAGCTTCTTTAGGCAAGCCAAACAATAAGCTTCATCTAGATTTCTGGTAATGAGGTTTAATCTAGCTACTGAGTGTACATAACAAAAAAAATTAAGCAGTTTACTATAGCTGATTAGCAAGAAATACGATCTCTTATGCTACTCATTTTTATTGGGGCTTCTAGATAGATATTAATAAATACCAGATAAAATATTTCTATTAAGCAATTACAATGAACTAGTCTAAACAAAATCAACATAATGATATGATAACGTTATCATGAACACCTTGTAGCAAAAGTTCTCCATCATATTTCACAATTTTCTTTCTCTTTGCAGCTCGGAGTGTACCTACAAGGGCCTCAAAAATATTGGCACACTGGTCGTCATTGAACAAAGTACCAAATGTCACTTCATGTTTACCACTCGCTCCTGTGAAAAGGGAGGAAAAAAATTAATTACTGGGTGCTCAAATTTTTTAAACATTTAAGTGTCTAAATAGCTAATGTTAACATAGTCTATTTTTATACAATGTTTGCACTCATTTAAGAGATGACAATAATATTAATAGAGGCCTAAGTTTATTTAAGTGAAAGTAATCCAAAAATGTTGAGGCTTTATGGACAGACTTTGTAATAAGAATTATATCCCCTCACCAGTTTTCAAGCATTGATAAAAGTTAGATACTGGTATGTATTGTTTTTGTTGTTTGTATTTGAACAACTGATGGAATACATATTTTAATATTTAACAGCCAGTTAACTTTGAAAGTTGTTTTTATGAAAATGATTTTCTAACGCACTTTTAACAAATAATACAACACTACATACACAAAATATTTACAAGAAAATCTAGCTCTTTTTAATATAAATATTATTAATAAGATTAACCATGTAACCATATTTAGGGATGTAAACTATCCATCAACTAGAGATATATTAATAATCTAAGAGCTGTTTGTGATGGAATCAATACAATGTTTGATGCATTTAATTTACAAATAATGATATTGCCAAAAAAAATTAAGCAGTTTACTATGGCTGATTAGCAAGAAATAAGATCTTTTATGCTACTCATTTTTATTGGGGCTTCTAGTTAGATAATTATAAATGCAAGATACAATATTTTGTACTAAGCATGTACAATGAACTAGTCCAAAATCAGCTATAATGAACTAGTCTTAAATAAGCTTTTACCTTCTTTCCCAAGACGCTTAATTTCTTGCACAAGAAGCTGTACTTCATGCTCGACATTCATGTTAATAATCTAGATAAAAAAAAAAATTATTATTTTATTGTGTTTTTCAGCAATCCTTTTTTATGATTTAAGTTTTAATAAATGAATCATGAAAAAAATGGCTCAAGGAATCCAGAGAAATGTTGAACTTTGAGAGCCAATAATTAATGATGAAAAAAAGGCACAGAAGAAAAAGATAAATATTTATTTATATGTACCAGAAAAAATATATTTATATAAAAATTTATATTATAATATGAGCAATAAAATTAAATCAGATTTATTGTAACACACTGCCAGTTACCAATTAGGCTAAAAATGAGAGACTGACACACTCTGTCTTGCTAAGAAAACTGTCATACTTAGACAAATAAACAGCTGTGAGAGAAGAACGAAAAGTCACAAATATATAGAAGATAGCAAAAAAAGATGTATGTATTATGTCAGTGGAGTGGAGACTAATGGGATACAGCAAATAACCCAAGCTTAGAGCGTCTGGGTGGCCCTGTGCTATGAGATTCTTTTTCGACCTAGCTGTAACAATATTGGCATATGATACTGGCCCCATCTACCCCGCCCCACAAAGGCTGCTTCTGGCTTGAGTACTCTTAACTGGTTTACACTGGATGTGATTAAATTTAGGGAAGCTGTTTCATGAATCATAAATGGAAATTATTTAAGAATTTTAAGATAGACACAAAAAAATCATCACAGCTCATTTCTTTTTGTAGTAAATAAATTTAAGAGACTTATTTCTATCATGCCTTCAGACAATCAGACTACTATTACTATGACTACAGTGACCACATGTCGCAGTTTACCCGGGACACAAAAGCATCACTCATCTAAGCATTCCTGAAAGGCCTGGAGAAATCCCACCTATGGCAATGAATCTGAGACTCACACAATATATTAATAAATTACACTTCTTAAACTCTTCTACCTTTCCAGGCAATTCATGATTAACACAACTTAAATTGACTTGGGTTAATGTTTCTGTTCTTCCATAACATTCAGAATATAATGCTTATTTTTTAATTAGTTCCTTACCATTATCAAAACATATCATTCAGGCAATACTCATAATCAATTTTAGATCAATTTTGTTTCAGGCAACACTAAGTTGTCTAAGTTCTCTATGTAACATTGTATCCTAGTTTACCCCAAGAATGATCTTGTCACCATAAGGATGGCTATAAAATTAGATTAAGACATGTTTATGTTCTTCAATTTGTTAAAACTGTTATCCTAGTATACTAGTATAAGTAATTCTACTAACTAACTAAGAGGGACGGATTGCCTTGTGGTATAGATACTCGACTGTCAACCTGAGTCCTGGGTTTGATCCTCAGTGAGAACCATGGGTATGTTTCCAGGTGAAATTTGTTTAAAAAGTCGTCCCACAAGTCCACCCAGGTTTAAATGGGTACCTGAATTAAGTTGGGGAAGTAAAGGTGGCTGGGTGTTGTGCTAACCACACAATCCCTTCACATGCCGAGGTTATAGAAACAGATGAATTCTACACTTCATCTGCCCTGATGGTCCATTTGGATAAGGGAACTTTACGTAGTACTAACTAAGACTATCAATCACAATGGCAATAGCCAATACCATTATTAATTTATTATATCATAGAATATATAGACTATAGACTATTAAATCTCGACTTGCGCCTACACTTCACATGCTTTATCTTAATTTCATAAGGTTAAAAAGATATTAGATAGGCATCTCTTTTACTTGAGTTTTTCATAATATAAAATGTATGATAAACGGTAAGGCACAACAGGCGAGAGAGTAGGAAGTTATTAAAATATTTCTTTGTTGAGTACGCCGTTAATAAACGTTAAGTACGGTAGTTAGTGGACAGTATAAAAAGTCTGTAATTTTAAAATCGTATACAATCTTTAGAGTAAATTTAGGAATTTAAGTTAAATGTTTATTAATTTATCACTTACATATTATAGCAGTGAAGTTTAATTACAATGTGATACGGTAACCCAGAATTTGATAAATCTAAGATAAATAAAAACGAAAGTCGCGGAGTGTCCGTTTCCGATTCCGGCTATTGAAGAGCTAGTAAACGCCCCTTTGAAAAAACTAAAAGAAACTAGACTAAAGACACGAGGCATTACCACAGAATATAAATTACACCAATACCTCGCTTTACGGCCTAGATACGTTCCACGAAATTTGGCCGCTAAGTGAAAAGCCGTATAGGGAATCAATTGTTCTAGTACAAATCCATACAAATTCAATGAGATCGGTTCCAAGCTTTTTAAATATATAACATGGTTTATCATTCAAAATGTATTTTCTCTTTTTATTTCATTTAAATTAAAGCTACATACATTTGTACATAAATAATAACAAACTTCAACAATCAACACTAGTCTGTAAACAAAAATGAAATAATTTCATGTTACATAAAATATAAATATGTATAATTTTTTTTTAATGAAGACAATGAAGAAATGGTAACCTGCAGATCAATGACGTCATTATTTTCCGCTGGTAAGGATGAGCCTGGCTTACAGCTATTGTCCGACGTTGTTTGGCGTGCCTTCTTGTCTAGTTCATTCTTCAATGAGTTATAACTGCTAATGACTGAGTAAATTCCTTGAGTAATTGAGCGCCACGTCAGACGTCAGGATCGTTTACAAGGACCCTGTTAGCAGTCGATATCGGTCCGCTATCGAGAATCAAGTGGCATGCCGACAGCGGCATGCCGCTGATGCGCCGACAGCCCACCGATGTCGAATAACCAGCGGCATGCCTATACAGCAGACCGACAAGTTTGCGACCGCTATATAGCGGATCAGTTTTAAGGATCTCGAATTTGATCGAAAAATAACTTAATTAAGGGCACTTTGATCAAAATTCTTGATAATGAAATAGCTTTTCATGTATATATAAAACTATTTCACGTGGCATTTGCAATGAATTAATTTGGAGAAGAACCGTCAGCTTAAAATGTTAATTAATATTAATAGTTTTTCAATATTAATTTGTATAATCGTATATGGTAAAGTATATATCTATGTGGTAAAGTAACAAAAATAACAAGAGTTCACAAAGGGCGAGCACTCTGTTCTATTTATTTCTATGCAGTATTCGCGCAAGTTCAGCATTCATTTTCCTTTTCAGCCATATTGGTTTCAAAAATACTGGGAGAAATTTTAAGTAACAAGTCGTCAGCTCGAAGGTAAATAACATTTTCTTTACTCATTATTCTGTTTGAAATGTTCCTATTGACTTTACTAATAAGCGTGATGCTTATTTAGGATAAATAAAGTTTATTAATGATGTAAAGTTTATATTATATTATACTCAGTAGTCAGTGCTTTTTTTGTGACGGTACACACCAGTAAGGCGTAAAGCACCTTTTTTAATGTGTGGGGAAAATATTACTTTTTTTGTATTTGAACGTTTATTATTAATTTATTATATTATTAATTTGTTAAAATTGAATTATTTTAAAATCATGCGCAATAAGAACTAAACTAGACGCTGGGTTTTAGCTAAAATTTAGGCAATCCACCACTGAGTACCAGCATCTATTTTTTTTTTTTACAAAAAAAAAAAGCACAAGTATAACTGTATGGAGTATTCTGTCATGCAATTTAAAAAGATATAAACTTATAATGGTGTTACCTACATTTTTTTTAAAAACCTGAAGGTCTATATGAATGTAATTTTATTATTATTCAGTATATTTATATAAATATTTTGTCTTATCCTCAACTTTAGGGAACAAACATATATGACTATGGCATTAGTGATGATGGACCTCTCAACACTTCCAGCTAGGGCACCAGGCCTTCATCTTTTCGATGATGAATGACAAGAAACAAGACAATGGTATCTTGAATTTCTTATGCCAGGTAACAATCATTTAAAAATAAAATAGCCTACTAATAATATGAAATTCATTGGTGTATATGTATTCTATACTAAGGAAGAAGTGTTACTTTTTACTAATTTAAGTTTTATATCAAAAGAATTTTGATAAATTCATGTATGAAATTAGAAATTATATATTACAAACTGTATTATACTTTTACATTTAAGAAAAAAAAATTTCACTAAAAATTTACATTGTTTTTACTTTTCTGCAGGAGCTTTTATCAAGTTGTGTTCTTCTGGAGTTATGGTACAAATTGGGAACTATACAAACAGCAATGCAAAACATGAAAAAGACCTGAAAAGTTCCCTGTAGGAGTGCTGGACTAAGTGACACCCAATGAGCTTTACATACTCTTTGTTTTGTGCATGAGTATTATACAAACACCAATTTAACATTCATATTTCTATGGACTTTGGACGTGATCATTCATATCTAAGCTCAGATTCAAACTAATTCATGGATTTTAAAAATATAAAATATCGAGCCAAGGTAAAATATCCATTAATTTTTTAGAAGAAAGTGTACTGCCTGCCTTATGAAAATCTTACTATAGATGAAATAATCTACATTGGTAAATTTAGTTTTAGACAATATATTATAGATAAGCCAACTAAATGGGGGATGAAAATTTAGGTTTTAGCTGATACATGTTGAAGAAATGAGCACAATGTTAAAATGTCTTTCACTTAATTTCAGGAAAAAAATCTTTCTTTTTTTTTTTTTTTTTTCGATAAAAAATTGTTCATGCATGTTTTACCGAATATGATTTTAAAATATATTTGTGGATAAATATTTATAAATCCTTAGTATATTGTGTATTTTTAATGTAGATTTAATATAATCATAAGAATTACAGGGATTGTTATCAAAAAATTATTTCTACCTGTTTTTTTAACTGAATAAAATTTAACACCATCTGTTTTTCTACATTTTACATACTTCAAAATCATTATAAAAAAGTTGTCTAAAGTAATCTAACAGATGTTAAAACATTCTGCATTTCTGCTCTCACTAATATATAATATGTGGCATTTTATTCAATTTAAAATTATTTTTTTTGTTTTGGTTATCTGATAATTTTGGCTCATAAAATTAGTGTGTGTATGTGTTTTATATAAAATGTCATAACTATTTTATTTATTGATAGATTTCATTGAATTTTGTGTTGTAATATGTAATTTTGAATGAGTTTTAATATAAGAATAAAATTTACACTTATCTCAAAGATTTTTTTTCCTTCTTGGTGTTTGATGTCTGTAAATTGTAAAAAAAAAAAAAATTTTTATGCAAAATTTTTTTTATTTGAGATATGTCAACAAAAGTGGCACTGTTTTAATGTTTGTGCATTTCTGAATGAGTTGATGTATGATAAGGGGTATTTAAAAAAGTTTTTAATGAACAAAAAACTTCATTGAACAGAGCAACCTAATGATAATAAAAAAAGGCAGAAAAACATAGGCCACGGAGAGTTAAGATAACTCAAAAAACAGGTTCTTTGTTTAAAAAATTAATTAGAGAAAAGCTGTACCTAATTGAACTTGATTTCTATCACTAACTGACAGAGAAATGGGTAACATATATTTAGAATTTATAATGAAAAAAAAAATTATTTAGTGTGACCCTACCCGATGATAGCCTATCTTTCAATGGTTTTCCCTAGCGACATCACCAGACTTATTTCATTCATACTTTCATTTAAATCATCTGATAAACTATTTTACATACGAATGCAAACTAAAATACATTTTAAATCTATATCAATATCACTTTTTATGTCCATTTAAAAATGTATCTTCATGATATTTATCTAAATATACGTGGAATTTCATCCATTTATCCAAAACTTAACAAAATCCACTGAATTCAAAAATTCGCAGAAAAATAAATTATAAAAATAGTTCGTTTTTCTCTATTTAAGGAATTTAAACCTTTATAGCTAAATATAGTTTATAGAAAACACGGAATCAAAAGTAGCGGAACTAGTAAAAGAAGCTGTGATCGGCGCCTACAAGATACTATCGGTAGAGACGACGACTACAAGAATATAAACACAGAAAGCATGCGCTGTAATATTATGTTTAAAAAAATATATACATGAATATTCCCAGAAAGCATGCGCTGTAGGACGCTGGATAAAAGCAACAGTACACAGACGTCAGGCCGCCATTACGCCGCTGAGCGGATGCCGACATCGGACCGATAGATTGCCGATGGGCTTTTGAATTTGGACCCCCTCCCTAGGTACGCTTCTATCTGCATCAGTATTTTTTTACCCATTCTGGCCATATTTTTTTCCATATATGGTTCATTGTTGTCAATTTTAATTCCTTCCATCATTCACTGATGCTGTCAACAGTATCCTTAATGGTATAGTCTTTCCAAATATGTTTTAATTGAAGATTCACCATTGGTTTCCCTTATGCTGAGTTGTCGGAAAGTTCGATGCAGGTAATGTGCTTTAAAAGTGCCCATTGCACCCTTATCCATTGGTTGGATTAGTGCTGTTCTATTTTTCGGAAGGTACTCGATCATCTTCAGATAGTTCGGATAAATTAGGTAGGATGCCCTGGTGCATTATACAAAATAATCAATATTTTTTCACTTTTGTACAAAAGTGGTTTTTTTTTTTGGCCGTTATAGCGAAACATTTTAGGCCGTAAATCGAAAACGTGCCATAAATGATGAAGGCCGTTATAGCGAAATGCCGTATAAAGAGCGGCCGTATACAGTGGCGAATTTAGGCCTAGGCGCACTAGGCGCGCGCCTAGGGCCCCAGATAATTTAGGGGCCCCAAAAACCTAGTTTTATAAAAGAAATAAAAAATCCGGTTGCTGTGAGGGTTTTGGGAATTCCACAAATCTATAAATAGTCTTTCAGACTGGTAAACAATACGAGTTGTCGAACGTGGTTGACTGTGTCTTGCTTGCTGTCGAAGTGTCAAGTAACGTACGGTACGTACCAGTAGTTGGCGCACATTACGTCACAGATTTTAATTAATAATTCTAATTCAAATTTTAATTTTTTGCAAATTGCAATAACTAATTGTTAATTGCCAGTTTATTACACTATTTTGATAATTTTGTTCTTGCTACCCACTACGCTTTGTGTGGATGAATGATCATTGATCATTTTTCCTTTACTGTTGTAGCTGAATTCGACACAATCGTTTCATTAAAACTATGTCTACGAGACAATATTCCTCAGGTGCAAAAAAGCGTGATATCCAAAAGAAAAGAAAAGCAGAAAATGCGAAAAACGAAGGCGCCTTGTTAACATTTTTAGCGAAACGACCGGTAATCCCACCATCAGAAACTACTCAAACAGAAATAACAGCTAATGATCCAAGTCCAGTCGTCTCGGCAACAGTCAGTATGGATTCTGAGCCCGAGCCAACAGACTTGCCAGAACCTGTACAGCCGGCTGAAGGTCTTATACCGGAGGTCGTGAGTAGTGAAACTGTTGATGATAACAACTGTGGTGAAATTTTGACAGATATTGCTATGTGGCCAGCGAATTTGACAGAAACCATGCGTAATTATGTTTTGGATTTCAAACCAAAAAATGTTGGCGACCTTTCACGCGCTGGCATGTTGATGACAGATCGTGGCAGAAAATATTTTCGTCATTTGTCTGAACATAACTTTTACTTAACCAAGGCGAATGGCCAAAAAGAAAGATGTGAATGGTTAGTGTTCAGTGAAACTAGTGGAAGCGTGTATTGTTATGTAGCAAACTGTTTCCAAATAAAGCTAGTCAATTTTCAACTAACGGGTGTTCTGATTGGAAAAATATTGCCGCCAAAATTTCTGAACATGAGAATTCGTATGGCCACGTTCAAGCAATGTGCACTTTCGCTAAACGCTTGAACGCAAAAGGGCGTATTGACGAACAGATGGCCAAACAGTTAGATGATGAAAGGCAATACTGGAGAGAAGTTCTACGAAGGATTGTAGCAGCTGTACAGTTTCTTTCCTCTGAAGGCTTGGCCTTTCGTGGTCATGCCAACAATGACGATAATTTTACCAGTTGATTGAATTACTTGTCAAAATTTGACCCTTTCTTAGCAAATCATATTGTACGGTACGGTAACAAGGGAAGTGGTTCTGTCAGTTATTTGTCACATGCTACTTGTGACGAATTCATTAAAATAATGGGCAATGCTGTCAGATATCAGTTTATATCAGAAGTAAAGAAATCGATATATTTCTCTTTGATTGTTGATTCAACACCTGATGTTAGCCACGTGGACCAGCTAACTGTGATACTCAGATATGTTCTCATTGATGGTGTAATTAAAGAACGATTTTTAACTGTTATTGACATCTATGCTCATAACGCTCAAAATCTGGAGCAAGTGATACTAGACGTTTTGAAGAACTGGGGGATTAGATATCACAAAATGCAGGGGACAGAGCTACGACAATGCTTCTAACATGTCTGGCAGATACTCGTGCTTGCAGGCTCGAATCAAGGCACACAGTCCCAATGCAGTTTACATTCCCTGCTCCAGCCTTAGCTTGAATCTAGTTGGTAATGTGGCTGCAGAATCGTCGCTTTCAGCAGTATCATACTTTGACTTTATTCAACATGTTTATGTTTGATTCTCAGCATCCACACACAGGTGGAACATCCTTAAAAGTCATCTAGTCAAAAATGGATGCACCATAAAGAAAGTTTCGGACACAAGATGGTCAGCTGGAGCGGATGCAGTGTTTGCATTGCATCAGAACTACATTGGTATTCAGGAAGCTCTTCTTCAAGCAGCCGAAGATCGTGATCAGAAGGCAGCTGTAAGAAATGAGGCTAACGCAATGGATCTTTTTGAAACTGCATTGATGACTGTTCTTTGGAATACAATTTTACAGCGGATGAATGCAACCAGCAAATCCCTGCAAAATTCAAATTTATATCTTGATGCTGGTGTAAATCTTCTAGAATCACTGAAGCTATTTACTAACAACGAAGTCCGAAACGATTTCACTCGTATTGATTTTTTTTTTGAAGAGCGAGCAGCATTGCTTATGAACGAGGATCTCAAAGACTGTAAATATCAAGATGAAGTGAGCCGCAAGTAGAAGCGAAAACCGTTTTCTCATGAAAGCAATGAACCGGAAGTTATTTTAACTGGTCGCGATAATTTTATTGTTAACACAGTAAACGCCATTTGTGATAGATTGATCACGGAACTTGATCACATAATCGAAGCATACAAAGGTATACATGATTTGTTCAGTCTATTTTTCAAGGACAAGGTAGATGACTTGAACACAAAGATCTCGGCCTTGTTCGAAGAATACAAAGACGATGTTAATTCTGATACCACTGCCGATGAAATCAAACAGTTTTTGCATTTCGCTAAAGAAGAAGGCGCTAAATCTGCGGTAGAGATGTACCAGCTTATAGCAGTGGGTGGACTACAATGTACATTTCCCAATGTGGAAACCCTTCTAAGAATCTTTCTCACCATTCCTATATCAAACGCAACTGGAGAACGGCCATTTTCTGTGTTGAAAAGGATCAAGAATTACTTGCGGAATTCCATCAGCCAATGTAGGCTGGGAGATTTGTCTATTTTAAGCATTGAATCAAAGGAGACATTAGAATACGATTTCAATGCGCACATTGACACGTTCGCGAAATTGAAAAGCAGGAAAAAAGTTATATAACTGTAATAAACTGACAATTGTAAGTTCTAGCTAGTATGCATAACTATGTAGTATGCATGTTAAATAATACATGAGTGTTCTGACTATTGTTGTATTCTGATCATTTTTAAATGCCTTATAGGCGAGGGGGCCCCAAATTGGTCATGCGCCTAGGGCCGCAGTTTTGGTAAATACGCCTCTGGCCGTATAGCGAGGTATGAGTGTATAGTTCAGTGTGAAATTGAAACCGAGCGTCAAACTGCGCGATATGAGAAAACAAAAATTAAAAGGTGGGGGAACTTTTTTCAATTTTAAAAAAAATAATGTTGCTACTGTCATCTACATACAGTTGTTCCTCGAATGTAAGGGGTTTCAGTTTCGTTACGAAAAAAAATGAAAATAGTTATCACCCTAGTGTAGATACTTGACTGTCAACCTAAGAGTCCTGGGTTCGATCCTCAGTGAGAACCATGGGTATGTTTCCAGGTGAAATTTGTTTAAAAAGTTGTCCCACAAGTCCACCCAGCTTTAAATGGGTACCTGAATTAAGTTGGGGAAGTAAAGGTGGCTGGGCGTTGTGCTAACCACACAATTTCTTTACATGCCGAGGTTATAGAAACAGATGAATTCTACACTTCATCTGCCCGGATGGCCCATTTGGGTAAGGGAACTTGACGTTTTTACTAACTAACTAAGACTATCAATCACAATGCCATTATTAATTTATTATATCTTAGAATATATAGACTATTAAATCTCGACTTGCGCCCTACACTTCAAGTGCTTTACTTTAATTTCATAAGGTTAAAAAGATATTAGATAGACATCTCTTTTACTTGAGTTTTTCATAATATTAAATGTATGATAAACGGTAAGGCACAACAGGCGAGAGAGTAGGAAGTTATTAAAATATTTCTTTGTTGAGTACGCCGTTAATACGGTAGTTGGTTGACAGTATAAAAAGTCTGTAATTTTAAAATCGCATAAAATCTTTAGGGTAAATTTAGGAATTTAAGTTAAATGCTTATTAATTTATCACTTACATATTATAGCAGTGTAGTTTAATTACAATGTGATACGGTAACCCAGAATTTGATAAATCTAAAAATAAACAAAAACGAAAGTCGTGAAGTGTCCGTTTCCGATTCCGGCTACTGAAGAGCTTGTGAACGCCCCTTTGAAAAAACTAAAAAAAAAACTAGACTAAAGACTCGGAATATAAATTACACAGAAAGCCCATGGCTATTTAAAAAAAAGTCTTCTACGAATGAGTAAGATAAAATGCCACCATTTTAAAAGTTCCCTTTTTATTAGTGCGGCACCTAAATATTTATCTAATATAATAATACACAAATGTGACGGCTTTCGGAAAAATCCAACTAAAATTGACGATGCGCTTTCTGTTATATCTGCAATGGGCGGCATTTGTGGTCACTTAAGTATTTTTTTTTTAGTAAGAGGATGGGGAGACATTCTAAGGGACCGCACTGGGCGCTTCTAACGTTTGTAATTCTTCTTGGTTGAGTGTTTATAAGAAATAATACAAATTAAACGTAATCGTCGTTGACGTGAACGGGTGGAGCGGGGCTGAGGACGAGCCGGAATAAAAAAAATTTACTGGGCCCCCAGGCCCTTTGTTTTCTCAGACCTGGCCTATGTCTTCTACAAGACGACCATGGTGATAAGGGCGTCTGGATCGGTCAGGTGGGCCTCAGTTTCTTTCAAATACCGGCATCTGATCAGAGCGTGGGAGTGAGGGGGGACTTTCGAATTTGGACCCCCTCCACCTCCCTAGTTATGCCTCTGCTTTAGGGGCCTCATCATGTACTTTTGCCTATCTCAGTAATCTGAGGCATCTAGATTAAGCTTCAGCACTACTTTTGCATGACTCCCATAGACTCCCACATACTCCCATAGACTCCCACATACTCCCATAGTCTCCCATTGACTCCCACATAGCCTACTTCCATAGATTTCCACAACTAACACATACTCCCATAGACTCCCACATATTCCCATAGACTCCCACATTCTCCCATAGACTCCCATAGACTACCACAACTCCCACATACTCTCATAGACTCCAACAACTCCCATAGACTCCCACATACTCTCATAGACTCCAACAACTCCCATAGACTCCCACATACTCTCATAGACTCCAACAACGCCCATAAACTCCCACATACTCTCATAGACTCCCACATACTCTCATAGACTCCAACAACTCCCATAGACTCCCACATACTCTCATAGACTCCAACAACTCCCATTAACTTCAAAAATTTCCATAACCTCCCACAACGCCCATAAACTTCCACATATTCCCATAAACTCCAACATAATCCGATAAACTCCCACAACTCACATAAACTCCAAAATACTCCCATAAAATCCCACTTACTCCCATAAACTCCCGCAAATTCCATAAACTCCCACATATTCCCATAAACTCCCACAAATCCCATAAACCCCCACATACTCCCATAAAATCCCACATACTCCCACATACTTCCATAGACTCCCACAATTCACACATACTCCCATATACTCCCATATACTCCCATATACTCCCATAGACTCCCACATTCTACCATAGACTCCCATATACTACCACAACTCCCACATACTCTCATAGACTCCTACATACTCCCATAAACTCCCACAAACTCCCATAGACCCCCCACAACTCCTACATACTCCCACATACTCCCACATACTCCCATAGACTCACACAACTGCCACATACTCCCATAGACTCCCATATACTCTCTTAGAATCCCACAGATTCCCATAGACTCCCACATACTTCCATAAACTCCCACCTACTCCCAAAAACTCTCACATACTCCCATAAACTCCTACAACTATCACAAACTCCCAAATCTCCCATTAACTCCCACAACTACCATAAACTCCCACTTACTCTCATAAACTCCCACAACTCCCAATACTCCCATATACTCCCGAAACTCTCATTAAATCCCATAAACTCACACATACTCCCATAAACTCCAACAACTCCCATAAACTCCTACATACTCCCACAACTCCCATAAACTACTACAAACTACCATAAACTCCCACATTCTCCCATAGACTTCCACATACTCCCATATACTCCCACATACTCCCATAGACCCCCACAACTCCCACATACTCCCATAGACTCCCACAACTCCTATATACTCCCATAGACTCCCACAACTCCCTTAAACTCCCACAAACTCCCACTTACTCCCATAAACTCACACATACTCCCAAAAACTCCCATAAACTCCCACATTCCAACTCAAGTGCCACAAAAAGTCAAACATCCTTATCGTCTCATGCATCTTCTGATTGTTTGACAAGTTTATGTTGTTCATTGTTTGACAAATCGGTATAACGGATGTCTAAATTCCAAAGGTGTCGCGTTAATATAGTTACATCACTGACTCGAGGGCTCCTTCAAACATTTTACGGTAGGGCCAACACATTATTTTAGTGACGCCACTTGCTGCTAGATGTGATTGAGTTCATGATAATTCATTTAAAAACTATGTAATTCTCATAGCCCCCGTGCCCTCAAGGCATGGCCGCTGTATCAATTAGGCACAGCAGGCACTGTGTCTAGGGCCTACGGAATTTTCAAGGGTCTACGAAAGCCGGAACATAAAGCGAAAACAAGTTCAGAATGCCAAAAAAATGTAATAATGTTTGTATTAAAGTGTGAGATGAGCACGTCAAACTGCAGTGCTGTAGATTTGTAAAATACAGTATGTTAACCTTTCGGCTCTTTGTCTTAGCAAAGTCACATATGACGTCCTCAAAAGTTTATTTAGATTTCAAATCGCAAAGAGGTGCTGTTGCATTCTTGGAAAAAGATTAAAAATGAAGACGGGGAGGGCCTAATACGACTTTGAAAGTGCCTAGGGCCTACGATGACCCCTAAACGGCCTTGCCTCAAGGCAAGCAAAATAAAACAACAAAACCAACAAAGTGTTATTATTTTTAAACTCGAAAAATTATTCGTTAAGAATATTAAAAAAAAAAAAACTCAGTTGATATAGGCCTAAGCATGCTATCTTTAAAACAATCTTTGTCATATTTTTTTTTTGGTGTCAACCATCTTAAATGAACGATGCTTCACGAGCCACGCCCATCTCATTAACAAGTTTTCTCAAGAGCCAAGTATATAGCATATGTATGTCCGAAATAGCACTCGGCACCACGTAGGCAGTAGGCTGTCGAGCTTAGTGATAGGCAGCCAACATGGCTGTATTAAATGCAGTGGATGTAGTCTACGTGATGTATGAATGCACTGATATACTCAGTATACACGCTAGCAGTGGCGCAACCAAGGGGGGGGGGCAGGGGGGGGTTTGAGCCCCCCCTCCATGCCAAACCATCAATACATAATTAATGTTACAAAGTTACAAAAAATACTGTCAAACTGTCTTTTTTCATAATTTGAGCCCCCCTCCCCAGCATTTTTTGCTGGTTGCGCCACTGCACACAAGTTTAGATAAGATTGAGTTTACGTAAAACCACTCAAGATTACAAATGCTTTAAAATCATATTAATTGTTGATTACATTGCTCCACATTTGTAGTCGATTACATTGCTCCACATTTGTAAGATGATCTTGTCTCTAAGTACAATATATGACTATCCAATACAAAAATGTTGATACACACACAGCTGCTTAAATGAGCGTACTTTCGATGTTTGATACGATTACAAGCCGATAGAAATAATTGGATTCTTGGGCAATAAATTGCCTTTTTTTTTGACATGGAAAGAATAGAGGGAGCAAATTAATACTCATGCTATTAATAATAGTATTATCAATAGCTTGGCTCTATATTTAGATGAAGTGCTGAGTGCTATCATTGCACGTTGTTTTTGTAGGCCTTTTGCAGAAACGTGACAAAGCTATAATATAATAGAGCTCTTTGGTCTAGACCAATTTATCCTATGTGTTAGCGAAATAGACATTGAAGTTGAATTAACATTGTAGCATTTCCAACGGTCATTTTTATTGGTGTTTATTGCTATGATTCAGAACAAAATATATTTTCCTATTACATACACATATAGACGTTATTTAGTTCAATTTGTTGGAAATTTTCTCAACGATAAAGACATTTGTATAAAAGTGACGACAACGCCCACTTTTTAAACAATAGTTTATATTGAACATTCAACAAAGTGTAACTAAATTGAGTCACATATCATAGCTTATATGTTATTTAAAAATATTTTGATATGTTTTCAAACGTGTTTTGTTTTTATTGATTAGTTCTAAATATCACACAAAACAGGCTAAGTATTCTGTGAGCAAGGAGTGTGACTGCTTATGAAGATTATTAAGAAATAGACATTAGAAGAGGCATTTCCTTTCGCGCATGCGCGTTTGTCAAAATTTACATGGCAGGCCATTTTTGTGGATTACTCTTATAACAGAGTGTTGATTTTGACTATGTTCCATGTAAAGGATTATAATGAATGGAATAATGTGTGAATCATGAGAATGAATGCAAGGAGTCCCATGCAGTCATACTGGAGCAATTCTCTTGCGATACGGCAAGAAATACAGCGCTTCGAAAGCGTTCACCCCAGCATTTATGCTATCTATGATCTAATAGAAGCGATTCCCGACCCTCTGATTCAACAACAGGTTAGGGAACACGTAGTTTGTATAGAAGGTGAGTCATATTACACTACACACTGTGACACTGTGTGATATTCATAACATTCGATGTGAAATTTATGCGTATCTCCAATAAATGGTAACAAAAGCTACAGACGGTTAATGTGGATTATTAATTAGGCCTATGCCAGCCTATGATGCCCTATGGATGGCTATGTATGACTATTGTCAGTATGATGTGGTCTAGTTATGACAATCACCAGTATGATGTGGCTGTCTCTATGAACTAATCTATGACTATGGCATTTACTTAGAAAGTTATCAATATTAAAACTGATATTATGGATAAAAAATCCACCAATTTCGCTAGACACAGAAGAGGTGAATCAGCTTGCATATATGATATTATTACACTATTAGGTCTATTATGTAGCATTCTAAAAGTAAAACTATACTTTCTCAACAATTATTTATTGTGGATTAGTGTAGTGTGACTGATAGTGACTGCTTGGATAAACTGTCTAGAGAGTGTAGTATAGCCAAGGCCCAAAGAAATGTTTTTGCTATACCATACAATTTGAATACATAATATTCTTTTTCTTGTTTCTTCATTTAATTGAACTAATTGGTGCTTTCCAATTTTTCATAAATGAACTTCATTAAACTTTAAACCTAAGCTTTGAAAATATTTACCATAAGTCATATGGCAAATTATGTGCTTAATTGTAAATATGTATGACACAGCTACACACAAAAACATATTTGTTTCTTGAATAAATTTATAATACTAAAAACAGAGCACTTACTTATTCGAAACAGTTTTGCATTTTCATTTGCATTAAACTGGTTACAACAGGATAGTTTAATACATTCTAGGATTTATATATGACTACGATTAGAAGTAAACAAAGGAAAGGAAAAAACATTTACACCCACAATATATAGTAATACAGATACCAAATTACCAATGACTTTTACCTCTCACACTCCATATTTTAATACAGATGATAGTAGCACTTATTACACAAACAAATAATCCAAAATGTGATCATTTAGACTGTTGACAAATGTTTGTACAATACACCCGAATTAAGTCTGCACCATAGAACATTTATTATATATAGTCAGTGAAAATAATGTAAACTTGGGCTTTTGACTATTACAACCCGCTGGACCCTCTCTTAACACATGCATCAATAGCTGAATCATTTTATGGCAAATTACTGTTTCCTACTCTGCCGCTATGGACAAAGTGTTCTGACCTGTTCCAGTTGCGGCACCCCTGATTCTGTAAAAAAATATTTTGTTGCTAAAGTGCATTTTTTTGTTGTTGGGCTCTTGTATTATAAGTTATGGTTACTATTTTAGGGAGCTTGCTTAGATTTTTGTTAGATTTTCACACAATATCGCTAGTATTGTCATATTCTACTTAGCTGAATTAAATTTATATTTTCAATCAAATTTGTTTTTATGGTTCTTCTTTTTGATAATAGGTTCTTTTATTGTAAAATAATTTTAAAGAAAAATTTTCTTCATAATATTTTAAATTAAAATTTACTCACAAATACAATAGTAATTGGTTTTATTTTCGACTGAATATGAATTTTTACAACAATATTTATTATTTTTTTAAATTTTATTGGCCCTAATTAAAATGTTTAGTTTTTCTTGACATTTTAAATATCACATTTATTTGGTTATTTTTAAGATAGAATGCTTTAAAATTTGAATTGTCTTTTTCTTATTCACTTTATTGAAATCAGCGCTGTTGAAAGCTTTTTTTTTTTTTATTAATTATACTGATAGCATTTTACTGCTGAAACGCACAAACCTCTGCTCATATAGAAAGTTGTCACTTTTTATAAAACTCATTATTAAATTTAATAAGCTATTTTTAATTTATGTGCACCATTTAGTGGAGCAATATGAGTATTATGTTCCAAATGTAGCCTGCATCTTAGATGACACCATTTCATATCTCAGTGTATTCAATTTCTTCCATTTTCAAAAATTTTGAGGCATAAGTTTGTTATAAAAACAAATTTAATAGTAGAAGGCTGTTATGCTTGCTGCAGATTTGTAAGCTCACATTCATTGTGCTTATGGAGCCAGATGCACATTTAGATAGAAACACTTTCATTTATGTTGAGAGAATTACGTCATTTTTTTTTTCAGTCAGAATTTAAATTGGCAAAATTTGTATGTTGTAATATTTTGTTTCTTCACAGATTCCTTTGTAAACAGCCAGGAATGGACATTAAGTCGATCAGTACCAGATTTAAAGCTGGTTTGTAATCTTATTTTTTTTAAGCAATTAAAAAAAATTTGTACAGTTCATTTTATTTATTGATTGATTGCCTGGTTTAGGCCAGCCTTTTAAAATCACTGTCACTAGCAGGCCAGGAACAATAAATAATGGTGTGGCTCAAAACGCATAAGCTTATATAATTCCGTATCTCAAACCTTATTTGTGATGTCCAACATTTAAAAGAAAAAAATGCATACAGAGCAAAGAGAAAAGTGTGATCTCCATAGATCTGTAGTTAAGTGAAGTAATATATTTATTTCATATGTTTTGTTGCTACAGTAGAGTGACCTATGACTAATTGACTATGTAATTTTACATATACTGTATTTAACAAATGGTTATGGAATATACAGTAGAGTATAATTATAAGTGTGATTATCTGAGTTTTTTTTCTTTTTTTTTAAAGTGCAAATTTAGTTTTGATTTGTTACATTTTAAGATTCATAGCACTTTCTATTCTAGGGCATTCTTGGCAGTGTTCAGAGTGGCAAGTCTGCTTTGGTGCATCGTTATCTGACTGGTTCATATATGCAAGAAGAGTCACCTGAAGGTGGGTTGAATGCACCTGTTTTTTTTTTGGTCTCCCCATGTGTGTTGTTTAATATATTGCCTTGGCATTTTATTTATCTTTCATTCTTTCTAATTCAGTAATGTTATTCAGCTGCAGTGAATATATTAATGACATAAGTGATTTAGGTTGAGATTTTAAAAAAATTACTTAGATTGTTGGAACCACCTGCTGGTTTATTCATTAAGGGTTCAAGCACAGAGTTATATGTAAAGGATTGATTAATTTTATTTTGATTACATCTTATTGGCTTTCAGGTGGCCGTTTTAAAAAAGAAGTGATTATTGATGGCCAGAGTTATCTTTTATTAATCAGAGATGAAGGCGGGACTCCTGAAATGCAGGTAAATTCATGAATTGTACTTAATGTCATAAAAAAAAGTAAGTAAAGTTCCCTTAAGCCCCTTAGGACTAATCTGGGCAGATGAAGTGTAGAATTCACCCGTTTCAGTAACCTCGGGATATAAAGGGATTGTGCGGTTATCAAAACGCCCTGCTGCCCTTACTTCCCAAACTTAAAGTCAGATACCCATTTAAAGCTGGGTGGACTTGGAGACTTACACAAGGACCTGAAAAAATCCCTTAGTTCTCACTGAGGTTCGAACCCAGGACTCTCCGGTCAATAGACGAGCGCTTTACAGCGCATGACCACCCGTCCCTTAAGAGTATCATTCTCTTTGGAAGCATCAGGTGTTCACTGGGTATTTTTATTTTCAAACGCATTTCGCTTATCACTGTAATTTGAAAAATGTTAGTATTTTTTATTTCCTAAATCTTTTTCTTGAATGATTCAGAAGTATATATATTAAAAAAAGTTTCCCTTCTAAAGCCTTAACAGACCATCGGTAGAGAGCTATTCTATGGGATTATGTGGCTAGTACGATGCCAGCCGGCTTTGCATTCCCCAAGAAATATCGGGTGTACAGTGGACCTGAAAAAATCCCTGTGACAACCGGGACCTTTCGATTAACAGTGCAGCGCTCTACCACACTGCCACAGCGTCCCTTTATTATTTATTATTATAAAGTGCAATGTTAATTTTTAAGTTAGTACAACAGTATTAATATAAAGTAACCTTATGGTATTCTGTTTGTTATAGGGAAATGTTTTTTTTTACTTGATTTCTCCTTTTCATTCAAATATAACAATTAATAGTTGGTTTTTTCTTTCATTTATCTCAGTTCACTCACTGGGTGGATGCAGTGATATTTGTATTTAGCCTAGAAAACGAGATGAGCTTTCAGGCAGTACATAGCCACTATGCTAAAATGAGGCAATACAGGGATACTAAAGAAATACCTCTCATACTTGTAGGAACACAAGGTAACTTGTAAATTACTTTCTTTGAGAGCAGAGTGATGGCAAATTATATTATTTTTTAAAATGTGTACTCATGAGGTGGGGGAGGGGGGCATTGAGGATGAATGGTTTCAGTAGCCATGGAATATTAAGAGATGCTGTGACTAGTACAATGTCCAAATACTTGATATATTTATACATGTATATATTTATAATAAAAAAAAACCATTTGAAGCCATTCTAGCCTATTCCAAGATGAGCCTATTCTGGCTTAAAACATCTCATATTTAGCTTGTAAATAATCATGCTATTTTTTTACTTATAAAAAATTCTATTTTTTGTTTAGATGCCATCAGTGAAAGCAACCCTCGTATTATAGATGACACTAGAGCGAGAAAGCTGGCGAATGATTTAAAACGGTGCTCTTATTATGAAACATGTGCAACATATGGTCTCAACGTTGAACGAGTTTTTCAAGACGGTAATTTTTTTTGTTTTGTTGAGATGTCACAGAGTTCACTTAATAAATGTAAACTTATAAATTGTGAGATTTCCTACATTACATCACACTTAATTTTTTAAGATAAACTTATTATTGTGGCTTTTTATGAATCAGTCTTTTTATAGTCTATTTGATCCTTTCATTTTTTAAATAAAGCCTGTCAGCGTATTGTACAAATGCGATATCCCAGTACTCCAGTGCAGGCAGCCGTACCTTCTACACCCAACCATTCACAAAGATCTTTTTACATATCACAGTCCAGCAGTAACAAGCCTAGCGATACCCATAGCATAAGTAGTCATAGTACAAGTAGTTCTGGTACATTAGTGACTTCTCATTCACAGGTGATTGTGGTGACTTGTTGTTATTATGCTAGTCAGTTGATAAATTAGCTCGTAATATTTGTTTGTCATGAAGGTAATTTATGAGTAAACATTTTGAATCCTCTTCCCAGCCCCCTCCTCCACCACCTAAAGAAAAAGATCTGAGAGAGAGTAAACCGGAAAAGCCAGAAAAGAAAAAAGATAAGATTATTCCTTACCCTATACAGCCTAATGTTATAGTCCCACCTTCCATGCAGCCACCACAGGTTCCCTCTATGCCTCCACCACAGTCAGCACCCTTAACACAACTTTCTGACCAGCTGGACATCCAGGTAGGCAAGGAAATGTGTTTTGATTTTTTTCTTCTGTTTAAACGTCCTAAATAGGCATGTTATTGTTGCTTGCCTCTTGTCATTTAATTTTTTGTGTTTTGAAATCCCCAAAAGCTGAAATAGCCCTATCAAACATCTGTATTATTTAACTATTCCTGATATTTTAGCTCTCATTGATCCCTTGAGTTGTTATTTATTATAGAAGTAATATTTTTCTCTAAAGGCTTTTTACGATTGTCTGCTTATGTTTTTTTTTCTACCTACACCCTGTCCTTACATTTTATAAATCTAATAATTTTTGTTTATCCTTTCTAAGTTATTTCTAAACTTTTTTTAGTGGGCCTATTATTGCTATGGTCGAATAAGTGAACACTGTCATTATCTATTGATTAATGTTAAATCAGTTTGCTGATAGTTATTGCTTTTTTTTTTTTACATTTAAAGTTTTCACATTTATTTTCTTTCATAAATGTTGTCAGAAAATTAAATCTTATTGGATGAACTAAAAAATGAACCTGATTGCAATAGTAATTTTTTTTGTTTTATGTGTGTTTGTATGTTTGTCACTTCTAATATTATCCTAGTCTTTCATTTTGGCTGTGATTAATTTATTTGACGATTGCCATGAATATTAAAAATAAAACAACTGATTGCCTGTTTGTCTGATTTTCATCAACATATCTTACTTGATGCTTTGCTCTTTAATAATTATTTAAGACAAAATAGGAATAGTGCATGCCCATATTAAAATATAATCAAGTATTAATTTTTAAGTGTAAAAATCCCACAGTTCAGTTTTACTTGTTACATATTTTTAGAAAAAAAAAACTATCTTCATTTAAATATGTCCGCTAGTATATTTTCATTTAAATATGTCAGCTAAGTAAGGCTTATTTTTAAATATAAAAACGAATTACATTTAAATTTCGGATAGGTAATATATATATTTGTATTCTCAGTAAATTTTAGGTTTTTCTATTAGATGTCTTTATTTTTTCAAATGTAAACTATATTATTAAATGAAATATACTTATTTTAAAGAAGAAATGGGCCATTCCTCAATTTTACGTCTTATGTATTTTATTTTTTAAAAGCAGCTTTTGTTTATTTCAACTATTTATTTGACGAATGAGTTGAAATGGGATAATGAGAAAATGGATCTATATGATATCATTTTATAAATATACATACACACATGCATTTTCTTTTTGTGTTCACTGTCAAACGTTGTATTTTTTTCACATTTTTACTGTTCGTTATTTTTTATTGGCATTCCGTTTGATGTCATGTTCAAACTGTATGAACCAAATGCAGTGCATTTACTAATGGTTCAGTAAAAAAATACAAATGGATTATTTTTTTTTTACCCTTGTACTTCCAACTTAGAATCTCATTCTTTTACTGTTATTTATGTATTAAAACATTGTTATTTTAATGTGTTTTGTTCGTGCCATTTTTTAAATGGTTTTTCTGTTCTCTATTTTCCATTTTTTACTCTTCTAACATAAGTAATATAGTTTGATACGGTTAAAGAATGTTAATTTATGTACAATAAGTGAAAAGAAGTTATTTTAAATGCTGTAATTTACACAAATCTTAAAAAAAAAATATATTGTTTAACTTTTTAAATGAAATTATTTCTTTATTTTTTTAACAGAGATGTTAATAATGAATGATTAATTTACATGATGAAATAAAAATGTTCTCTCAGACAACTAATAAAGTTACAGATTTCTTCTTGCATGTCTTGACAATTGCTTGGTAGTGATGCAAGGGTGAAATTGAGAGCTGGCTTGATAGTTTTGGTTGATGAGTTGATAATACTATAAGTTAATCATTGGAAAAATTGCAAAGGGTCGCTTAGCAGCATACTACTTATTTTTCATTGCATTTTTTAACCTAGGTGGTAGGATTCAAATTGTATTGGTACCGATTAGGTACATAAACATGATTTATTGAGGAGGATTTATCTTAAAATTTGAAACAAGAAATAAACTGTTTGACCAAAGGGAAACTACTTTATCAACATTGATGTAACACAAGTTTGTGAAAAAAGTAGAACCATTATTTATGAAAGACTTGTGCTGTCTTGTGGATCATATCAGATTATTTTGTTTGTATGTATAACACATTTTTTTTTGGATAATAGTCATTTATCAGATTTTTTTTTTTAAATTCATTTGTTTGTTTAAACAGCGATTCAGTTTCAGTCCTTTACCTGTGCAGCATATTACCAGTATCGTCAGAATCAATGTCAGTTACATATCAATTGAAATTGTAAACATATATAATCACAGTTATTACCATTACCAGCATCATGTTTATTATAATGAAAAACAACCCAAAAATAATTTTTTAAAATCTCCAAAGATATCTAAGCTTTATTTAAGTTAATATTTTTCATCAGGTGAATCTGTAAAGTATTAAGTTAATGAATCTTGAACTGCCCGTTGAGCATGCTCCATGTTTTATTTGTCATCCCCTCCAGGCTTTACGTAGTCAACTGCTGGAGGCAACCCGTACACCACTTGCCATGCGCAAAAACAAAAAATTCTCCATTAAAAAGTCAAATTCTTTCAATGTAAGTCTTCACAATTGTGCACCCTCTGTTCTCACTCAAGATTGTTCATTTTTGAAGGCTGTTCTGTTTATGCTAAGTTTTAAAGCTTTCCAGTTATTCAAAGCTTACAAGCATTTCTAACTTTTTTGTTATAATTTTAAATTTACCTCTTATAAGGCAAACTGGAAAATAATATCTTCATAGTTTGTGAACAGAGTTAGATAAAATAGTGAAATAAATAAGAAATTAATGTTACTAATTTTTCTTAAGACTATCATAATTTTTATGACAGTTTTAATGTAGCTCATTTTAACTTTTGCTTCTCCTTTACATATTTACTTATTGAACTGCTTTATTGTATCAACGTAGAACTTGAAGTAGAACTCATTTATGTCATATTTATTACTTGCTTAATATTTTGAAATAATATGATTATATTGATTACTCTTTTATACAGTTCAGTAATGATTTTATGTGGTTAAATTAAATTTGCTTTTCATTTTTGAAATTTTCGATTCTTTTTTTTTTATTCATTGGAGTGCTAATTTTGTTAATAATGGTCTTTCTAAAACTAATTTTTTTGGGAATGGAATGGTAACTTGTATGTTTATACTTAAGCTATTGATGACACACACAAAAAAAAAAGAATATCAATACTCAAAACACACTATCTTTTATTATGCCTTTTTAAAAAACTGTATCTATTTAAAATACTTTACCGGCATTAACTAAGTGGAAAAAGTTATTACAATCAGGAATATTATCCACTTTGTTTTAGTCAGTGCTGTGTTTCTGTTATTATTGTTTTTTCAAAACAGTAATTTTAACTCTTTTTTTGCGGACTGAAGGTGACAAAATTAATGGGCCATGTTTGCCAGTGTCTGTTTATTTTTAAGTACTACTATCAGCATTTTCAAAATGGATGTAACATTTTTTACATAAATGAAAAGTATATTATCGGAAGATAAGGACCGTCAAATAAGCACTATTATTTAAGAGTCAAGAATAATAACGTCACTCATTCAAATGCCCGTCATACTCATTATCCTCCATTATGTACTTTTGTATATTATATTGTTATTGCAACTCTGGTTGGATTAAAAAAAGTATTGTATGAGAAACTTTCAAAATTGTACCTTTTTCTGCAATGTATGTTTCAGGTTTTGGGCCTTAAGAGGGAGTCGGCTTGGCCGCCTTGAATATAAAAAAAATATCTCATTTTACAATGAAATAATGAGCATGCCCTTGAAATAAAGTTGTGTGTATAATTGAAATTTGAGAGAAGAGGGATCTACGCTAAGCAGTAAGAAATAAAGGTAACACATGATAGCTACAATTGACGCTCTGCAAAATATAAACCAGATGTATAGAAGAGCTGATATGTATTTTATTGGTCTGCAAAGGTTTTGCAAATTGACTTCAATGTAGCGAATATTGGTCCCAAAAGAGTTAAAATTTGTTTTGTAAATATTCCTGACTAATAATACTAGCTTTCTAGGCATGCTGTCTATATATTTTCTAGTCTTTTAAAAAATGTCGTTGTCTTGCTGCTATTAGTTGTCAACTGAATGTTGTTTTTTCTTATATTAGAACTTTTTCTTGTGTTTTTGTAAACTATATGCATTCACTCATCACGATTAAAGAAAAAAAAAAGTCATAAAAATCAAACCACTTGTAATAGATTCTATAATAAAGAGCGTTCAGATTAATAAGATTTAAAAAAAAATATTCTTAGATGTCAATCTTTTACTCTTAACAAAATGCATTGAATTTTCAAAGCCACAGCTATCATTCTAGAAAAAGTTTACTAAAAAAAAAAGATTTCTTCATCAGCATTAGAATTTATTTTTTTTTTTTCCCATTTTTATGCTGCTTTCTACTACATCAATATCATCTCTCTACATAAAAAAACAATATTATTTAGAAAATTCTATATGTTATACTGTTGTCATTTTATTAAAACTTTTAAGAAATCTTCACAATACTTTTTTTTTTCATACAGCTCCTGTGCTATTTAATTATTTAAGTCATAACAACTAAAGCAGCAAACAATGTACACTTGGCATGCCATATTTTTCAGCTATTTATAAACTACTAACCAAACTTCTAACATTTTATTTTCTTGCTGAAAACAATCTTGATAATCAATATTGGAAGTTGGGCAGTATGTTTTACTAATAATTTAGACTTTTTTTTGTTTGTAATTGTAATATATAAAGAGACATGTCTGCAGCTCAAAGTGAGTTGTCTGCAGTAGTTTTAAAAAAAATCCAGTATTAATTGGATAATGTGTTGTGATAAAAGCTGTTCCTGAATCAGCCTATAAGCAGGAACAGGAAAAAATGTAGGTCAATGCTTTCTTTTCTCCTAAACTTTTTTTTTTACCATAATATGTTGTCATGCATAACATTGGTAAAGAAAAATATGTTATTTATTAGCAGGTTATTATGGTGAGTAATTATCAATAGACTAAAACGATGATGTACACAAAATATTTAGACATTGATATATATATATTCTTATCATAGTGTACAGTTTGTTTATCTAACTTACTAGTATAACTATTTACTTCTCGCTAGGATGCTCTGTGACAGTGTTTCCCAAATTTTTGTGTGCCATGGGCCCACCTGAGCCTTTCTAAAAAAAAAAATGTTTGGTTCTATGTAACGCGTTCATAATAGTAAATGGTACAAAGTGGTTGTTTTTTTTTAAACTCAAGATGAGATCGTTTTTGATTTTATATGTCCTGGGACCCTATTTGGTAAACACTGCGATACTCTCTATACATTGTAAGTTAACTGCTTCGTTCATATATTATGATAATATTATATCTTACTATAAAATTGTTGTGTGCTAGCTTTATTTTCTTACCCTGTTTTAATTGCTGTGCAACTGTAATTATCTCTCAAAGATTATAAATAATTTGATTCTCCTGGTTATTAACTATACTGTAAATGTATAAGTAGTTCAAACCATTATTCATTACTTTTTAATTAAACATTTTTAAAGATTGTTCCAAAAACTTATCTTAAGTACAAAACTGATAAAATATACTGCTTTCCAAGTTGTCTTTTATTTTATACATTTGCTTCAACGTCTGTAATTATTAGGTTCTCAATTCATACAAAAAACCTTTAAGATGTCATAATTAGAAAAGTATTTGGTTTATAAATTATTATTTTTTGTTGCTAGTATTAAATACATTATAACTTGTATATTACAGGATAGACCTACAGAAGGAAAAGATCTGCCCACTCCCAGTTCAACACCCACGCAAAGTAGGAAAAACAGGCGGCGTTCAAATCTCTTCAATGTGAGCTCATTAAAAACATAACGAATAATGCAGTATTTATTGTTCAAACATTATAATAAACAGCAGTGAAGCATTTTTACGTTTATTTTTTTTTAAAGCTTTGTTTGATAATTAGATGTAATTGTGCTTCTTGTGCTGTGCCAATATTAGGTCTTTATTTTTTTTTTGAACCAACACTTGCAAAAATTTTAAATAAAATCAGGAGGTGGGGGGGAAGAACATATTTGTCAATTTCTTTATAAATAAACATTTACTAAATGAGTTGTAAGACTCAGAAAATAATGTTTGTTATTGAGCTTTACTACTGATGTTTGCCCATGGATTGAATAGAACATGAGTGTAACTGAAGTATTTCTTTATAATCTCAAACATTAATAATTTAAAAAAGGTACATCTTTATATACAGTTGAGTAAAAATTTGCTCACAGAAAAATTTACTATTATTATTCAGGGCTTCTTTTTCAGCAAATATCTATATAAATAATAGCCGTGTGGTTTCTGCATTAAATCGAAAGTAAAGAATTAATACAACAGTATTCCAGTTTCAAATCGTCAAACGTAAACAGTAATAAAAATCATGAAAAAATCGGATCTGTCCGTAACCTAAAATAACCTAGCCTACTGGTCAAACTTAAGGTTTTGCAGGGTACGGCTAGTTAGACATAATTCACATTGAATAATACTAAATTTTAATGTCTTATATTTAAGAATAGAAAAAATGAAAAGAAAATGAAACAAAACAAAAAAATATATGTTGTTTTCAAAGTACTACTGTGAAGAATATTTATTCTGTGGAAGATTTTTGAAAAGGAATATTTTTCTCAGCCCAAGTCTAAAGAAGAAGAAAAAAAGCAGACTGGTGATGGTGAAAAAGTAGGAAGTGGCAGAACAATACCTCTAAAACAGGTACATTTTACTGGTTATAACTACTTGTTGACATACTAAACATTTACTTTACATTTATATATGTTTTTCTCACTTGCTCTAAATCTGACTGAATTGTCGCAATAAAAAAATGGTGCTGGAATACTTTTGTTGGTTTATTGTTGTAATTGTTTATTTGCTGACTTTTTTTTTGTCCGAAGGGTTACTTGTACAAGAAGAGCCATGGCCTGAACAAAGAGTGGAAAAAGAAATACGTTGCATTGTCTGATGACGGCCGCTTAGTTTATCACTCAAGTTTACATGTAAAATATTTTTTAATAGAGAAATATTATTTGTTATAGTTTGAAAATTTTAATTTAGTATCTAAAAAAAAAAAAAATTCATTGTTGCAACACATTTTGGTCTGATTTTTAATCTCACTATGTGTTTAAAAATAGCAGTTATTCTTTCAATTATTACCTGTAGGACTACATGGAAGATACGCATGCTAAGGAAATTCCTTTGGTTAAGACCACAGTAAAAATACCTGGCATGAGGCCACGAGGCTCTAGGACTGTTTCATCTGGAAATGCAGCTAATGGTGATATGAACAATTCAATAGGTTAGATTAGCTTTTGGTTTTTAAAAGTTCACTTTTTTTTAATACATCGCTGTAATCTCATGATAAGAGTCTGCTTAGTGGACTAATTCACATTTTTGTTTAAATATATATATAAATATACATAGCAACTTTTTTATTACATTATGTTTAGTTGGCCGCAGTACTGTGGATGTTTTAATATTTTTGAATAACGCATTGGTTTATGTCTTCCTAACACTAAAGCCTTTGATGTCTCTGGGGATGGCCAGATTGATAATTCACTAGTAATACCAAACTCATCAATTACTCCAGGTATGTGTTCATCTCACTTGATAGGCCTACTCTTTTTTAAGTTGAAAATTTTATCAGAACTAAACAGACACTTAAAGCAATTCCTTTGATGATATATATAACGTTAAGACTACCTTTTCGGATTAGGCATACCCGATCAGCCTAGAACACGACCTGAACGTTCGCCCATGTTACCGAAACTCGGTATCAATAGCTCCAGCCGGGATACACCCAACGTTAAAAAAAGACACAGGAGAGCAAAAAGTGGTGGCATTAAAAACTCCAACCCTGGAGATGGTGATGGTAAGCACTACATGATTCTTCTTGCAATATTTTGAAATACTTCGGTATTGACCTCATAAACTTAACAAAATTTTTAAATTTTTTTTCAGATTCTGACGGTTATGAGTTTGTTATTGTATCTTTAGAGAACAAACAATGGCATTTTGAGGCTCAAAGCGGAGAGGTTTGTGCCCCCTTTTTTATTGCTCATATTGGCTAATGTGAACTCCCAGATGTTTGTTTATTTTCAATTTTATCCTTTTTTCCTGCATATATTTTAAGTATAATGGAATTCTGTTATGTTATCTTTGTTAGATATTGGCGAATATCTTACAAATTAAATGAATGTGATATTATGATTTGTGTAGTAAAGTTTTTATTGTTGAATAGTGAAACAATGTTTCAGAAAAATCATTTTTTGTGTTTTTAGGAACGTGATGGATGGGTTGATGCCATTGAACAACAAATTCTATCTAGTCTGCAGGCAAATGATGCTGGCAAAAATAAAGTAAGTCTTGATCTGAATTATATATTTTCCTAATTTTTATATAGTTAATTGATTTGTGATGCTTTTTAATATTTTTATATTCTATAGACTTTTACTTTCAAATTTTCAGAAACAAAATAATTCGGATCCTGCAGGAATCCAGGCAATCAGATGTGCAAGGGGAAACAATGCTTGTGCAGATTGTTCAACACCAAGTAATATTTTTTGCTTCACATCTTTTATTTGAAATTATGTATAATTGGATGTTTTATTTAAAATCTATCCTAAAATTATAAAGTCATCGTTGTTTTTATTTTTGTTTCTCATGTAATCGTTTTTTTTTTCATGACTAGGTCCTGACTGGGCAAGTATTAATCTTGGTGCTTTGGTGTGCATTGAATGTTCAGGGATCCATCGTAATTTAGGAACACACATATCTAGAGTCCGATCATTGGATCTGGATGAATGGCCGTAAGCAGCGTTTTTCTCTTTCAATCATCGTTTTTTACTAGACTCATGAAAAGTCTAATATAGAGAGTTGTGGAGAACAAAACGTCCACACTGAAGGTTGTGAGCTCATCTCATTTTGAATGCTGAGATTTCTAAATATTATAAATTTCATCCATAAAACACACAAGGAAGTTGTAACATGCCCATGATATTTTTTTTTTTAAATAACTATCATAGAGATACATCTTTCAAAATTATTCACTTCATCATTTAATCTTTTCCTCAGGAATGATATTGTCAAAGTTATGGTGTCTATAGGAAACAGTACTGTGAATAGTGTGTGGGAGGCCAACACAAAGGGCCGACCTAGGCCAACACAGTGTTCTCCAAGGTGATTTAAGTTTGTTTTTTTGTTTTTTTTTTACATTATTACAATGACTAAAATTTATGTAAACAAAAAATGCTGTTGAATTTCACACTGAAATTAATTTATAAAAAATAGCTGTTGAATTTTTTTTAACAGGGATGAAAAAGAAAGATGGATAAGGGCTAAGTATGAAGCTAAAGAGTTCTTGCCACCACTGCCCTATATAGATATCCCAGTCAACCAGGTAAATTCATCTCGGTGTCTTAAGTGATGTCTTTATATTTATTCCACTAAGAATTGCTTGAATGCTGGTGTGGATATTGCCATACATTGCCCATTTTTATTCATTTTATAGTTAAGTAATTTAAGTACTCAATTTAGTTTCTCGTAAAGGTTTTAGTTACACTTGTAGTGTTGAAAAAAATTACGGATTTATTAACTCTTGTCAGTCCTGTATGACAGTAGGCAAGAAAAGTGTTAATATTCTAGTACAATGTCTTTGACATATAACAGAAAAATATATGATAGTTAATTGTTTTGTGCATAATTGTATTGTGTAAACTCTTTTTGTTACACCACTGTTTTAGTACATCTGTTAATTAACTGAGATTTCATGGTGATAATAAACAAATGTTTTCTGGAATGTAATTTTTTCACCGTGATGTTTTTTTTAGCAACTAATTGATGCCCTTGTTAGAGAAGACATTAGAAACATCATTGTCATCTTGGGGCATGCTGAGCCTGAAGACATCAATGCGCCATACAGCAAAGATGATGGCAGGACAGCACTTCACATTGCAGCAGCTCTTGGGAATGTGGTGTTTGTTCAGCTCTTACTCTGGGTAGGAATGTCTGCATTTTCTTTTTCAAACTTGCATTAGTAATAGCCTCTGCCAAGGACCGTACTGAATGAAAAAATATTAAATATGTATGATATGTGGTTGGGCCTTAGTTTCTAGTTCATTTATCTTCATATCTATGTGGGATGGGTTAATATAACATCTTAAAAGGTAAATAATTTATTTAAATTATGACCAACATTGTTAAAAAAAAACTGTTTTATATACAATCAAAATTCTTAAAATTTACTTTTTTATGTCACAGAGTTACTTCAATAATATGTGCCCAACAGCTTATTAAATGTTAAATATTAGACACTAAATAGAAGTGTCTGCATCTTTTTTTAGTGTATTTTTTATAGAAATGCTGCAAAACTGTTATAGACACTAATCCCCTTGAAATAATTTATTAAATGACAACTTTTGTAAATGCCAGTCAGCTCGAGATACATCAGTTGGTCTTTTCCTATTCATCATCGTTGCCCGTCACTCCTATCAGAGTATGGGCCACCAACTAAAGATCTCTATTGCGAATTCAGTCCTGATCCATTCTCTCCAGCTGCTTCCAGCTGAACCCCATCCTGGTGATGTCCGCTTCATATTCTCGCCACCAGATGTTTCTTGGCCAGCCTCTCTTTCTTTTTCCTTGAGGATTCCATCTCAATGCTTGCCTATTGATGTTACTTGCTGGCTTTCATAATGTGTAATCCAGCCCCATCTCCTCTTCCTGATCTTTTTTTCCATTAAGCTTGGTCAGTTCGTTCTAAAAGGCTGGCATTGGTGATGGTGTCAGGCCATCATATTTGAAGAACTTTCCTAAGGCAGCTGTTGATAAAGGTCTGGACTTTCTTAGTGGTAGTCTTCGTAATCCTCCAGGTCTCAGCTCCATACAATAGGACTGACTTTTCCTATTCACTGATACCTTATTTGTTGTGCTAAGATTTTATGGGTCACTCAGAAGATAAAAAATTTGTTCTGCTTATTTTATTTTCAGTACAATGCCAATGTTAAAGTTGTAGATCATGAGGGAAGGAATGCTCTGTGGTATGCAAGGAGTTCTGGGTCATCTGAATGTACAGAACTACTCACGACAAGTGGGTGTCCAGAACATCCAACGTTACCAAGGCGAAGAGGAAGTGTACAGCAGGGAAAGAATGATGTGTTTGACAAGCTGCCAGCTAGTGTTATTTAAGTTGGGTGTATTTGTGGTGTATGTTAGGTGCGTCTGCTGAATGAAGGGATGGATGTTTTTCTATGATTGGGATAAACGGTTATGAAAGACTTAAGTAAAAAGTCAAGTAAACTTGAATTTTTGATCACATTTTTAAGTGTTTTTAAGTAAAATTTGTTCATTTAGTATGCATTTTTTAAGGTTACGCTTATATTTTTATGGTGCTCAAGCATATCATGAACATAGATTGTGATGTTGGTTTAATACTGTATTAACAAACTATTGACAACATTGTATTTAGCTGTATTGTTAAGTTTATTCAGCCTTGTCCAAAGTTTTCTTAAGTCATCTACGTTTCTCTCATTACTGTGCAATGCCAGTTGTACATTTTAAAAACCTTTTTGTCATTAGATCATATCCTTTGGACTTACATGTCAATATTACATGAACCAGGTTTGGCTAGACAAAAGGATGCCATATTTCCTAGATAATGTGTTCTGATTTAAAGAAGATATAGGCATGCATCCTTTCGAGTTTCTTTTATTACCATTTAAAAGAACATTTTAAAAAATGCATTAGGTTTTGTTAAAAAAAACCATCTAGTACTGTTATATTTGAAAAATAAATGTGCATTTGTTTCTATCATTATTTTCAGAGGTAGAAAAAAAAACAACTGCAGGCATTTACTACATTCAGGATTTTAAAAAAATAGTGCAATTTACATTGGACTTGTGAGATTTGTAATTTATTTCTTTTTATTTTTTTCTATGAAATGTAATTGTTGAAAAAAACCACGGTCAATGTTTTTTTTTGTTTTTTGGTACACAGTGTTCAGTTTAGAAAGGTTGAGTGTGGAGTTTTGCATGTTACCACCACTATGTTGTTTTAACCACTATCTTTTATCAATATCACCAAGGACACACAAAAAAATAAAAGAAAGTCCTCACTACAGAGATTCTTGTTTGGGGAAATTCATTTTGGAGTTTCCCCTTATTTCAAACGTAAGTTTTAGTTATCTGAGATAATGTGTGGTTGGAGATGTCCCATGTTTTTGTTTTTTTAATTAAAGATTTTTGATAGCTATTTTTAAACAATTTTGTACATATCTTTTTTTTTTAAATTAATAAATGGAGAATTTTTTTTTATCTCCATCATTGTTGTATGATAAGATGACCATTAGGAAATTAATGCCATATTTAAAAAAAAATAATAATAATAATTTTTCAGCCTTTATCTCATATTGAGTCTCTTGATAATAAGTTTTAAATTTCTAGGTCATAAATTTCACTTGCAAAATATAAACATAAAAATATGTGTCATAAAATGTCGCTTTCATTAGCTCCATTTTCAGCTATAAGACGACTGACATAACATAATGCAGAGTGAATATCTCATTGTCATGTCGCAAAGTTATTTGTTGTTAATAATTTTTTCAGAAAGTGGTTTTCAGTTGAAGCACAACGGCCGCTGAGTGAAAAGATAAACATTCTGTATTATTGTTTATATGGATTGAACTAATGCTTGTATCACAATTGTTAAATTAGTATCTTTACTCTTTTTTTTTTTTGGATGTGTGCATTTGTAAGCCTATGAAACAATTGGAATCAAAATAATATTCTTTCACCTATAACTGGCATTTTCCATACTTTGTTTGAAATATTTATTTACCCTGAAATAGGGCAACACAGGTCAGCTGTATCTTCATTATTTTTTGTCAACATTTTCCTTTCATCCTGACAAATTTTATATCGACAGCTACTCAAGCTGTATCCTAGCATCATTAATCATGTCAGTAATTTTTTAAAAAATTTAGATTCAACTGTTCATCCACTTTATGATATTACATGAAAACACTAAATCATGCTTGTATTCTCACATTTGTAAAAAAAAAAAAAATATGACAACACAGCATTGCTTTGCTACCAGTATTGGCACTTTTTCCTCTTTATACATCACCGCGCCACTTCTATTTATCACCATATCTCTGAACTCATTATGGGCTCTTTAAACAATTGCTGCACTTATTTATTCATTAAATTATTTTGCTTGATATAGACTAAGGCTAATGAGATGAAGATTAATTAATTCTCTACTGATTCACTCTTGGTCATTTTTTGTAAACAATCTGACAAGCCGACAATTACAACCGCTTGTATTTGTTTTTTTTTCATCAGTGAAAATTAATGTTTTTTTTAAAAAGGCATCAGAAGTGATGGCTGGCTACAATTAAATCAACAAACTGAAGATTTGCATAGATTTTAAGCCAGTTAAACAAAAAGTGTAAACAGAAATTGAGAAGTGTTTTCATGAGTCAGAATATGATCAGGTGAAATGCTGAGATAAACTGTATAAGAGTAAGTCAATTAGTCGGTTTAATGACTTGAGAGTTAAGTTCATGAACAAGGAACAATAACCTGTACATAGTCCATTCAGTGTGAGTATGTGAGAAACTTGCTGGTCCTCATCCACCACACGAAAACACTCACCATTTCTCAGTGGGCAGTGCAATAACTTAAGGCCAGAATTGTCTTGTGTGTACAGAATTTAAATGTGTAGGGTCCACACGTTGTACATAGTTGATGAATGTCTCAGGTATTGGAGACTTGTGCTATTTTTTTTTTGTTCAGTGTAGATAAGTTACTTAATATAATAAAAGTCATAAGTTAACTAAGATCACTGATGGATTACTTTTTTGTTTTTTTTTTTAAATTACTTTACTAACACACCAAACTAACCAGTTCCTCTTAAAATGTGTCTATAATTATTTTTATTTATAAGAAAACAATTATATTATTGATTTCTTTGTGCTCCTTTCGGATGCTGCACAAGCATCAGATCTTCAGCAGATAGCTTGATATTTTCAGAAATACCCCAACATCTCAATCTGATGTGTACAAGCATTTTTTTTTTTTTTTATTTTAAATCTGCTGTGATGATTGTATTTGTTACACATTTTATTATTACAACACAGTGTGACTCAGAAGGTCTTCCAAAACATTTCAAAAGCTTGAAATATATTTTCGGTAGGTTCAAAGCTGTGATGTCAATGACACTGTTCAAACACAGACGTGTTGTATTATTCAGTATTGAAAAAAAAAAGTGATGTTGAGTTATCAGTCTGGTAAAAAAATATTTACATAAAACTAAATTGATTAATCTCTCTTTGATTCAACATGAATTCTCGGTTACATGTGGAGAAATGTCAAATAGTGTACCATTTAATTTATCAGGCATTGGATAACGTGTTTTTTTTAAAGTTTATTAAGTTCCGTGTAAAAAAGGTTCATAATTTTTATTAAAAAATATATGTAGTATTTGGCTAATTTATTCTTGTTTTTTGTGTGTGTACTACATGGGATAGTAAGATGTGATAAATCTAAAAAGCTGCTGTGGTACTGAGATTAAATCTTAGGAAACAAAAAACTAAGGACATTCATGGGAAACTATTAATATTACTTCGATATTATATTGCTGTATTTTTGAACTTGTCAGGAGTGAGACTGTATGCTGGAATAAAAAAATGTTTGCTGTAGTGACTACCATGATATATATATATATTACACAATTACATATCACAGATCAATAATCAATGGTTGTAATTGATAGAAAAATCTGCACCCAGAAAACTACACACAATTTTACTTTGCTGAATTATTTGATAGGTGTAGTTTAACTTTTACCCAAAACCTTTTGTGTATCAGATTGTTTTCGATATGATCGGTCCATTTTTTTTTCTCCCTAGAACTCAACGTATTTTTGGTATAATTTTTATTGTGCATCTCGATTTCATTTGGGTTTGCCTTTTTTCTTGCGTTTTCCCAGGTATATGTATAAGTGTATTTGTATTTGGACATTGTCTTTTTTATTTATAACTTATACCATTTGGCATGGCAGAGAAGTGTAATGTGTTAGCGCAGACTTTTGAAGTTCTCCATCTTGCTATATGCCCATTTCTTAAAAATAACCCTCTTTTGGTGACAACTGTATGCCCTAAGTGGTGCCTTATAAGGGGAACAAACTGACTGAACCCTTGGTTTTGCCCCCCCCCCTCCTATTTGGGAAGGGGGCAGTAGCATAATAATCATTAGTGGCATCCAGAGTGGATTCTAAAAATGTCACCTCATTCCAGTGCCAAAAAAAGTGCTATAGTGGTGAAAGTTGCCCTGGCAGGTGGCAAAGTGAGTGTAGCCTTTGAGTAGACCATCTCCTCCCTAGTTATGCCGCTGGTTGTTTATATGCATGATTTACACCCATTCTTCTCAGTAGGCTGCAAACTTGGTTAGGATAACTTGAGACCACAGTGAGAACGTCCCATCTAGTGCCCATTCACATGCACCAAACATTTATGTATGTTTATATTTTATAAGAATCAGTCTGCTGAGATTCAAGTGAGTTCCTAAAGGAAACGAATGTGAAAAAGTTATAGCTATATATCAAACATGCTGCATTAAAGACTTTTTTTTTTTTTTAAATTGTTTGGACAGATATAATGAGCTTGTAATTATTAAGAATATAGAGATAACTGGGCTGTGCTAATTGATAAATTATGAATTGTGTGCTTTAGCGGACTAGGGACTTATAAATAGCTTGTGATCTCTACTCCCTTTGTTTCACTATCATTAACTCAAGTGGGAATAAATGTAGCTCTTTTTATGTTAAAAGGCATATATATATGTCTTAGTACCTTGACCAGTTCTGTATTCTCAAATTATTGTACTTCCAGTTCTGCGCTACATGGAATAATTATTTTCTTCATAATCTACTCAGAAACAAGACGATTGTGTTAGATCTTAACTAAACTTTGAATCATTACGAATTTAATTTTTTTTTTTCCTTTTGGTGTTAATTAATTTTTATAAATACTCCATTACCTGACTCAAAAAAAAAAAGATGTGATTTTCTCGAGGTTTTTGTTTTGCTCAACTTATAGTTTGACATCATTCTTCAGCTGATGCTCAGTGGCTATTTTTATAAACAAAACTGAATATTCAATGCAGACATTCAATGAATTATTTTTTATTGGCTAGGACTAAAAAAGAAAAACTTTCAAGTAGTAAGTTAAAGTAACATTTTAGAATTTTTTAAAGGTTTTTTTTAGGTTTTGAAAAAAAAAAAACAGGCTTACTTTATATTGATAATCATTTTTTTTCATTGTTCATTTGTCTCGGGTTAACATGAGAGACAGTTGATAGTGTTGAATGTGTTTTAGTGAGAAGATTTTGCCGGATGATGTATTGTGTATCTGTGAATACATTAAATTTACTTCAGCATTCCAATCCATTTTGAAATGTATTTAAAATTGATAAAAAAAAAATTCTTTCACTGAAAGTTTGAGATTTTAATATGGCAGATGTTGGCTCCATTGAAAAGTTCATCATTTTGGTTATGGAAAAAATGGTTTTATAAAAAATAAATTTTTTTTTTTTTTACAAAATTCAAGGGAGTTAAATTAACTAATCAATATATGAACCTGGGATTGGGGTCTACAATCGTTACACCATTTTTAGGCTAAACAACTATTGAAATGTTTGTCACTCCTTTCTCCATTTTAAGACCTTTGTGAAACTCATTTATTTTTGTTTCTGTTAATTTTTTGAACATTTAGACATTAGAAGATTTGAAATATTAAAGTACCTTTGCACATCATTTTATGGTTATGTGAGCATTACTGTGTTTTGAATTGTATTATTTGTGTGATCTGATACAGTAAAAGTCTTTAACTGCAGTGGCATGATCAGTTGTATGACTGTTACGCATTGCAGTGTGATAAATTAATATGTATATAGCATATACGACTAGGTATATGTTTTTAAATGAAAGTCTCTGTTGGTTGAATATTTTTGTAATGCCCTTAATGCTGAATTCTTTGATCTGATAAATTGGTGTGCATTCTTTGAAATATTTACATTCTTACTTATTAAAAAAAAGTTTAATTCATTGTTTGTAACAACTGTATGTGTAACTTTGGTTTATATATATATATATATATATATATACAGTTATGGAAATAAAATTGTTTATATATGTTTATTGTCATGCTTGTAGAAAACAAGACGGTAGTTTACTTCCCAAAAGAAAACTTCTCCCCGTTACCTTAACATCATGTGAGTGAATAGTGTGTGTAAATATGGAGAGATAGGATCATATTTTAAATTCATATATTTGTGTATATATATATATATTGAAAGAATCTTTAGTATGCCTGCACACAAATGAACTGATTTGTAGGGTCAGTTTCTAACATCTGCTCCACGCTGAAATTAGAAAAAGCATTCCTCTTAATGATCCATTCTGCTTTGAATATTTTAGGAGAAATTTATGATGGTTTAAAATGTTGTGCTTGTTAAGTCACAGCTGTTTTTATAATCGGTAACACATAGGTTTTTGATGGTAGCTACTCATAGCAATTGACACATTTTAAAATAAATTCCTAAGCAAAAAAATGAAAGTTCAATAAAAATTTTGTAGTGCATTTAACCAACTAGAAAAAAAAAAAAGACATTGTTGAGTGATTCTTTTTCAACTGAATGTATTAACTTCCCTCCTGAACAACAGAAATGTACAACTTCAACACACAGACTCGACTTAATGTAGATTGTCATTCTGTTTTAATGTCTACATTTAGAATTGGAGGTTGATTTCTCCTGTGAAATACTGTTCATTGCACTCTTTAGTTAAACTCAAAACTTTATCATTATTTTGACCCACACTTTCCTTTCTATCGAAATGTATTTTTATACATCCGGCAGTTCCCACATTGCCATTATGACAGAGACATAAGCAGGCATATATTCTGCAGAGCACAATAGATATAGGATTGAATGAGATTGTTATAAAATTCTTGTTGTTTCTTTATCACTAAACATACAGTGACTTGATTGATGTAGCATGCTATGTATAACTTCCTACATGTGCCAATAGTTTTTACACTGTGCAATTATTTTTTTTATTTGGTCTGTTTTTCATTGTCTTACTTACACACACAGGGTTTATTGATGGTTTAAAAAAAACAACAACAATTGAGTTGTAGACAACAAGAACTCTTCATTGGTAAGAAAACATTAATATAAGTTCATTCTTAATTAGTGGTTCATTCTTAATAAACCATGACTGAGTTTAAATGTTTTTTTTTAAAGATTTTAGTGGCGTTATGTTTATTGAAAAGAAGAGCTTTTAAGATTTTTTTTAATTGCTCATTTGTTTAGCTTATTTTTATTTATTCATTTTGATGCATTGAAACATTTTTTTTTTTAATTTCAAGTCAGTGTATTTTATTAAAACAGAGCTAGTTTTAAACAAGGTTGAAGTTTCACTTTACTTAAGAAAATTTTTTTTTATACGATGACATTGATCTTTTGATTTATATGATCTTTGCGCTAGTGTCAATAGTAACATTGTTCTCAATTTTATTAAAACCTTGATGCATTTTTTTTAATACCATATAAGAGCATTTTAGGTGGACAGATAACCGAGTTGTATTGAGCATTTGGCTATTGACCTGTGAGCAGTGCTCAATTTGAGAAAAAAACAAGTCCCGGGGATGACAACAAATTTCTGCAGAGCCGGGGATAAATGTCTTATGATTTCATCCCCGGCTGGGATATATTAGCTAAAGCAGAGCCGGGGATGACCGTTCTCAGTGCCGGGGATATCTCCGGCGGTAAATCGAGCGCTGCCTGTGAGTCCTAGGTTCGATCGTTAGTGAGAACCAATGGAATTTTCCCAGGTGAAATTTGGTAGCTGGGCATTGTGCTAACCACACTATCCATACATATACCGAAGTTATAGAATGAGATGAAGTCTTCATTTCTGCTGTCCCAATGGCCTATTACTAGCATTAGGCCAAGGAAACTTTACCTTTATATAAGAGGCATTGTAAAACAGCCTTAAGAAATTATTGGTTGATTCAACTTAAAAAAAATAAAAACAACAACAACAGTGTCCACCCACTCAATCATCAATGCTGCTAAAGATAGATTGAATGATGAGTAACACAAGGTTGATGGATGATTTTCATTGAGTATTTCAAGTACAACTATTTGAAAATATTTTTTTTTCTAATGTTCTTGCTTTTTTTTGGCACAGTCTCAAAATTGTGTTTATGTCAACTAAGGCAGCAGTGTGTTCAGTTCTGTAAGTTATTGCCATGTTATAATTATTTTACTTTTTTTTTTTGGTCCACATTTCTGCTGATGTTTAATATTTAAAAGTGAATGCAGTGATAGTAAGGGAGATAATCAGTTAGATTTTGCTACCTTTCATTCTGTGTAGTTTTTTGTTTTTGTTAAAATTATGTAAAAAAAAAAAAATTAATAAATTTTATTGTGTAATTTTACTATTTGACAACTAAAATTTGTTTCTTTGTAATCCAGTTTTTTTTGTTGCTTCTTTATTTCAATGAAATTGTATGTATTATTTATTACACAATTAAAAGTTGACAAGCAAAACAATCTCTACCCCAAGTCTTCTATTATAATATTCACTGTACTACCATATTTCCCCATGTAAAAGCACCCCGTTTGTATAAGCCACCCCCCAATTTTTGGACTGTGAAGTTTTGAAAAAAAAATTTTATTAGAGAAACAAGTTAGAAAGAAAGAAAATTTGCAAAGAAACAAAATTCAAGATTCATAATAATCATACACTCATCATCATACACTTTTCGGGCTTGAAAATTTTGAAAAAAGGGGTGGCTTATACATGGGGAAATACGGTATTTACATTCCTATTTTACTTACATGGCACAGGAGGTAGGTACCATGATCAATAAGGTCTATGAGGTATCTCCTTTGCCAGGCTATCCTGGTCTGAGAGAATGCCATGGTCTACGGGGGAAAGATCATTGGGGTTCTCCAGTCAGGAAAAAAAAAAAACTTTTGCGACGGTGGTGATTTGTGGTCCATGAGGACTATCCGAGACCGTAGCATTCACAGCTGGCGGTGGTGACGGATGTGGTCCGCACACAACACCCTTCCACTCTGTCCCACTCAAGCACACCTACGCAGCCTGCCATTTCGGACTGTGGGTTCAGGCACATTACACCCTCCCCTCTGTCCGAGTGGCGGGAAAAAAAAAACCCTTGCCTTGCCAATCTGGCCGATCAGCAGTACACACACCCTGCCGGACCGGCCATTTTGGGCAAGTCTTAAAAACCCTCTTTTCTGCCATCCCGGCAGATGATAGCGGGCACACTCACCCCGCCGCTCTGTAGGCATGGCAGACATGCATCAGCGCCGCCAACGATGCTGGCGTGGTAGGCACACTACACCCAATCATGCTGGCAATGGCGGCGTAAAAAAAAAAGAAAGACTATAATCTTTTATTATCCGACCGCTGCGATCATGACCAAAAGGGTTTGATCTAATCCAAAAGGCGTAGGAGCGTTGGCCGAATTGCTAGCACAACCTTTATCTCAGAGGCGTACCTAGGGAGGGGGGACCAAATTCGAAGGTCCCCCCGGGCCCCAGCTTGAGGGAGGACCCCAAAAATTGTTTTTACATTAAATATTAAGTACATTATCTCATGTCATGGTGTCAAATGTCAAAATGCTGGGGCCCCCCAAAGAAGCTAATCCCCCCGGGACCCCAAATCCCTAGGTTCGGCACTGCTTTATCTGCCGTCGTAAGGAAGAGATGAAATCTCTCACATACTAAAAGCCACCAAAGGGACGGTTTTTGCAGAGCCCTTCATTCATCACCACCATAACCGATAGTCTAATGGTCATGGAGGCACCACGGGAGATATAGAGGAGACTTTTAACTATGAGCTGAAATACCCATTGGTCCTCACCGGGGATCGAACCAGGGACCTTCAGGTCGACAGTCGAGTGCTTTAACCCCCCCCCCCCCGAGTAAATCTTTCACTTTTACCTCCCGTTGGTAGAAGTGGAGGTTTTTTTTTGCTCACCTCGCCAATCTCCTAACTAATGAGAGGACCAAGAACACCTCGCCTTTCTGGCAGCTTGGTAGGGGGGACACCCTGCTCGGCTAGCCGGTTGGGAGGGGGGGTCTCAAACACCATACCTGTACGGTAGCAGGTTCACCCTGTGACCTTGACAGGTATGGAAAAAAATATATGTAAAAAAAAAAGTAAAGACAAAAATATTCTTAGTTTTTACTTTGAACAAAAGCAGTCCACCAAAATGAAATGTCCATAACAGGAAACAATGGATAAAGATGATTATGTCATTATTTGTGGAGTCTATTCAGCGCTTTCCTTGTTTAGTCGTTGATTGGTTTAAAAAAAATGTTATACAGGCCTGGATATATTTTTTTATACTTTTGGAAAAGTGTGATTTAAAAAGAGTAATGTCAAAGTTTTAAAACACCATTCTCCTCTGTCCCCACATTTCCCTGGTCACATGTTGTGGTTGTCTCTCTCCCCCCCCCCACCCCACCTCGCAAAAAAGAGAAGTAACCCATTCACTCTCAAAGTCTACATATCTGATCGGACTCCGTAGTATGCTGAAGATTAAAAAAAAAAACCAACAATGATATCATTCATAGCAGCGATTTTGTTTACTGTACATTTATTTTGTTTACTGTACATTTATTTTGTTTACTGTACATTTATTTTGTTTACTGTACATTTATTTTGTTTACTGTACATTTATTTTATTTACGAAAGTAAAAAGAAAAAAAGTAAAAAAAAAAATTTCAATTGAAAATATTCTTTCTATGAATGCAAAACCAAAGACGACTGCTCTTAAAAAAAAAAAAACTATTTATTTTTGTTTAACAGGCCGGCACAAATCAGGATATGAATATATATGTTTTTTTTTATTATTAACATAGATCAATGCCGAATCTAGGAATTTTGGAGCCCGTGGGGGGGGGCTTTGCCTCTTTGGGGGCCCCTGCATTTTGACATTCGACATAATGACATGAGATAATGTACTTGATATTTAATGTAAAAAAATATTTTTGGGGGACCCTCCCCCATCAAGCTGGGGCCCGGAGGGCCTTTCGAAATTGGACCCCTCTCTCCCCCCACCCTAGGTACGCCTCTGACATAGATATGTGGATTTAAACTGAGCCTTTCATACGGATAGGTAAACTAGTCAGCTACATAGGTCCCACTCCCTCGACTTCTTCGAATGAATATAAAGAGACAAAAAACATGGGGCAGGGCCGCTGGTTAGGGCTCCCGGGCGTTGGGGCTCAGTCAGCCCCGTAGCGTGAAAATTCTACCGCAAGGGCCAGGCATTCTACAGCAGGGGCCAGGCAATTGCGGGGGGAGGCAGGAAATAAATTTTACCAAATAAAGCAAACAAGAAGAAGGGGGCCAAACAAAACGCTACGGGCCTGGGCTCAGTCAGTTTCAAAAATTTAAATTTTCCTGCAACGAAGATGGTCTTTATGTGGGGCGTAAGTGGGGGGGGGGTCAGAGGGGGAGGGGCAAGCGGTCAGAGTGCGCCATCGGCCCTAGATTGTCTGGGCTGTTTAGGACATGTGTTATTGGGCGTCAAACTGTAACCTGATCCATACGGATCGGGTGTATACACTACACCACAGTGCCACCCTAGTCATACACACAAAGAGCCTTTCATACGGATAGGCATACTAGGCGGCAGTCAAGGCACTCCCCCCCTTTCACGGCGTCCCTTTCAGACCAATTTCCTAACAAGTACTTATGTTTTAGGGCATCCCAATTATTTCAAAGTCTCCGCCTATGGCCTCCAATGACCTAAGAACGGTTCTACAAATACATTAAGTCAACTAAAGCTGTAATTTTAAATGAGCAGACCAACAAAATGAGGAAAGCAATAGGGTTCATTCTCTCTCTCTCTCTTCCTCTCTCTCTCTCTCTCTCTCTCTCTCTCTCTCTCTCTATCTCTCTCCCTCTCTCTCTACTCCTCCCCGAACCCAATATAAGGCTGAATGTAAGCTAATAATGTGAAGTTTTAAGAAACCATCTAATTCTAAAAAATTATCATCAGCCAAGACTATATGCAAACATGGGCGTATTCATGGGGGGGGGGGGCAAGGGAGCATTTGCCCCCCCCCCTACATTTGAAAAAAATGTCATATAAGAGGGGGACATTTGCTCCCCCCCCTTACATTTAGAAAAAATGTCATAAAGTTGTTATTTGCCCCTGGAAAATTTTTGCCCCCCCCCCCTGGAAAAATTCCTAGCGACGCCCATGTATGTAAAGTTGTATCTATGTAATAAAATCAACAACACAAGCTTAAAGAGATATGTGAAGTATTTACTAAATAAAAGCGTGAGGGCCAATAAATATTTCTTGTTAATATATGAAAAAAATAAAACATCACAATATTCTATTCTTATTAAACCTTACAATGCTATTCATTTCTAAATTAAACAAGACACACTCGAACTTCTCTGTCTGTTTACTACATTTTTTGACTATTTATAATTTCTATAAATAGTTGTATGGTGGGCTAATGGATTTTATTTTTTCGTTTTTTTTACTTTTTGATCCAGTTTAATTAAATTATAATTTTTATAATAAAAAAAAAGTTTTTTAATATCCCATGTAAGTGTAAGGTGACAAATTTCTGATACGTTTAGAATATGATATTTATTTAACTAAAATTGAGTCAAGGTGTGTTTGATTACAACTGATAGTGGTATCTTTTTTTTTTCTGAGAAAGATAATTGTATAACTTATCTGTGATCAATGCCGGAATAATCCCAGCAAACTATTTTTAGAAGCTCGACAGAAAACGTTAAAGAGGGGAAAATACCACTTAGTCAGAGTGACCTAGATAACGACACGACGACAACAATCACCGCGGCAGGTGAGTCTCGCTCATAGCTATAGGACCAACTGGCAAGATGAAGAGCGCAGTACAGAAAAATCGATAATTCCCAGAGCTTCATTGTTCGCCCGTAAGAAAAAAGTTTGAACGCAAACCTCAAGGCAGCACGGATGAAATAATATACGCACCAATATCTGGAGCCAGGCCTAGCAAAATTTTACTTGTTTCACTATACGTGTGTACTTGTGAATTATACTTTTACTACTTGTATGTCAGTGTTGTTTTAGAAAAAAAAAATCAAAACTTTGATTCAATGTTGTGGATTATTTGTAAATAAGACCAAGTCACGTGCTGAAGTTGGAAATCAGGTAAGTGTGTAATTATATGTCGCATCAATAATGTTTATATCATGTTTAATATTATGTGCGCCTAAGGCCAGGGTGGATCAGCTAGAAATGATTTATGTTCGATGATTTGATTAACGTGTAAATAGCCTCGATGATATTTCGATTAATTCCCTTGAAGTATAATTTGCAATGGAGATCGTGTTGTATGTTTGTTTTTGGTATAATGCACTGGAACGAATGTGTTTATTGCTTTACCCATAGTCGTACTTTTAGATAGGCAAACCAGTCGGCTCCTAGTCCTCCCCCCTCCTCCACAGTTAAAGGGACTTTTAAGGTTGCCTTTATCTGAAATTAATAATGTGACTTTACAGACTTAAGGGGATCATTTGCAATCAGAGCCCGTGAAAGATCGTTCGCCTAGGAGGCCCAAATGTAACTTGCCCGGGGCCCCAGAAGTGCATTGCTAAAGGCTTCTAAAAAAAAAAAAGTAACAACGGCCGTGTGTACAATAGCATTACAGTGGCCCTAAAGACGTCATGCATTCTTAATTGATCATGACCCACGTTAAAAAATCTTTTTTTTGGCTGGAGGAACTCCAAACTCTCACGGACGCCATTGGATCAATATCATATATAATAATACTCATTTCCAGTGTGCGTTAAATCGAAAGTAAAGAATTAATACAACAGTATTCCAGTTTAAAATACAACCATGAAAAAAATCGGATCTGCCCGAAACCAAAAAATAACCTAGCCTACCGATCAAGCATAAGGGGATATAACTCTATGCAAAGGTTTTGCAGGGTACAGCTAGTATTTTTTAAAAATCATAGTGTAGCCTACTTCACCACTTATAAAACAACAACCCACAACAAAATGAACATAAACGAAACAAAACAACCAGTTGTTGAGTGAATTCAATGTGCTAAAAATGTTCACACACGCACCCCCCCCTCCAATATTCCAGCTGTTGACAAACAGATGTTTACCAAGTGTGCACTAGTGAATAAAACAGGCATTGTCTGGGGGGGGGGGGAGGTCTCGGGGTTACCATATAAAACTAAGTATTCTATTAGCTATATCACCTGTAGTGACTAACCGTTTACCTGTACATATTTTACATTGAAAAAACAACAACAACAGATCCAAAAAAAAAACAAAAACAACTCTGTATATCTGTGTGTCTGTCTCTCTGTCAACCTTAGATCCCAGACATATCTGTGTGTCTGTCTCTCTGTCAACCTGAGATCCCAGACGCATCTGTGTGTCTGTCTCTCTGTCAACCAGAGATCCCAGACGCATCTGTGTGTCTGTCTCTCTGTCAACCTGAGATCCCAGACATATCTGTGTGTCTGTCTGTCTCTCTCTCTCTCTCTCTGTCAACCTGCCAGGACAGACATATCTGTGCGTCTCTCTTTCAACCTGACAGGCCCGGTACATGTCTGTGCAGCTAATGATCTGGGCCAATTCTTTGTATCTAAGCCTGTCTGTTGGATTTCATAATTATGTCCCTGTGTAACCAAGTTTGTATCATATATGTCTGTATCTCCGGATTATATCACTATTTATCCTTGTCTAACTATCCATCTATGTTTCCATTTTTTCCCCACTTACGTTTGTCTTTCTCCCAGTCTTTCTGTAATTTTTTTCATCATTCATTTTTTTTAGTTGGCATATTCTATATCTTCTATTTCAAATGTAAACAAAAAAAAAAAACAACATAAACCAAGAAAAAACTCATTCTAACCATCCCATAATTTTATTACTGCATCGGGTGTTTTCTTACACTGGTGTGTAAAATATATTTAAGTAATTAACCAAGCAATCAGTCCTCACATCTCTCTATCCACCGGCCAGGCGTAGTTTTCTTATCGATTTGTAAAATCTGCATACGCTTACCATGATATTAATAATAATAAAAACAACAAAGAAACAGCCACGTAACACACGTGTATGACCTCCTACACACACCCAAGGGCTGTCTGTTGATTTCAATCGGGATGTGCCCTACGCACACACGCACATACACGCATATTGGTTTTATTGGGCAAGTACAACGAAGTAAACTGATAATAAACTGACATACTATTTAACAAGTCACCGGGACATACTATTTAAGTCACCAGGACATAATATTTAACAAGTCACCGGGACATACTATTTAACAAGTCACCGGGACATACTATTTAACAAGTCACCGGGACATACTATTTAACAAGTCACCGGGACATACTATTTAACAAGTCACCGGGACATACTATTTAACAAGTCACCGGGACATACTATTTAACAAGTCACCGGGACATACTATTTAACAAGTCACCGGGACATACTATTTAACAAGTCACCGGGACATACTATTTAACAAGTCACCGGGACATACTATTTAACAAACCACCAGGAAATATGTTATGATTATTATCAAATGTTTTCCGATGATTCAGAAATCCGTTTCCCCAGAGTTCCTGGTAATAATTGAATTACTGCGGGTTTGTTATCTCTTTTTCCCCTTAACCCCGCCCAATAAAACAACAATGTTTCACAAGTCCGATAATTATATTGTCAAAGTGATAACGCCCTATCCTTTTTTTTTTACCTTGTATGAATACATTAAAACGCGGACTTTTTGGTGTACACTGATGGTTACCATTAGCAACGTCTATTTCCTGGTTATGTTATCTGTATACTAACGTCTCATCCCACCATCACAACAATCATTCAGCCCGAGGCTGTTATCAGGTGTTCGTTAATTGCCAGAGTCTTAGTGCTAAACATTAATGACTAGCTATTGAACCATTACAACAGCCCATAACAGTGGCTATTTGTCAACAGGTTACAACAGGGGTGGGCGAAATACGGCCCGCGGGCCGCACGCGGCCCTTCAGAGTATATAATGCGGCCCGTATGCATGCACATATTGCGATCCTATATCGATGTTAATTTTCTGTGTTTAGAATTTGAATGTGAAATATATGACACATACTTGGTTATTATCTTTAATTCATATTTGCATACGTTGTACATTGTGATTGAAGTAGACAAAACATATATGCGGCCCGACGACAACAATCAAGTATTCAATGTGGCCCTTCGTAGAAAAAAGTTTGCCCTCCTCTGGGTTAGTAGAATAGAACAGAGATACGATTATAAACGGTTCCACCTCTTTTTACCTATCCCACCACTGTTCTCTCTCTCTCTCTCTCTCTCTCTCTGTCTCTGTCTCTCTTTCTTTCTCTCCCCCCATGCAGATGTAATTAGAATGTAATTTAATGACAGTAAGCTATTATAGTTTTAGAACAGGTTCCTCCTACCAGCGTAATTACACCGTCATGTTTATTTATATATCTACCCATGCTAGAGGGGGAGAGGTGGGTGAAGCCGATGCATTTCTCCGGGGCCCACGACGCTGAAGGGTTATGCAAGGGGCTCATGTGGGCCCATGGCATGACGCTCGGGCGTCCACAAACTTTTAAATATATGCCTAATTTAAAATAGTTCAATCACGCGAACGAGTGTAGTAAAACAACTTAATACTTTGTAAGATTCAGTATTGAGACAGACCTACCAACACATTCTGAATATAGATGATTCAAAGCAGAGGCGTACATAGGGTGGAGGGTCCAAATTCGAAAGTTTCTCCGGGCCCCGGCTTGAGGGGGGCCCAAAAATTTGTTTTTACATTAAATATTTAGCCCATTATATCATGTCATGGTGTCAAATGTCAAAATGCAGGGGCCCCCAAAGAGGCTAATCCCCCGGGCCCCCAAATCCCTAGGTTCGGCACTGATTCAAAGTTCCCCCCCCCAAAAAAAAAAAACAATCTTAAAAAAAAATACTTTTTAAAAATAAGCTTTTATGTAAAAAAACAAACTGCACTTTGAAGTGAAAAGAACGAATTCATTATATCATAAAAACATTTAAATAACTTATCACTACTAAAACTATAAACGTGGGTGTCCATCTCTCTCTATATGGATTATTGATTGCCACTTTTCATCTCTTGTATATACATATTCAGTTCAGTATTTTGAGATTATTCACGTTTTTTAGTTGGCATCACATAATACTGATCATATAGAAAGCGCATCGCCATTTTAAAAGAAATCTAATAATGGAAAAAAAAAATGCCGCCATTTGTGTTATTTTCCTTTTAAATAAAGCAGCACCTAAATATTGGTACACGATAGCACAATGACACAATTATGTCTTTAGGAAATGTCAGTTTCAATTGACGATGCTCATTTGGTATAATTCATATTTTGTGGTTGGCAATAGTTGGCATTAAAAATAAACACACACAACAATAAGTTAAAGACGGTAGTATCGCGGGAACAGTTACACCAGTCTCTTGGGCGTGTGTAAGCACTGTGACATGAGAGCACGGTTGAATGATTTCTGGACACAACAATCAGCCGTTAACATCTCCGCCAAGCCTCGTTGTTTTTCGGTTGTTTTTTTTTTTGGTTGTTGGCCACCATAATGATCACAAGACAATGGTGATTTTCTGGTGCGGACGTTCAACTTTGCGAAAAGATTTTAAACGCATATAATCTGTATCGCTCATGGGTGATTATTCGTTTTTTTTTTTTAAATTTATTTAATTCTGAACTTGTCCAGCTGACTGGTCATACTAACTATTTAAATACACTAAAATTACACACGCCTTTGGAGAATTGATTTAGTAGTAGAGCATATAGAATAAACCAACCATTAATAAAGAAGTTGATCTATTTATCTTTATATCCACCAATCTTTCTATGTGTCTGTTTGTCTCTCTGCCTGTCTCTCTCTCTCTCTCTCTCTCTCCCACACATCATCTATCTATTCTACTGCCAACTACTATTTTATATTTATAAATTGGGAGTCAACTTATTCTTCAGCTCACTTAACCCTCTAGTTCAGGGCGATCATGTCACTCTGTGCCTGTGTATGCCCATGACCCAGACTGAAACTATATCACAGCTGTGGGCACCAGCTGTGTCCTTGACATTAGCGTGTTAGACGTTTTTTTTTTTGTTTGCTTTTTTTTTTTCATCGACCTGAAATTATGGTTCGATATAAAAAAAAGGGGGGTTCAAGGGGTGGAAAGGGGGGTTTTTTTTTTTTTCGGGGTCGTTATGGGGGGAGGGGGGGGGGGGGGTTTTTTTTTTTTTTTTTTTTTTGTTTGGGGTGGGGTTGGGGGGGGGTTGGGGTGGGGGGGGGGGGGGTGGGGGTGGGGGGTTGGGTTTTGGGCCGGGAGGCTTGCTGCAAAACAATAAGACAAAAAATAACACCAACATTACACCACATTGAAATATTTCGTTAAGATATCACAGCCAGGGGTGAAATTGTATTTCCTTTTTCCCCGCACCGTGTCAGTTATAGTTAAACCTACGCTAATCGAAATTTCAACCTCACGGCCACCTGGGAAAATTTACACAACCCTTATTAAATTACAAAAAAAAAAAAAAAAAATTTTAGTTTTTAAATTATGAAGCAGGAGAATAAGCTAAATCTATTTATTTGCACTGCAGAAAAATTAAATATTTCATGAACATGATGAAATCTTGTTCCCTAGCTTAAAATGTGTAACAAGTAACTAAATTAAAAAAAAAAAGTCTCTGCCTAAATCCCCACCGTAGGAACCCAGTCAGGCATAATAATCCTACTTATAAAGCAGCTAAGCTTGTCCGGGTCGCGGTGTGTGGGGAAACCGTTCTATAAATAAACGACCTCCAGAAATAATAAATAAAACAATAGTATTTGATAGAGTAATCACGTGACCAGCGAGGTCACGAAAACATAATTCAAAATGGCGTCTCGCCATTCGATTCGATTTTTCTTTTTAAAATATCTCAGTTTTAAATAGTTTCTGTGGTTTTTTTTTTATTATGAAATGTAAAAGTCCTAAATATTAAATAATAATAATATAATATCATTCAAATTATTTTAGTTTTTATATTTAATCAGACTAGGTCACTAGCGAGCGCGTTCGTAAATAACCTATGAAGTCCCGATGGTACAATTTTTTTTTTTGCAGAATGGGAGCGCCGTCGCTATAAATAAAAAAAAACCTCTATGACGTCATTTCCCGATGAGTGCTGTATCGTACCTTCGCACTGCTAAATGACACAGTAAAGTAGTTATTTTTTACTTTTTAGTGCATTTTTTAATGCTTTGTTTTGATTTAAACTATAAATAGACGTCAAAAAATAATTCTGCACTTGATTTCACGTAAATCGGCTACGCATTTCACGTAAATCGGCTGCGCATTTGATAATCATGCTCAGTTATTATAGTTTGTTAACATTGTGTACTGGAGGTTATTGTTCCCTCGATGGATTACTTTTTGATGATGGTTTTTTGGTTATGGCAGCCACATCTTTTGACGTATGAAATGTAGGTCATTTCTGCACATTAGGAAGGTGGCATAAATCAGCACCTAATTAAATTAATTAGGAAGGGGTTTAACATTACACCTAGATTTCCCGGGCAACGCCGGGCTTAATATCTAGTTTGATATAAAACGACACCAATTAATGTGTAATTAGAAAGAAGGGGGAGGGGGTGGCGTTGGGTGAAGATTTTCAGCGGCCCCCAAATTAGTCAATGGCTGTCCTGCCCCAGCGTATGCAAACGTATCGGTGTAGTCCAGGGGTCGGCAACCTTTTAAGATGGGAGAGCCAAACGTTATAATTTACAATTTTCTCAGTTTTTAAAGAGCCACTAGAATTGTTGTCTGAATATTATGGTATTTGATTAGGATTAGGTATATAAAATAATATCATTATCACCGGCGGCGGAACGAAATATTTTAAGGGGGGGGCAAGCCAAAATTCAAGGGGGGGCGCCGCCCCCTTGAAAATTTAAGGAGGGTCAAGACAAAATATGACCGAAAGACATATTTTACCCCCTTAATTCTATAATAGAATATAGTAATTATGTAGCAAGTATTTAATCGATATTATTAAAAAATAATATATTAAAAAAGATAAAAATGAACATTGAGCACTTCTGTCGTCAACTGATTCGTAATGTCAGTTTGTTTACAAATTTAATAGTGAAATTAGATCAGAAAATTACTGATAATTATCATGAATGATGATGAATATGAAACCGGAAACGGGATACTCAATAAACAAAAAGTAATTTATGAAAAGATAATAAATAATTGTATTTTCTTTAAAAATTAAATCTGCCGTCATTCGGTAGATGGCAATACTTCTCTATACTTATAAGAGGCATTTGCTATCTGTCTGTCTGTTCCCTTAAAACTCAAGATCCAGACAACCAAAATAACGTGAAATTTGATACACGCAGTGGCGCAACCGGGCGGGGGGGGGCTTGATCCACCCCCCAGGCCAAATCATCAATACATAACTTACGTTATAAAGTTACAAAAAAGACTGTCAAACTGTCTTTTTTCAATATGTGAGTCCCCCCCAGCATTTTTTGCTGTTTGCGCCACTGGGTACACGTACGCAAAATTACATGGGGAATGTTCTTAAACAGGTTTCGTTCCATCTCAATGGGTACTTAAATTGTAATTAATTATTTTGGATATCAAAGACATGAAAATTGGCAAACTTTTACCCCGATTTCAGGTTTTACGAGCTTCTCTCCCACATAGCTAACTTACTATAAATATGATCGGTACGGGGAACCAAATATCACATTACTTACTACATTATTACATTCCATTCCTTCATCCATAGGAATTGTCATCTTTTGATACAGTCATGCCTAAGAGAGAGAGAGAGGGAGAGAGGCAGGGAAAGAGGGAGGGAAAGAGGGAGAGAGAGGGAGGGAGAGAGAGGGAGGGGAGAGAGAGGGAGGAGAGAGAGGGAGGAGGGAGGGAGGGGAGGGAGAGAGAGGAACTGCCAAAAAATGTTGTGTATCACATTGCTTTAAGATAAATGTACCCTTTTATTGCAATTTGCATGCAAATAAACCCTTTTTTACGCGTCTTATTTTAAATCTTAATTAAACGTCAAATTACGCTTCTAAAATAAACAGAAAACATCATTTTAAACCCGGGCAAAGCCGGGTACTTGCAACTAATTTTAAAATATGCCACAACAACTCTCAATAATGTGATTACTGTAAAATGTCAATTAATTATAACTTCTTTCAAATATTAAATTTAAGAAATAAATCAAATGAATTATGAAAATGAAAATGATACATATAAATTAAAATGAATTACAAAGTTAAAAAAGTTAAAATTTTAGGGGGGGGGGGCAGACAGGAAATTCAAGAGGGGCGCCGCCCCCCCCCCCCTTAAAAGTTTTAGGGGGGGCCGCTGCACCCCGATCCCCCCGCTCCGCCGCCAGTGATCATTATAATTATGTGCGCATTGAACTGGAAGGCCGCAATTTGACACCGAAAGAGTCGCAACCTGACATCGAAAGTGCCGCATGCGGCTCGCGAGCCGCAGGTTGCCGACCCCTGGTGTAGTCGATATTTGAGAGAAAAATAAAAACAAATATATAGGTTACAAACATACATTTTTTACTCATGCGTGTATTGTTTAGTTGTGATTTACAAAAGCACCTGGGCCTAAAAAAAAGATCTAACGGTGGCCCCAGATAAAAATATGCACCGTTGTTCTAGGATAATTTTTTATAAATTATAAAAAAAAATGTATACACCGCCATTGTGACACCGATTTTTTCTCTTGGCGGTCCTCGGTACTAATACTTTAATGATGGTAGTACTAATAACTAGTAATCTTATGCTCGGGGGGGGGGGGAGTGAACGCTCCCTGTGTGAGCCAAGATACGAATTGGGTCAGGTATTGTTAAGTAAGTCTCGCGGACAAGCACTGGTGAGGTTTATGCATGTCACAGTGTGTTTGACGACATTTTTACACCCTAATTAGCTGCATCACCAGTCTCCCCTCCCCATCACCCCCCTCCCCCAATCCTTCATAACCTCTCAATCGAGATTGTGGATCAGGCAACGAACTCTCCCCCCAGGTGAGTGATTATGTTGGGACCGGGGGGGGGGTTGTGTAGTTACAATTGACTGTCGACCTGAGAGTCCTGGGTTCGATCTTCAATGAGAACCACGTGAATCTTTATCAGGCCCAGATGAAAGTTGGTTCAAAGTCCTTCAAGTCCACCCAGCTTTAATTAAATAGGTACCTGACTTAAGTTGGGGAAGTAAAGGTGGCTGGGCATTGTGCTAACTAAATAATCTATTTACAGAAACAGATGAATATTCTACACCTAATGAACCTTATAAGGGCACTTGACTACTATATAGTGGATTAATGACCCCGATGGGGATCATAAGAAATGGGCTCCCGACATATTTTGGGGTTGCACCCTCAACCTTTTGTCAACCATGTATGAATGGTTTACTTTTAACCAATACTGAAGATAACACACTCTCCACCAATCACTGATCAACTCTGTACCTACAACAAATAATTTAAATAGTAGAACTAGAAATAAATGTCAATATTTTTTAGCATAGCACTTGAGGTGGCCTCACGCAGTACAAGTTTGTGAGAACCACTGCCTAAGGGGGCCCCTTTTCCAATGGGCTCATCTTGGTTGTAGAGTGGTTGGCTGAAGGGTTGGCAGAGTGGTTGGTAGAGTGTTTGGCAGAGTGGTTGGTAGAGTGTTTGGCAGAGTGGTTGGTAGAGTGGTTGGCAGAGTGGTTGATAGAGTGGTTGGCAGAGTGGTTGGCAGAGTGGTTGATAGAGTGGTTGGAAGAGTGGTTGCAAGTGGTTGGAAGAGTGGTTGGCAGAGTGGTTGGTAGAGTGGTTGGTAGAGTGGTCGGTAGAGTGGTTGGCAGAGGGTTTGAGGATGGTTACAGTGCTGTATCATTTTAAGTCAATTTGATGAGATGGGGTGAAAGTGTTTCATTCGTACAACTGATCATCATCAAATAAGATATGTTGTTGAAAACGAATTTAAACAAAAAATCGAAAAAAAACACATTAACAACTCACATTCTTAAATACTATTTTATTGCGAGCTGGCAATATTTAATGTTATGTACAATGAATGTAGGAAATATGAGTGTTCCATATTGCTCGTTTCTGAGCTCGGCCCGTGTGCAGGTCTCTGACTCAAGATTTAAGCGACCCCCTGTCACATAAGACCCCCCTGTCACATAAGACCCCCTGTCACATAAGACCCCCTGACACATAAGACCCCCTGTCACATAAGACCCCCTGTCACATAAGACCCCCTGTCACATAAGACCCCCCTGTCACATAAGACCCCCCTGTCACATAAGACCCCCCCTGTCACATAAGACCCCCTGTCACATAAGACCCCCCCCTGTCACATAAGACCCCCTTGTCAATCTATTCGGAGTCATAATAATATGATCATTGCAGCTGTCCTCTGGGTGAGGGTCCATATTAAAAAAGTGCAGCACGTCACATGTGATTATTTATAATTACGGAGAGATCGCATGGAGTGTGTATTAATGTCAACAAAGATGCGATGCAATTTTGGGTGCGTTCAAATATCCCCGATCGGCTTGGACGTTGACAACAGCTTCAGACGAGTTGAAGTCTATTAATAGTGGTTGGAGGGGTGGAGGGAGGGGGGTTGTGGGTGGGCGTGATGAAATCAATTAAGTCATCAATATGTTTACTTCCTGTTGATATGAAAGCTATATTTTTGCACTCGCTAGAGTACTGAAAAAAAAAATCCAACCGAGATGGAAAATCAATACGCACACGAACCGGATACGAACACATTCGCACACTTTAGTAAACACGTTCACATACCATCACTTGTGGCCGTGCACTATTTGCACACCCATACCATCACTCGTAGCACTGCACTTTTAACACTCACACGTTCATACATCCTTAATCACTGCCAAACATCCCCTGTATTCCCTTTGAGTAGCCCTTGCAGATTCAGCGATGTATTACAAAAAAACAAAAACAACTAACATCTTGGTTGTATCTACAACAGCTTTTGATTATATGTGTTACCCTAAATAAAATTTGAACGACTATATTTATCAATAATGGCGAAATGCGGCTCTTAGAAAGGCTTTTAATAAGCCAGTTTTAAAAAAAAAATAGCTTTTGTTCACTAAATCGTGAAACATTGAGTCTGGTGTGGAATACTGCATATCTTGTAAAAGTATTTTTTTTTTACTATATGTAAAACAACAACTGAAATGCGTTCCTCATCTGCCTCATATATCGAGTTTTTAATCAATCTTCTGTCTATAAAGTCTCATAATAATCAGTCCGTATGTGTATCTATAATAATCTGTATTTCTTAATCTCTGATTCCTGTTGTCTGTCATAGTTGACAGCGTGTGTATACGCTGTTCTCCATGACAAAAAAACAAATTAAGTCATAAAATACAGGGTTAATCAAAGGTGGAGGGGGGTCCGTTATACAGTGATGTGGATGTACGGATGGCCGAGCGGTGGTGTAAATCGTTTGACTACCGACCTGAGAGTCCCGGGTTCCATCCCGGTGAGAACCAAGTCCCTCAAGACCACCCCACCTTTTAAATGGGTACCTGACATCAGTTAGGAAAGTAAAGGCGGCCGGGTTGTGTGCTAACTTTATATGCCGAGCCTGCAGAAACAGATGAATCCTACACTTCATCTGCCCAGAGGGCCTACTAGGCAGTGTTGATTCAGTTAACTGTAACTGTTACTGAAATGGCTCTAATAACTAGTGTTGTTTTAGTCCCAGGTCCTATTGTAGTTTCAGTTTTTATTTCGTTTTTTCTGTAATAATTTTAGTTTTAGTCTAGTTTTAGTTTTAGGCCCAATTTTAGTTTTCTTTTTAGTTATCGTCGACTAAAACACCAGAGTTTTAGTTTTCGTCTTATTCATTTTAGTTTCACCTTTAGTTTTAGTCTTGTAAACACCAATTACAAATAACATCATTGTTCATGACCAATTGTTGAAACAGATAGTAGTCACAGAGATGACAGCTCAGTGTACTGAAACTGAGTCATTTCACTTCATTGTCACATTATAAGTCACACTATCACATTGTGTTATGTGCCAATACCATGACTAAATTTTTGACTATGTTGTAGACTAGCAGACTTGCAGTGCATGTACAAAAAAAACAAAACAACTAAAAACGTAATAACAATAAGAAACCGAAAACGTAAGTCAAAATTAAAACAAACGTGTTTATTCTAAGACCTAGAACTCTGAAATAACTAAACTAAGTAACAACAGTTTACTTGAAGAGTGAAGTAATTCTATTATTTTGATGACTTATATTCAGGGTTGTTAGTATCGAAGTATCGGTATCGGCCAATACAGTATCGGCGATACTTTTTTTTATTATTGGTTGCTGTATTGCCGATCCTTTTTGTATCAAGTATTGATTTGTGTATCGCCGATACAATTTAAACAAAAAAATTTCGATACTCTATACCGAAACTTTACTAGTGCCACTATTTGCAAAAAAACAATAGCGATTTTATTACATTGTCATCTACATAAATTCAATCCCTACTAGCAGCCATCAACTCTACCAATATTAACGACAGCCACCTCCCCATCAATACACCACGGTCGGCGAGTTGAAGGAAAAATTTAGCTTTAATCTTCTTTTGAAGACTCTTTGCGCGCCGAGGTCTATAAATGTTATTCTTAGATTCTTTCATTCATTTACTTTCTTTCTGTCAACTATTTGTTCAATGTTTTAATGAACGACAGAAAAGAAAACTTAATTTTTTTATCCATCTGTCAGTTATACACACACACAACACACCCACACACACACACATATATATATATTTATATATATATATATATATATATATATATATAAATGTATATACTGGAAGTGTTTATAGGTTATATAGTGATAAATTATATACCTTGCTGTATTCTTGTGTGTATGTTTGTTAATTGAGTTGTTAATTCAGTAGTGCTTATTTATATTTATAAATTGTTTTTATTTATTAATTCATTTTTTTTAGTATTTACTACATTTCATTAAAAATAATTAATTGAATGGTATTAAATTCTAAAACTGTATGTTTTAATTAAAATTGAAAACTTTGTAATAAAACAATATCATATAATTAACACATATTATATTATTAAATAATATGCCGAGTTCAACAAACAATACAATTTGGGTGGTTAAAAACAATTAATTGAATAGAAATACATGAACATCAACAAATTTTTAAAAAATACAGTGGATTCCGCTTTATTGGGACACCGCTTATGTGGGACATATCTCAAAGAAACCAAACCAAGAAGCCAATAGTAAATTTGTATGTTTAACTGGGACAGCCGCTTAATTGGGACAAAAAGCCTCGGTCCCGATGTGTCCCAATTAAGCAGAATCGACTGTATCTTGTAAAACGACACTCTTTGATCTAACCGCATGGCAATTTCAAACTTTCAAAGCAAAATTTATATCGTCGGCTGTCATTTTTCTTTTTCTTTTTTTATCTTTTGTTGTTCTTTCTTTCATGTGTCAACATTATACCGGAAAAGACGATAAATGGGGATTTTAGTTTTTATTTCGTTGGGGAGTTTTAGTTTCAGTTTTTATTCAGTCTTTTGTCTACGAGATTTAGTTTTTCGTCTAGTTTTAGTCTTGCTGATAATTTTAGTTTTAGTTATCGTTGACGAAAAGTCAACATTTTCGTTAACGAAGGTTTTAGTTTTAGTTTTCGTCGACGAAAACAACACTACTAATAACTGAAAAAAGTGAGTTCAGTTAACTACTAACTGAAACTGTAGTTGAAAAAACATTTTAACTGTAACTGTAATACTAATAGGAAAAAAATAATAGTAATAATAATTAGGGAGCGACCGATAATCGGATCGCTATCGGTATCGGACCGATATTGGCAATATCGGTTAATATCGGATCGGCCGATATTTGTAGGGAGCGACCGATAGTCGAACCGATATTGGCACTATGGGTTTTATATCCCAAATGTGCCTTTCCTTCCTAAAATAATAATATAGCAAGAAAGTAATCGCTCCCTTATCATTAACGCGGTTTGTTTATACCCTTCCTCCCCCCCTCCGCCCAACCCAGTTTTATTTTAGACACAGCAGCACAAAGATGACGTCATTTACCAACAGGGTCGGCGAGTTGAAGGACAAATTTACTTTTAATCTTCTTTAGAAGATTTTGCTTTGCTATCTTACTATCAACTATTTGTTAAGTGTTTTAGTGAACAACAGAAAAGAAATTGTATTGTAAAATGAAACTCTTTGATGTTACCGCATGGCAATTCAAAGCAAAATTTTGATCGGTCGGCTTTCATTTTTCATCTTCTGTTCTTTTCTTTCTTTCGTGTGTCAACATTAAAAATTCTTTCTTTCGTCTCATTTGGGTTATAGCAACAGTTGTATCAGGGACGAGGCAGGCGTGAGTGTTTGCCGATTTAACTCTTAGAGAAAAATCTATTGATGTTTTTATTGCTATATACAAAGCACAATCGAAAATATGCCTTTCCATCATATTGACATCGCTAGTTTCAGAACGTTAATTAATTAATAGACTTGCCAGGCAATAAATGATGCCTAGCTGTTGACAAACATTGACAAAACAATCGAAACATAGATTTTAACTTCGTAGGCAGCAGTTGAAAGATAAGTTGGCTTCAATTAATACTATATTTACAACTGCCGATTGCTGAACGTCCATACGAAGTTTTATTGGTGTTACATTACATTGGTTAGAACCTGTGTTATTCTCTCTGGATAGCTGAATCCCAGGATAGGTCCCAGGAAATTTTCTTCTCCCGGGATATTGTTGGGTAAATAAAAGGAGTACCTTCACCGATACACTACAGTATATAATGTTAACTAGTGAATGCAAGTTTTCTCTTTTTACACTGACAGAGAAGGGAGCAGGAGGTTTACTTGTCGAAGGGCTAAATAACCAAAACATCTTTATTATATATTATAAGTGGGGCTTCAGTCGACATACGTGGGGGTGAGAGTGTGTGCGTAAGTGGACGGAACTTAAACTTCAAATGGTTGAGTGAAATTCTGTTATTTATCGATTTGGTGAACTTTCCGCATTTGGTCAAATTAACGCATTTAATTGTTGCGTTAAAAATTTTAATCGCAATTTTTTTTTGGCGCGTTAATCGCAAATTAACGCAGTTTAATAAGTAGCCCTAATTAATACATTTTTACTTTTTTAGTTTGACATGAATTATTTACAACTTTATCTTACTTTTCTGTTTGTGAACAAGTAAAAAGTAAAAACAACAAATTGTTTGTTATAAGTTTAATTTTAAACAATAAACATGCAGATTTCTGAGATTATGCAGGCATGGTTTGTGTTTCTGACTTCGGTCTTTCGGTCTGTCTTTTCAAATCTTTTGTTTTTATAATCTTCTAATCATCTGCAAGACACCCTTTCATTAATAGCAAAATATCGGTATCGGTAAAAATGCTGGGGGAAAATATCGGTATCGGACTATCGGTCAAAAGGCATATCGGTCGCTCCCTAATAATACTAACTGAAAAATGCGCTATAAAATAAAATTATAGAAATGCTCTACAATATTACATGTATTAGGGAGCGACCGATAATCGGATCGGTATCGCACCGATATTGGCACTATCGGTCAAGATAGGATCGGCCGATTTTTGTAGGGAGCAACCGATAGTCGGACCGATATTGGCACTATGGGTTAACTATCGGACCGGCCGTTTTTTGGCTGCCGATACATTGTTTTTTTTCACAACAGAGTTGCATAAAAAAAAATAAGTAAATAACCCAATTCTATAACCAGATCAGACAATATTTAAAAAAAAAAAGGAAAAAAAAAACCCGTACACAGAAATTGTCACGTCTACATGAATTGCATCAGCGTTATGACCTTGAAACAATAGGATTGGCATTTCTTAATTCTACTGTATGACCTTGAATGATATAATTAGTGAACATCTGTGTGTATCGGGGGGGGGTATTACGGTAGTGGAAAGGTAAATAAGACTTACGTGTGGGCGAAGTGTTACAAAATATGACAGGGAAAGGGGGGAACAAGGGTTGACATACGTCATATGATTGGAAACTAATGAACGAGAAAAACACGTGTTTGGCAAGAGAAACAGACTGACAAAAAATCTAGAGATGCGTACTTTTATGAAAGTGAGCAAAAATGTTATTAGATAACCCAACACTGTTGTTTTGTAAAAATATTTGGTTCATATACCGGTATTTTTCACATGTTTTGATGCATACGTCTTTACTAGTGATAGCTGATATAGTAACTGAAAAAATTACTAACTGTAATAGTAACTGTAAAAACAATTTAATAATTACTCTAACTATAATAGTAACTGAAAAATATTTGAAAGGCTAACTGTAACTCTTACTGTAACTGAAAAATGCTAACTGAATCAACACTGCTACTAGGTTGAATAAATTAATAAGGCGCGGGGGGGGGGTTGGCATTTTTTTGGCACTTGAACGGGGCAGCATTTTTCAGTCAGTCCTGGAAGATACTAACGCGATCTAAACCACTTCTGACAGACACTGTATTCTATATATTGAGATACGTGAGCAAATCGGGTAGTTTTTTTTAAAAGTATAATAAGTACAAATTGTATTATCCTGCTCATAAAATGTGTATTTTAAATTGCATTTTTCTTTCCATAGACAATTCCATTGCTCAGTGCAAGACGGTCCAGACACACCCACTGTGTCACTAAATTATTCACGCAGTCTGTTCCGAGAAATCCACATTTAAATAATTCCAGTAACGATTTCACCCGACTATCTGGTACAATGTTTGCCTAGGCGCCGTATCGATTCCAAATAATAATCGTTACTGAGATTCGAATTTGGCAAACAAAGGCTTTAAACCTGTTAACTTGACGAGTTTATCATTATTTTATTTCGCTTTTTTATTAATTAAAAAAAAATCCAATTTTCTGTGAATTATTTCGTCATAAATGACATAGAGCATGCAATTCTTTATTATTTATCAATTAAAGGTAAAAGAATACTCGAGTATTATTGAAACAACAAAACCATAGATCATGTCTGTTTACATTAGAGTTATCTTGCCCGAGTAATGCCCTTTAAGATAATTTCACCGTCTGCTCGAAGAATTAGTCTAGTTGCACAGTAAAGTATTGTCGTGGTTTATTTCCTTATCTTGATATATATATATATATATATATATATATATATTTATATATATATATATATTAGGGTGCATCACCACAATAGAGGAAAAAATTTATTGTTTTTGAGCTGTCTGTATCTAATTTGTTCTAATATCATTAATAATAACTTGTGTAAAATATTTTTCAAATCAGAGTTGATTTAGAGGTCCCCCCCCCGCCCAAGAAATCACAAAACATGACATGTAAAGAAAAAAAAAAGTTTATTCTAGCCTATATAAAAATTACATTAAAGTATTAAATTATTTATTACTGTTGCATTTAATTCAGTTTCACTTTGTTGCACGTTTGTAAGGTTTACGCACATTTGAGATGTTTTTGCGGTCCATTTCTACCACGTGAAGAATGTTTTGAAAATGTTCATCCGTTCGCGCTGCTTCAACAAAGTCAGATGCCAGTTTCACTCCTCTCTCGGCACAATCGTTAACAACGTTAATAGCAGCAACATTTTCTGCACTGGCAATGTAAGAAGCTGTTTGGCACCAATCATCAACAGGCAGTTGGAGGAATCCTGTGTCCAGTTGAAGTCTGTATATAGTAAACCACGAGTCAACTCCAGCCAGATCACACAACCGTGTTTTAGAATCAATTGATTGGAATCGTGGTTTTCCCCAACCATTTCCAAATCGATTCTGTGGAGTTTGGAGGGCAACCACTGGTCGAAGCCTTAGCAGAGCATCTGCTAGAGCTCGCTTTTCCAACACAGGTACTTCATTGTTGAACAGAGCAAGTGGGATCATTTCAGCAGTGAGGTACCACAGATGCCTATTCAGGGCACGGATTGCTGACTTGGATATGTCTCTGTTGACATCGTTGTAATCCAAAAGTCGCTTGTAGAGCTGTAGATCATTCCATGGTGTATCCGCACTCTTTTTGCAAGTGAACCACCACACGACATAAACATGTGTTACAAATATAGAAAATGCACGAATCTTTGGCACTTGATCACGTGTGGTAATAGTACCTGGAGGCAATAATTGAATTTGTTTCTCACACAGTGCAATCTTGAGGCAATATATCAGCTTTGCCATCCATCGAGCTTTGTGCAGGGCACCTGGTCTTTTAAAGTTAACCTCCTTATTTGTAGCATTCAGGTAAACAAGGGACAGCTTAAGGAATTCGTGGTAGTCGTCTCGCAAGAATTCGGTTTGTTTACGAGAGTTGGCATGTGCAATTACCGCATCTCTCATTATCGTCAGTCGCTCTTGAGCCTTCAGATCATGATCAGCTAACGTAAACAAACGACGTACATGAGACCAATCATGTGCCACCAATTCCCAATTACTTCGCAGCTTGGTGAACAAAGTTATATCCGGGGATTTTTTGAAACTTCTATTTTCATGTCTGCAAACACATGTGAGAGGATAACTTCACCAATGTGATGGCGACAACCTGACCACAGAAGAGCATGTTGCAGCTTATTTTGTATGGCAATGCAGGCGGCAGTCTGATGACCAGTGTTTGATCTTGTTGTGTCGAATGTCATATTAACGATACAATCATTACAATGCCACTCTCTCATTAGCTTCATGATTAATTCTGCAATTATTTCACCAACGGGTTTTCTTTGTTGCCTTGGCATAATTTGGCACTCCTAGAAGTTTCAATTGCTTTGCATCACCGACAACAACTGTTATGCGTTCTTCAGTGACACGATGATTTTTTTAGAGAAGGTGTCAGTTTGCCATCCCAGTGGAGAGTGCAGAGTTTGGGTGGTTCCCAGGAGTCGTGGATCTTTGTAGATATCTCACAACTTTGCGGCGTGAACGATCCTGCAGTGGCATAGGAAGAAGCCACCATTGATACATCACCCCAGACTAGCTAATAGGGCCCTGTGTAGAAAGCTGCCTGCTGTGTTGGTGTAGTCTTTAATCTTGTCGCTAGTGACACAAGATTTGGTCGGCTTAAAACATCTGGAGGTACAAATACCAAAGCTCCTGTTGGCTTTCTTCGCTTTTGCAATGGCATTATATCATCCAAACAGTTATCAACAAACTCCATATTATCTTCAGATTTAGAAGTAGAATCATCGGGTTCGTCACTGCTACCCTCGCTGGAAGGCACTGATATCGTTGAACATGCTGCATTTTCTTCTCTTGCGCGTTTCTGACGTTCCAATGTTGCGACATCTCGTGAATGGCGTCGAGCGACTTTTTTTGCAAGTGTTTTGTCAAATGATCCAAAGCTGGAAGACCTTTCTCCTTTCATAGACCTCAAGAATGCTAGATCTTCTGCATTCTTGATAATGGTCTCGACATTTGGTGGCCACAGTTGAAAAGTTGTTGCCAACATAGATTTTATTTGTTCCAGTTTACGTTTGGTGGCTGGTGTGTTTCGGCGACTTTTATCAATTGAACGAAGTTTATTGTATTCATCAAGAAGCTGAACAATCTTCTCACAAGCTCTCCTCTCTGTCACCGTTGGAATATTTGCTTTTTCGTAGAAAGCAGTAACTTGATTCAGCACAATTTTGGCAGTTGTAAATCGAGAAGGTGCACCAAGAGAACCTTGATGCTCAATGTGTGCGGCTACATTGCAGTGATACATCATGCACCTCAAAACTTGTAAACAAGTTGATAGTCGAAGAATTCCAGTAATTATAGCATCATCAATGCCAAACAATTCAGTTTTCAGAAGAGTTTGTGGTTTCTTTGTTCGCGAGGCAGGAGACGCAGTAATAACTGGATATGCAACTGTTGAAGTGATGCCAGGGTCAGCCAGCATTTCCTTAGAAGGTGTAAACATTTTATTGTTGTTTTTCATATCATTTCCATGTTCTGATTTTATAGGTCGTGTGTATCAGAAATTAAAATAATATAAATAAAGAAATTAAAATGCTTGCCTTGGTCATCAATATGCGGTAAGGAAAAGTGTTGTTTTTGCTAATAAAATGTGAATTTTAAATTTTATTTCTAGCACAACTGCTTATCAAAATCAATCATAGCTACCAAACATTATAAAACCAAAGACTATAAAACAATTTATATAGCGCTTTACTTTTTGTATGTAAGTCTGTAAGACTTTAAAAGAAGGGTGGTTTTATCTAGTTTTCGCTTAATTATGCAAACTTTGTTGAAGTCCGGGGGACCTCTAAATATTGTCAAATATTTTTTATTTTTTTACACAATCCTTTTTTTTTATCAATGGAACAAATTTAAATAGCAGACAGATCAATTATTAAAAATTTTTTTTGGTGATGCACCCTAATATATATATATATATGCTCACGGAGGTGCCAATTATGTTGCGTGCTTGTTTAAGCGCCACTTCGGCTGTGTATTTAGTATATTGCCAGCCTAGGATTCTTTCAGTCTGTATCCAACCGTTCTCTTATAGATATGTCTAAGTGTAAACGCTTTCAAACTCCGTACAGTAGTATTTATATCAGAGGCACTTGGATTCCGTGTATATGGTAATATTTATTATAAACACAAGGTACATCACATGCAATATGGTCCAACATCAATTCCTCTAAGTACAATAACATTTATATCTACTGGTAATCTACTGGTGACCACTCTCGGCTCTATCTAGAAATCTTCTGTCCTAATCTATCCCACGTCCCGTTTCTTCAAACTTTTTCCATCAGGCTTAGTGCCCCACCCACTTGTTGGATTGGCTAATTAAAAAAACTCATTAAAAGGTTAGCGCCCTTTGCCACCTTCGGTTGTGTTCGGTGATATATCTTTTTGTCAAGAATGTCAGTCGACTCTCTCCCTACTCTCGAAACAAAGGCTAAGGTATCATATGTCAATTCCCTAACCCAGGTCGCTAGAAAACGTAATGACTCTACCCCCAAAGATTTAACCCTGAACTCTTGATTTAAACTCTCAAAGATTTACTTTATATACTATCCTACATTCTAACCAATATGTGAGAACCATGTTCTCCACATCTCTCCCCATGACACCAAGCAAGGTGCAATCATGCAAATAAACAAAAATATCAGCAACAGTTTGTGACAAAAAAAAAATTAATAACAACATCACTATCCATACAATTCGCTAAATATGGCGGATTTGAGACAAAAAAAAACACATGAATGTGATCCGCATAAATCAAAGTGCAAATAATAATGGCATTGTAAGTCAACAGATATGTGATAATGCCAGATAGCTCAAATTAACAACACAAATAACAAATTAAAAAAAAAAACAGTGAATATAAACAGGGACACTTACAAAATAATAAAAAAAAACTAGATTACATTGTGCATATTAATGACAACCAACAACAAAATTCAATAATAATGATACAAGCACCTTATCATCATTGTTCATGTATAATAGTTTATCAACCTACATTAGATATAGTAAAAGGTTAATGAACATCAATAATTCAAAACGAAATGTGAGACTCAGAATGCAATGAGGATGAAAAAAAAAATACATGAAAATATATAGTATGGATAAAATTAACGTATTCACAACAACTGCTGTTAAATAACTGTCTTAAAGATTAATTGGATACAATTAACAAAGCATAAGATTAGGGGTATATTGTAGTAACCATTGCCAAGACATGTAAGTAATATTGAAACTTGTAATTGTTATACCACATTGCTGAGTCGAAATGCCAGTCTCAACCACAGCGAGACAGAGTGTCTGCCAATACATTTTGTCTGCCCGGAATGGTCTGAATGTTAAAGCTAAATTTCTGCAACAAAAGTGACCATCTGGCAACTCTATGGTTTCCTAATTTTTTTTGAATTTATAAAAGCCAGAGGCGCATGGTCTGTCAGAAGAGTGAAGGGGGCACCGAGGAGATACATGGCAAGCTTAGCGATGCCCCATACTATAGCCAACCCCTCCCTCTCTATTGTAGCATATCTGGTTTCAGGTGGGGACAGTTTACGACTGAGGTGTAGAGTCCCATTGTGTCCTAATGACAGGCTGTGGTGGTAACAAAATAACACTAGCCTCAATTGGAATAGGGGGCATTAAAACACATGAAATTCTAAAATTTACGCATACTGATAACATGCAGCACAAACATAAATGTTTACATTAACTTGACATAGGTGTTTATCATTCTATATAATAAGTACTTTTGGTTTTCAAAATACATTTTAACTGTTACTGTTAACAATTTCATGAACAATAAACCACAAAAAAATATAGTAGCAAAATAAACATGATTAAAAATTCAACATACTAGTACTTCGATATTAATATTAAATTCCAGTGTTACAAAGACAAAAAGCGCACATCATCAAAAAAAGATGGTAATACAATGAAAATTACTAAAATTCCATCACAATAGCTAACTATTAATAAAAAATGAATACATAAAACATATTACACCAAAGCCACTTAGAACCACATAAGATCACGAGCAACAATAATTCCGGCTATAACAGAAGCTGATCTCTTAATAGAATTACAGTAATTCAATCGAACACACATTTCAAATATATCTGATTAAAAAAGTTACATTGAATAGGGCGGTTACACATGAAACAAAGAATTGTTCCTTGGGTTAGGAGAGATAAATCACAGGACCGCAAATGATTTATACCGAAAATAATTACTCAATGCCCCGAAACCTTGATAACAGCTCTGCAGCCATCACACTAGCCACTGAACATAACCCCCTCCCTCCAATCATATACTACTGGACACACATTTATAGATGAGTGGAGCTGAGTTAATCAAAACCGGATGTAAGGCGCACTTCAAGACAAAATCAACAATAAGCGCCCTCGATATTACTGTGAGGTACACCCTTCTCTCTCCCTCTCTGTTTCCCCCCTATAAGTGGAACGAATCACCCAGCAGCAGTCACCACTATCCGCGTGGTTGATGCTACCCAAAGGGGAAGTCACTTCAATTACTTCAAACAAAACACGCACACGAGAAAATTGAAACCAACATTACATTAAAAAAAAAACTGGCCAAATCCGGATTTTCCCGTTAATTTGACTTTCTCTTTCCAAGTTGTTGGTCAGATATTCCACGTACGCATTGAGACCATCAGATATTCGAGACGTGTCCTGTTGCACTCTGTCGAACATCCTTTGATGTTCACCCTTAACATGTTTTTATGAGTTGTGTTGTTTTTTTCAGACAAGGGAACATCATCTGCGACCCCCACCCCCCCTTGCCCCCCACCCCCAGGCAAAAAAAAACCTTAGCAATACGTGGGGCTATTTATTTACGTACCACAAAGCTCCTAGCCCCACTCCCCATCCACTCTCCAGGTGAGAAGCTGTGGACTGGGGCGATGGTCCTAGTGTTGTTTTCGTTGACGAAAACTAAAACTAAAACCTTCGTTGACGAAAATGTTGACTTTTCGTCAACGAGAACTAAAACTAAAACTAAAATTAGCAGCAAGACTAAAACTAGACGAAAACTTAAATTATTACAGAAAAAACGAAATAAAAACTGAAACTAAAATATAGTGTTGCTTTCGTTCATGAAAACTATAGCTAAACCCTTCGTTAACGAAAATGTTGACTTTTCGTCAACGAGAACTAAAACTAAAACTAAAATTAGAAGCAAGACTAAAACTAGACGAAAACTAAAATTATTACAGAAAAAACGAAATAAAAACTGAAACTAAAATATGATCTGGGACTAAAACAACACTAGATGGTCCCTATCGTTACTTCAAAGGCCACCACTGAATCTTGCGTGTAAGAACGCTTCACTTATCGCACACATCTGTAGCTTCTTAATATAGTAAAACTAGCTTACAAACAGAGCCGTAGCTGGTTATTGTCTGGGCTCCTCCCAGATATGAAAATAGGAAAAAAAAAAACATTTAACAGCGCTCTTTTGACGCCCCTTCCGAGTTCGGCGCCCTTTGTGGCCGCACAACCCGCTGCACCGTTACCCTTTCCACACTACTGATTGCTAGTTACTTATTTGAAGGTGTAAGTGTACAAGTGAGAGCAATTGCAAATCCGGTTGCAGTTTGCTGCAAAAAAAAATGGATAAAAGTCCAGAAGGCGAGGCCCATTTGAAGTTATCGGTCAAATCGGCCTAAAGTTGGCACTGTGTTCGAATACCACGGCCGTTCAGGCAAACTATAGCTTTACCATTTTTTTGCTCTTCTTTGAGTGTATGTGTTTTCTTTTTGTGTGTGTCAGTTTATACGTGTGTGTGTAAGTGTGTGTGTAAGTGTCTAATAAAACAATAGCGATTTGGGCTCTGCGTTAAATTGAAAGTAAAGAATGAATACAACAGTATTCCAGTTTAAAATACAATCATTAAAAAATCGGATCTGTCCGAAACCAAAAATAACATAACCTACCGGTCAAGCCTAAGGGGATATAACTCTATGCAAAGGTTTTTGCAGGGTACGGCTAGTTTTTAAATATTATCAATTATTTAAAATAATAGTCAGTGTGAATCAAATCAAAACATCATCCTAAAGTCAATCGGTTTGTTTCCAACAATCACAAACCATCAATGCCAAATACTTAAAAAAAAACAAACAACATAAACATTAAACACATCAACTACCACTTCTTCAAAGGCAGATAACATAAACATTAAACACATAAACTACCACTTCTTCAAAGACAGATATCATAAACATTAAACACATAAAGTACCACTCCTTCAAAGACAGATCGTGTTAAGACTTAATTAATGCCGTACAAACAACGGAAATCACGCCTCGTCTGCAGTCATTTAAAACAAAAAAAAGAGAAACACATCAAAGTCATCACCAAGTTTGAAAGTTCACAGTGGGACTGTCGCAAACACGGCTGGAAAACACAATATATATATGTGCATCTATAAGTGACTTTCTAACCCAATTCTGAGTATGTTGAGAAATTTGATAGTATCGTACTAATTACATGCCCTGAGGGGCCATTCACTTATTAGCACTTTTTTTCCCCACTTATTTTTTGACACCCCTCCCAGCAACGCTTTAAAAAAATAAAAATCTTTATCATTGCGTATCACACTGCACCCCCCATCCAAGTCGTTACGTAATAATTGAAGGGTCCTTAATTGCCGATACAATAAACTGAACTTGTTGCCTCTTCCCCATCCCAAAGGCACAGCTCGGTTTACCGCCGGGGATATCCCCGGCACTGAGACATGTCATCCCCGGCTCTGCTTTAGCTAATATATCCCAGCCGGGGATGAAATCATAGACATTTATCCCCTGACCTGCAGAAATTTTTTTTCATCGCCGGCACTGGTTTTTTCTTAAATCGAGCACTGCTCAAAGGTGAACTTAGGCAAATTTTTAAATTTAATGTAATAAAAAAAAAATTAGTGAAATAAAAAAATACGGATAGCCTGCCTAAGCACACAGTGTCCCCCCTGGGAAATGAACGTTAATAAAGTAACACTGAAATTTTATACACCAATGAGCCCAAGCTATGCATAAAACATTGGACAGTTTATATAATGGGCTATAGCATTGGTTCTTAAAAAATGTGTGTCGCTAGCTGAAGTGGAAGTTGGTCGTCAAAAAATATCATATATAATAATACTCATTTCCAGTGTGCGTTAAATCGAAAGTAAAGAATTAATACAACAGTATTCCAGTTTAAAATACAACCATGAAAAAAATCGGATCTGCCCGAAACCAAAAAATAACCCAGCCTACCGATCAAGCATAAGGGGATATAACTCTATGCAAAGGATTTGCAGGGTACAGCTAGTAATATAATAATAGCGATTTGGGCGCTGCGTTAAATCGAAAGTAAAGAATTAATACAACAGTATTCCAGTTTAAAATACAATCATGAAAAAAAAATCGGATCTGCCCCGAAACAAACAAATAACCTCGCCTGCCGATCAAGCCTGAGGGGATATAACTCTATGCAAATGTTTTGCAGGGTACAGCTAGTGTTATTAAATACTTAATCAAGCAAATTTACATATAGTTTGATCTGTTCTTGTGTGTGTGTTTTTTTTTTAATGTGGGTAGCCAAAAACCGAATGGGTTTCTTAGCTGATCACGAATAGCAAAGTTTGGAGAATCACTGGGCTATAATGTTTTTATGCACGACAACAGATGAGCCAATCATTGTCTAGAAATCCTGCCCCGAGGTAAAGGGCGGAACTGTATGAAGAATAAATATGGCGTTAAATTTCTCCTCATTTTATTAAAGGAAAAACACCCATAAGTCTAGCCGTCGAGGTTTAGACTAGAAGAAATTCCCAGAAAATGTCTACCTGGTTTTTTCCTGGCAATTAAACAAGCGGACAAAGTTTTAAGTCTTCAGAATATTTCTTTTTAAAAACAAAACTAAAACCTTCTTACGAAAATTTATTTTACAAAAAAAAATAAAAAAAAAAAAAAATATATTAAAAAAAAAAAAAAAAAAAAAAAAAGAATCAGAACATTGTGTGACTTAAAACTGTAAAGGATCTAACATTTAGTTGGCAGCAGTGTGGTGGCTCTGTTCATTCTTTCTGTTCACAATGAACAATACGTAAATGGATTAATTTAAAGCCAGGAAAAAAAAATAGGTGACCTAAGCACGCCCAAACTATTAATGTCTCAAGTAACACCCTGACGCCTAACCCTTTTTTTTTTGAAAGTTTGTTTCACACTTGCGACGTTGTCTTCAAACAACGTAAACACTCAGCCACGCACCAAACTAAACGAGGGACGGGTTGCCGAGTGGTGTAGAGCAGTGGTCCCCCCCCCGGACCGGTCCGTGGAGCGAAATGTTACTGGGCCGCCCAAGAAGCGACATTTTTGTTTGAGGCCAAAATTTGTGAGCGATTTAAGCGATGTCGTCCGTTGGACGTGTAGTATGAGCGACGCTCTGAATACGTGTGAGCGATCGCTCACTCGCTCAGCTTAGAGGGAACATTGCCCCCAACCCCCCGGACCGGTCAGTGGAACGAATGTTACTGGGCCGCCCAAGAAACATTAACTTGTTTATTTATTTTTCCATGGACGAGAAATAATAAACGTCTCCTCCCCGTTGGGCCGCGGTGAGAAAAAGGTTGGGGACCACTGGTGTAGAGCGTTCGACAGTCGACTTGAGAGTCCCGGGTTCAATCCTCGGTCAGAATCAAGTGACTTTTTCCAGGTCCTAATGAAAGCTGGTTAAACGTCCTGCAAGCCCACCGTGCTTTAAATGGGCACGTGACTTTTAGTAAAGGTAGCTAACCACACAAGCAAAGGCAGCCGGGTGTTGTGCTAACCACACGATCAAAGGCAGCCGGGTGTTGTGCTAACCACACAATCAAAGGCAGCCGGATGTTGTGCTAACCACACAATCCATATACATGCAGAAAGATGAATTGTATAATTCTTCCTCATGTGGCCTTATTAGACCAGAGGACTTTGCTGTGTCCAAAAACAATGCTGTACAAAATGGCAGCAGGGCACTTCAACAGCTTACGTAAAGTTGAACGTGATGTTTAAATGATTGGATTTATATAAATTGTACTGTACATTTACGCTTCGGGCGGGTTAGAGGATTGTCGTAAAACCCGAGTGGCGCAAATAGTGACCCCCCCAACCCCCACACACAGATCTCCACACAGACAGGCTTGCGGAGCCGGGGCCGAGGAGCCGGAGCCGGGAGCCGCTACTTTTTGCTGGAGCCGGAGCTTACGACAAATAGAACGCGCCATTTCGTATTATTATTTGACCGCGAATTTGTAATAGACTAAAAACAAAATGGTCGCTTTCTGTATTTAACAATTTTATTATAAACAGAATATCTGAAATAGAGTAGATAAATTTATTAGGCTGTGGCTATTCCGATTTTATTCGGACCCGTGGCAAATATGCACTAAGCTTAGCTATATTTAAACTTTATAAGACGGAACCCGAAAAAATAATAATATAGAGTCCGCTTAGTGGAACCCTAGACACTGAGTAACGATTAAATCATACAATTCAAACAATTATAAAAAAAAAATAAACAAAAAACAATAATAAAGTTTATGTATAGCTAAGCTAAGTGCATATTTACCACGGGTCCGAATAGCAATCAGACTTTATTGGGACGAGGTCCGAATAAAAATCGGAGTTTAATGCATTCGGACCGGGTCCGAAAAGTCACTTCGAATTTATAAATAATAAATATAAATACTGAAGTCTTTAAAATATTTTAAATAATGTATTATTTTGCTATTTGCTAATTTGATCATTGAAATAACTTTTTATTACTTATGAAAATGGCGACTAGTGAAACCTCGGTCGAAAATAATGATATGATTCTGGATGCACTGAAATGGTTTGTTTTTAGTAAAACCGACATGCGTATATTTTTCAAGTTCCTGACTAAGGGGGTGAACGCGGCAAAATTTGCATAACTTTTTATCAGCGGCATGTTTGCGTGGCGCAATTACACATTTTTTTGTCTCGTGTGTAACTATCTTAATAGGGAGCCGGAGCCGTGACGGAGCCGTGCCGGAGCCGGAGCCGTCGAATTTGTGGGAGCCGGAGCCGGCAAAAAATTTGGCGGCTCCGCAAGCCTGCACACAGACCAGGTATTAAAACCCCAAACTATAACTACATAATTTTGAGAATGCATTTTGTAAAACACAACGTTTGACCTTGACCTAATCTGGAACGGACTCGTGTCTGGACCACGATTCGTTCAGCCCATCTCCTTTTATACAGTTGGGCTCCCCTTTAAGTGCGTTTCCCCCCACCCCACCTTACTTTCATTCCTTACTCATTTACATAAATTAGGATCCCATTAAGGTTATCACCCCCTGCTTCAGTTTGTTGAACTGACTTGGTTGTACGTGCCCCACCCATCTCCTCAGCTAACGGGGAAATGCACTTTTATTTAAATTATAAGGAATATTCAACTTAAAATTGTAAGAGTATGTAAGGGATCTCACTCGACCCCGGGCTGACCTGAAGTAATGTAAATACACAAAGCTACATAAGATGGAATGGGGAGAGTGGGGGTGGGGGGGTGGGAGAGAAGGTAGGTACACTAAGCGCTTTCACTGCGTCACTTGATATGGGCTTTTGTTCTGATCTACGCTGCATGTACAGTAGGGTGGAGTGAAAATTTTTTTTTTCTGAATATCTTGTTTGGATAGCTATAAAAACTTGCTACCGCATGCATTTAGTAATGTGGCAAAAAATTAGATAATTTTAAGAATATCTTGAGGTTCCACAGTTGACCTAAAGTATATGCATATTTCGATAAAAAAGCAATAATCTTTAAAAAAAACAAATTTATGTATACAACATATTCATGTTGTTGTTTACCTTTTTAATAGTCTATACAGACGTTACATGTAAAAAGAACCATATATTTATTTGAAGGGAAAACACATGGAAACTGTCTAACTTGCTTTTATAGCTACAAATGATGTTGGGCTTTGGTGTCCAGATTTGGCATTTTCGATCTCGATTCCAAGCGTGCTTTTTTCCGGTACTTAAATGAAGGGAAAAGAAGGGGGTGGTGTTTGTGTGTGTGTGTGAGGGGGTTGATACTACACAGACCGTGACATTTAGACCAGCGGTCGGTAGTCATTTAGACTTCGCGAACGACTGAATTAAAGAATTACAGCCCCGCTGACCCGTAAATTCATGCGTTTTACTGCCGCGGACAACTAAAAGTCACGATTTTTGTTGTTGTTGTTTACCACTTTGTATTTGTGTAATTATCATAACACAAATCACCACTAAGGACTTTCATTCATCGATTTCGCTAATTGCACGTGACGTAAAAGTGTCTTAAGCCCTATAGGGCGATTGGGGGCAGATGAAGTGTGGAATTTATCCAATTTCTGTAACCACGGCATATCAAGGGGTTGTGTGGTTAAAGCAACAGTTGTCTCGCGGGACCTCTGTGGACATTGTTGTTTCAGACAATGGGTGGCGCTGTGTTAGATCACTGACATAGATCATTATAAAAACACAACAGCAAACAAAGCAAACAGCGACACTGAACACAAAAACAGTAACAACAGTAACAATGCCAGTGTTAAAGGCTGACACGTGATACGATTCACACTGTGTCCTAGAGAAGATTTCAGTTTGAAGCCATTGAATGGCTGGAAAGTGGGTGGGGGTGGGGTGGGGGGGGCTTTGACATAGATAAGCAAGTCAGGGGACATGACATTTATTTATTGAATGGAGAGGTAAATAATCAGTGAGTGAGAGAGGTTGAACAGTTTTTGAATTTCTGGATTATAATAGATTAAATAAAAGTCTCGGACGCCAGGTAAGTTTATGTTATTTTTAGTAAATCGTAAAATAATGTTGGGGGTTCGCGGGGGTTCACTTAATTACGAAACGCTTTTCTTTTCTAGATGTTAACCCTCCCTCACCCCCGTCACATTTTGTCAAACTTCACCAACCACCCCGCCCTGGATGTGTCTGTCACATAATAAGTGAACCCCCCCCACCCCACCCCTCTTTTTCTACACAGTAAATCTAAATTATGTATGAAGGAAAAAAAATAAATTGTAAAAAAAAAAAAAGTCAACAGTAAAAAAAGTTAACAGTTCGACTGTAATGTTCACTGCATGTGAATATAAAATGAACAAAAGTGTATCATCCTGGTGCAGATTTGAAAGAGAGGTTGGTAAAGGGGAGGGGGGCCCGTTACTGAATCAATTCCTGCCAAATTTGTGCTCTCAGTGGGCCCTACAGACACTTGTGCCTCGGGCACACTAATGTCACGGAAACTCCACCCTGCGACCCCCCCCCCCATCACTATCAAACATTATTGTTTACTTATGCCAGAAAGGAAACTAAAGATTTACTCAGTGAATTATTAATTTTGGTTCCTTGGCTAATTAAAAAAAATAAATAAATTGGTATGTGTTTTTAAAAGAGGGGAAAATAACCATTTGTTTGGTTAATCCTTAATTTGATATCCCCCCCCCCCCCCACAATCCCAACTCTCCTAGGAAAATAAATCCGTCAACATAATTTCTTCCTGTATAATATATAATGACATTCTTGATTTCTAAACTTTTTATAACTTAAACAAAAATCATTTAAATCTTGCTTACAAAAGGTTTAAAAAAAAAAAAAAACAAAATCAATACTTATATAATGTTTCATGCTAAGTGTGATATTTTTTTTTCAATGTGTTTTGTAAAAAAACTCATCATGTTGATAGCACATTTGCCAGGAAGTAATAATAAAGGAAGGTAAAACTATTATACCACGTATTGCCAGGTTTTCCAGCCTTCTTTCATGTCTGACTTTTGGGGGTCGTCCATTTATTACGTCAACAAATTTAGCACTTTTTAAGACCGATTTCCTTGTCAACAAGTGTCAAACTATCCTTTCAGTAAAATTACGTCAATTTTATTTCCTCCCTCAAAAAATACAAAATTATTTAACGAAGCAAACACATCGCAGATGTGGGAGTTTTTTTTTTTATAAAGGGCCCATTCAAACATTTTGCGGGTTTACTGTTAACGATGCTACTACCCGGTGCAGAACCTAGGGATTTGAAGACCCATGGTGTCATTTTGACATTCGACTTCATGACTTAACATAATGTACTTTATATTTAATGTAAACATTATTTTTTTTTTGGGGGGGGGCCCTCAAGCTGGGGACCGGGGGACTTTCGAATTCAGACCCCCTGCTCCCCCCCCCCCGGTTACGCCTCTGCCACTACCTATATGTTGTTTTTTTTTTCATTTAAGAATATATTTTATCAAGTTATGATAGCACTCTTCTGTAGCTCTTTTATTATAAAGTATGTAGAATGTTCTATTTCATTTTCATTAATCATTTAAAAAAATAAATAAATAAAATGTGCCGTAGTATAACAAAATCAACGACGGCTCTTAAAACTGTAACCCCCCATTGTTCCACACTCAACTATTATATACGGCAGTAGTTTATATTTGTTTATCATTTTGAAACATTGATTTTTTTTTTGGGTGTGGCTCTTGAAATATTGTTTTTAATTATAACAAAAAAAAAGTGTGCGTCTCTCATCGTCTCATGTTATATTAGATGAACAATTTAATGTTTGACAGTGCACGTACACTTAGAGGAGTGGGGAAAGAGGGGGGGGGGTTGGGGGTGGGGCTGCGGCTTAGTGATTTTTTTTTTTACTCCTCGTTATAAATATTGTTAATAATTGAGACGTTCTGTCTCCACACTGTCCCTAATGGCTAATGACATTGTTTTGACTATTCTAAGCTTATTACGATTCCCCCATGGGGGCCTCCTAGGGGGTCAGGCCCATTCGGCATGTGATTGTTTTGCACCCCCCCCCCCCATGGTGTTGAGCTGATGTTGGTGTGGCAAAAATTTTCTTTGCGCACCAATAATATTTTATAAAAAAATGCCGAGATTCCCGAGACACATTATAACTGGAAAATTTGTGTTCACTGACAAAAAAAGTACGTTATTTTATAATAGTGAGAAGCCCAAAAAGTATAATACTATAATTCGGAGAGTATCACAAATATTTTTGGCATGATATTTTGTGAACTCTCCTTCCTGGTCTGAGAGACATACCATGATCCACGGGGGATGGATCATAGGGGATCTCTAGTCAGGAAAAAAAAACCCATTACTTGCGAGGGTGGTGGTACTGTGGTCAGTGAGGACAATCCGAGACCGCAGTATTCACAGCTGGCGGTGGTGACGGATGTGGTCGGCACACAACACCCTTCCACTCCGTCCTACTCAAGCACACCTGCGCAGCCTGCCATTTCCGGCTGAGGGTTCAGGCACACTACACCCTCCCCTCTGTCCGAGTGGCAGGAAAAACCCCTTTCCTTGCCATTCTGGCCGATCGGCAGTACACACACCCTGCTGGTCTGGCCAGTTTGTGGAAGGATTAAAACTCATCTTTCTGCCTTCCCTGCAGATGATAGCGGGCACACTCACCCCGCCGCTCTGTAGGCATGGCAGACGTGCATCAGCGCCGCCAACAATGCTGGTGTGGTAGGCACATTACACCCTACCATGCTAGCAATGGCGGCGTTAAAAAAAATAAATTATAATACGCATGTATTTTTTTTTTACGTAAAACAATTCTTCACCCCCCCCCAAACCACTGCCATTTATGGACGTAATAAATAAACAGCCATTTTGTGTGTAGTCTATGTTCATTGGTTGTTTTGTTTTCATTTTTTTTTTTTAATTAAGTAAATTATGAAGCGTTTGGTTTGTTTGAAATGAAACCGAACAAGTGAGTGGTTCTCACAAGTTATTGTATTTAGGTGCATCTCTTGAGTGACTGTCTCCTTAAAATGGCTTGCAGACCATGTACGACATAAAACCTAAGCAAACCAACGCCCCATTTCCAGAAACCGTTTCAGGACCGTGGACTGCAAACTCAGACCGTCTAGCGTGATGGAGTAACCGAATAACTTATTTAGATTTTAAAACGTATACATCGTTATGCTGACGTGTCTTGTATAGAAATGTAAAAAAAAAAAAATTATTTAGAGATACAGTGAATTCCGCTTAATTGGGACAGCCGCTTATTTGGGACAAATCTCAAAGAAACCAAAACCAAGAAGCCAATAGTAAATGTGTATGTTTTATTGGGACAGCCGCTTAATTGGGACAAAAAGCCTCGGTCCCGATGTATCCCAATTAAGCGGAATCGACTGTATTTATGTCTGTATAGAGTTGGTGGGATGGCCGATTGAAGTTTTCACCCGGATACATTTGAATAAACTGCCATTGATTATTTCTGATATTAATCACATTATAATAATAATATGAATTAAAAAAAAAACAACCTCCCACTGAGAGATATTTATCATAGCTAGCTTCACCAGTTGCTGTTGTGTTTTTGTTTGTAAATGGACACTCCTCGGCAAAAAATCAATCAATTTTTTATTTAAAAAAAAAAAGTATTGGACTGCTTGCGTCACTCACAGATGACATCAGTAAAGACTGTTACGTAGTCCGCAAAAGTCAACATGCCTTGGTGACGCCATTTCGTTAGTAAACGCGTACTCTTGTGATAATCTCAGATACTGGGATAAAACGACCGTTGCAATCTCTGTGTAACCATACCTCTCCCCAAATCAAACCCCCACACCCCCCCGGGACCAGTGTTGATATCAAAACTTCACAATTTTCATGCTGTGTTTATCAGCTCAAGGAAGGAGTGTTTAAACTTCGTGTACAAAAAGTAGTGATAAGTGCGTTCCGTTTATACTATTTAAGTTTTCTTAGACTTAAAAAAAACAACGAAGCATTTCTGTTGACATGTCCAGTATGTATTTTGTATTGGAGGTACTCTCCATCCTACCCCTATACCCTCCTTTTTTTCAAATTCACCCTCCCTTCACACTGATAAGCGTCTTGCCCTATGGAATGTTTACTTCGAGGTAATAGTTTTTTTTTACCAAATACACCCCTTCTAGTTAGAATTCGAAAATAAAAAAAAAAGTGATTGTTGAACCAAGGTCAGCCGTGCTATCAACCAACACTAGTGTTCGTTGTAAAAACACAGATAAAGACAATTAGGCCAGAGGTTTCATAATTTACCTGGCATGTTTTTCACAGTACACATAATTTTAAACCAGCCTGTCATCCGTGTTCGATCTATCATACACTTATAATTATTGCTGAAGGTAAGAGTATTGTTCTTTGTATATTTTTCTTTTCTTTTTGAAGTATTCAATGTCTTTGTTGAAATGTCAATAAGACTTTAAAATAGCCTTGCTTTTTAACGCCTTTTATTTTGTAATGATGCGATAGGCTTCTCATTAGAGGTTACACATAAGAAGCACGTGCTTCTTACACATAAGAAGCACGTGCTTCGTTGATTGCAACACAGTTCTGTATTAGTCTGCCAACATTGACGTCATTGATGTATGTGTACATGTTTTTTTCTGTCTTAACTATATGATGAAATTCACATTTTATATCTTGTTGCCTTTTCAATGGATTTGTAATATTCTCATATGCCCTCATTCAGGCCCGTAGCGTGCGGTGGGATCAGGCCTCCCCCCCCCCCCCCCCCCGCATTTTGTCTGGCCCCGCTCTGCTTGTTTGCTCTACTTAGTAACATTTATTTCTTGCCATCCCTCTCCCCAGCTTTTGGCCTGGCCCCTGCTGTAGAATGCCTGGCCCCTGCCGTTTAATTTTCACGCTACGGTCTCATTTATAATCTTTTGTTAAACTATTACAAGTAATAATAATACAACATTTACACTTGGGCGAGTCGCTGGCTGGCTTACACATGCCAGTCCTAGAATTGGTAACATTTAGTAAAAAAAACAAAACAAAATTGGTGTCATAAGTGGAGTTTCCTTGTGGTGGGGGCCCGGCCATTGATATGTGTGTGTGTATGTGTGTGCGGGGGGGGGGTCGGGGCTTAAAGTACCTCTTACATGGGAAATACTATTTTCAGGAGGCCTCCACAGTCCACACCACCACTCAAACATATACTGGGGGGCCCTCCCCCCTCAAGTTATTTGCGAATGCCGCTTTGTCCACACGGACACAAACAGGAAGAGGGCCCCCTTACAATTTGGACACAAAAAACGACCAACAAACCCACCCGACAACTATGGGCGACTATTATGTCAGGTAATGGCGCCAGTGCTGATAAACCACACACATACACAAACAGAAATCTTACTTAGTCTATCTTATTTGAAGGTCCATTCCACCACCACACCCTTCTCCATTTACACTCACCTCCTAAAGGCGGGTCAGTTGACCATGAGTGATTAGCGAAGACAATTGTACGAGTATTGAAGAAACGTGAAGAGAGGCATTCGTCCAATAGGCTCATACTGAGGTGATCGTAACAGAGAGGTCAATGAAGGTGAAAAGGAGGAGGGCTAATATAATAGGTTTGATTAATTTTTGTTATGCCCATTAAAGACTTGGCATCAATATTTCTCAGGTACCGTTTTTTAAATAACATTTTTTATAGTTATATCATTTTCAGAACCCCATTCTACACCTCAAACGTACTGATAGAAAATAAAGACCCTTGGAGTGTTAATGATATCTATACCCTAACATAAATTTGGGTTAATTAATTTTTGTCATCTCTCTAGGGTTATGCCGTTTTTGTTGCCTCATTCAACACATTAGACTGGAGATACAAGATAAAGGGCCCTAGAGGTCCCAAGAGCAGCTATCCCTCTAACATAAATTTGGTTTAAATAAATTTTGTCATGACCTCTAAGTGCTGGACATAAGTGTTTTTTAAGGTATGGTTTCTTCTCATATAGGCTACATTAATAATTATGTCATATCCAGGGCCCCATATTTCTACACCAAAACGTAGTGATGAAAATAAAAAAAGCCCGTTGGGGCATCAAGGGGTCTATCACTAACTAACAAAAATCTGTTTAATTATTTTTGTCATGCCCTATGGGAAGTCAGGCATCAGTGTTTCTCACGGTAGTGTTTATTCCTTTAGCGTTTAGAATTTATTCCCACCTTCACCGCCCCTTCGGTAGGTAAAACTTTCATCTCCCCTCTTAGTTGACCATGTTGATTACGTAACCCAGGTTCATGGTCTGGTCTCAAGGCAAGCACCCAACATGAATTTGATGCCTACAGATAGCACATGAAGGCCTATAGTAGAAAGCGTGATCACCTCCTACCCCCTCCCGACCTTTGTGTTGCCATGTTAAGTAAAGTTAGAAATAAGTTAGTAGCGATAGATTAGAGAAAGATACAGTAGTATAGCGCTGGCAGGCTTATAGTAGACATAGGTCCAAAAAATCGTCGGGGGTTTTCAACTGATCTAGACTAATTTTGGTGTTCTGAGTCCGAATATTACATTGATTTTGCTCGGTCATGTCAACTTCTTGAGATATTGTTACCTATATCGTGTTTGATCATTACCTATGATGTGTTTTATTATTACTTTTAACTAGAGCTGCTATTCGATTAAAATAACTGATCGAAATTAACGCAAGATTTAAAATTTTATCGCAAATCAACGCACATTTTAATCTACACAATACAATACATTTGTCTGTATTCAAACTAGTATGTCATAATATCATAGCTTAAACAATTCAGATTTATTTACGAAAGTGGTATAATTAATTTTAACAGATTTATTAAGCATTAGCATATATGTCTATTGAAATAGTTATTGAGGCCAGTTTTTTGACATGTGTCAATCACGTCAAGCGATGCAAATTGTTTTCTTTTAATCAACCACAATGAAAAACGTGTGTTTTTCTAGTGTTATAGTTTCATACTAATGACTTATGTCAACCCCTGTTCCCACTTCGCTTTCATATTTTGTAACACTTCGCCACACATAAGTCTTGTTTACCCCACTCTCCACTACCGTACATGCCCCCTCCACTTCCCATCCCAAAAAATACACACGTCATTTATATAACGTAAAAGTATAGCCAAAGTAGATGCTCACTCATTATTAACGCGTTTCCCCCTTTCCAAACCCAATTACATTATAGATGACGTTACTTATTGTTTACCCAACCCCAGTACCCACTCTGTCCCAAACAAGGTTAATAAGTCCCATCGTTTCTAAATCATGGCACCTGTTAATCAAGCTTCCTAGCTACGCCAGATGTTAACTAATTGTATCATTCAATGTCATACATTAGAATTAAGAAATGACAGTCCTATTGTTTCAAGGTCATATCGCTGCTATGATTTTATAAATACGTGACAGTTTCTGTGTTCGGGTTTTTCTTTTTTTTAAATCTCGTCTGATCTGGTTATAGAATTGGGTTATTTACTAATTTTTTCTGCAATTCTGAAATAACAGGATTCGGGTACAATTTAATGCATTTAGGTGTTTGTGTTAAAAATGTAATCGCATATTTGTAACGCATCAATTGCACTTTAATAGCCTTAATCAACAGCCCTCTACATAAAATATTATATTTAACTCAGTGTCACAAAAATTCTGAAAAATACTGATTATATGTGTCATGTAAATGAAACTATTAGTGCAGCTGAAGCCGACGTGACCGACAAGATGCTGTATTATCAAAATGCAACACAAAATTACGCGCAAAAAATTATAAACGAGTTCATTATACACTTGTTTTTATCTTCAACAATACACTGTTGTACCTCCACCAATACACTACAGTATATTATGTAAACTAGAGAATGAAACTTTTCTCTTTTTACATCGAAATGGGAGGGGCATAGGTTTATTGTCGAAGGCTATATAACAAAACAGCGTCATTTTATATTATAATTGGGGCTTTTGTCGCATACCTGGGGTGAGGTGTGTGCAAATTGCGACAGAGTAGGGATGGTAGATCTACTTCATAAGTGAACAGACCTTAACTTCAAATCGTTGAGTGAAATTCTGTATTTATCGATTTGGTGAACTTTCAGTAGTGTGGTCAAATTAACGCATTTAGGTGTTGCGTTAAAAATTTTAATCGCTAATTTTTTGACGCGTTAATCGCAAATTAACGCACTTTAATCAACAGCCCTACTTTTAACATGTTTTATCATTAACTATAACGTGTTTTATTATACCTTCACTATTTCCTATTCATCTTTCTTGGGAAGTTATTGTTTCACATTGGGAAAATACATTTTCTTAAAGTTTATTTACTATTGAACTAAGTAGGCGATGCAAGAGTAGTTTTATTTTTAAAACACCGTAAACTATTTCTAACCCATTATTTATCGTGACTATCAAAAAGTATCCTAACTGATATTAAGTGAAAAATTATGTACACAATTTACACAAACTGTACGCTGGCTATATTTTTTATTTGTTTTAATTTCACATGTTATTCCCGACCGTCCCAATGTATACAGTAAGTCAAACATTGATCAAGATCTAAAAATTGTTTCCATTCGAATTGCACCATGGGTATGGTAATCTGGAGCACGCATTTATCTCTGGGATAAATGTATACAAAAAATAGGGGTTAACAGTACATATATTAAAGTCAAAAATTTCCTTTGTACTCAATCTTGTTTAAGAAATGAATACAATTTGTTTAACTTTTGCTCAATCTATTTCCTTTGGTCATCTATCTATCTTTATATATATATATATATATATATATATATATATATATATATATATATATATATATATATATATATATATATATTTGAATGTGTGTTTATGGGTTAATAACGTGAGCTAAAATTAATTAAAACATTTACATTAAAAAATTATGTCATTTTTTTGAATCAACACAATATTAATGCATATTGATCCATTTGATTTTTAAATGTGGGTTAATAGGAAATCTACTTGTTTAGGTAAGTGGAATATAATTTTAAATGAGTTAGGGTACATGCTTTATGTTTCATAAATTTGTCCATTCTAAAAGTCACAGTATTGCTGGTATACATTTGTAAACAACATATGTATTATATATATATATGTGCAAGTGGGACTGACTAGGTAGGTCTGTTTGTAAAACCATAATTCCAAATTTTGAATTAATAACAATGGAGTAAAATAACAATAGCCACCGTAGTTTAATAAATTTCCCTGTCCCAAAAGTATCAAGTTTTATTTATGTAGCAGTTTTCGTCAATGCACCCATGTTTGATAATGTGATCTTAATAAACCCACTCTGTAATCGACATTCAGAAAAACTGTTTATCGCCAAAGCTCTTCATGAACGTCTCCCTAATACAGTGGATTCCGCTTAATTGGGACACCGCTTATTTGGAACAGCTGCTTATTTGGGACAAATCTCAAAAGACCAAAAAATATAGCTAATAGTAAATTTGCATGTTTAATTAGGACAGCCGCTTAATTGGGACATAAAGCCTCGGTCTCTTTGTGTCCCAGTTAAGCGTAATCATTCTGTTTAAAATCGTCACGAGTACATAAATTGGGGTCTTACTAATACTAATTTCAAATAATTATAACATACTAGACAACTCTGCCCCCCCCCCCATGATAGTAACAAATTAAATAAAATACAGAGGATGGACCATTTATCAGGGAACGAATCATGCACCACTAAAAATAATGTCCTCTAAAAATAAGTTTTTGGCATTATGTTGCAGGTTACTTTGAACAGAACATTTGTAGAAAAGAGTGCTAACCAATATACGAAGAATTTGTTTTTTTACATGCATTGTTTTGCTACTAATATTCAAAATTCCGTGCGTCATAAACACCACAAGTCCAGAGACCAAAAATTATAAATTAAGGCACTAGATGTTGTGCTATCTAGTGCACATTTTTCTTCAAAGTAAATGTTTTTGGCGTTATTGTCAACAAAATATTTTCCTTAGATATCTATTACGTCATAAAGATAAGTAACTAAATTAAATTACGTCTATATAGTCTAGGTTGTCCCCAAACTATTAAAAAAAAAGCTAGTAAAAAGAAAAAATGGTGTAGCCATTTCCATTTTTATCTGAAAAACAAAAATAGTAGAGTTAGTCTATTGTTGAGTATTTAATTGCGATTCATCGACTTCACACACTAATGAGATTTAGGCGGAACAAACTGTTTGATGTTAGTATTTGATGCCACTGTTTGATGCTACTGTTTGATGCTACTAATGTTACTTTCTCATTTTGGACAACTTTTGTCTGCGTGTGCTACTTTTGTTCATGTTAGTTCATGAGACTGTTCGTGTTAGTCCGATAGTCTCTTTGAAGTATATATGCTTCGATTCAATCGTGATAACGCCTCTTCACGTATCTATAATACAAAAAATACATCATGTGTTCGGTGTCTGTCACAAGATGGAAGAGACATTTACTTTATTCTACTAAACAGGCATGATACGGCTCCCAACTGTTCGGTCAGTAAGAAGTCTCCTACTTTGCTGCCAGTAATGACATTGGACCAGCCATGTGTACAGTGATGGGTTACCAAACACCCTACACTTTCATACGGCAGGTAAGTGTGTGAAAGTCTGATGGCACTCAAGGATTAAATTATTTCCGACCGCCACGATCAATACCGTGAGCCTAAGAAAGCGATCTTATGAGAGTATCATGAAATCACGACAAAATTTTCGAATTGTAATGGTCGCAGTCACACTCTAAAAGGATTTCATATATAATTCACAATAATGTAATATATTTATGGTATTCAATTTGTTATTAAATGAAAAGCAATAATGGAGAAATATCTACAGAAATCGTTCAATTAATATTCTGTATTATTTCCCACAATTTAAACTTTAAACCAAACAAATCTAGTATTATAGATATCTCAAAATAATGTAATATTTATACTCTTTAGTTTGTTATTTTTCTAAAATATGTCTATATCTAATGTACAATTATTTCCCTTTATTACTAACCAAAAACTACGTCACACTATTTTTTTTATTTTTTACTATTACGTTACATGAATGAATTGTATAATGGGTTGAGTTTGAGTAGCACCGTACACAATGTTGGCAGTGCAAACTAACCTATTTATGATGGGGTTTTTACAAAAGGGTGTGTGAAGGGGTTTCGAAAGTCCCACAGGCCCCAGCTTGAGAGGGGCACCCACAATATTTTTACACTAAATATTAAGTACATTATTTCATGTCAAAATGTAGGGGCCCCGAAGAGGCCAAATCCTAGGTTCGGCACTGGCTTCACAGAACTATAATGTTTAAAACTTTGATATTTCTTTTTAGAAGGCCTAATATTTTCTACGTCTGCGGCCTGAACTGGATTGATAGAATATTATTTTTTAATTGAAGGTCAGATAACAGCTACACAACGATTCTATCTCTCCCGGGCCCCAGCTTAAGGTTGCCCCAGAAAATTTTTTACATTAAATATCAATTTTATTATCTCATGTCATGGTGTCGAATTCAAAATGCAGAGCCCTCTAAAGAGGTTAAGCCCACCGGGCGCCCAATTCCATAGGTTCGGCACTGCCGGGTTGGCAGTATTATTTTAGTTAATTCTCACTACGATATGTACTATACTACAATGTGTATAACAGTAAGTAAACCACATGCTAAACGTGTAGCGTTTTGCTTAACTTACAGACACTCAATCAAGTCTCTCTTTTTTTAAATACGTCACGTTGAACATCTTAAATCATAAAATGAAGAACTGTTTGGAAAGGAGTCCATTAAAATATTAGGAAGGAATTAAGATTTTAAGAGTTTAATCATCGGGGGTTACATATGTTGAGATTGTTTACCCATAGTGAGGATTATTTTCTTTGGGATAAACTATTTAACATGGCTGGGGAGTCGGTGTCGGTGGTGTCGGTAGTTTTTGCCGGTGTGGGTGATTTTGCGCAACAACAGGCTATTGAGACTAAACTTTTACTGCCATTGGAATCGTTTCAGCTCTCCGAAAGGTCCAATATTTATTTTTTGAGAGCAACGATTCATTATTTTTTAAAGTGCCAAAAACTTCGAATTCAGTTAAAGTAGTTATAAGCCCTACATAAACCAAGCAGATTTAAAACCCCAAACCAAACGAATCGATATTTGGTCTTGTCTTTAAATTGTTTTTAAGCTTAATTAAGCCTCTTTACAGTAATTAAAGTAAGCCAGCAATCCTGAAAAATTTATTGGGCATTATAGCTCTCCCAATGTCGGTCGATTTACGAAACATTTTATTTTCATACTAGCTGAACAGGGCCGGTACCCGGGCCGGCTATTAGGCACGCAGTTGGATTTGAAAATGGTGATATATATTCGAGCGCTTTAACAATCAGTCTATATACAAAAATAGCATGTCTATCTACTCGAAGTGGCCTCAAAGGACATGAACAGATTACTGTAGCCAAAACACATTTAAGGGACACTTGATAATACATCAAACAAGTTCATATTTTATATAGTTCATCCCAAAGAAAATAATCCTCATTATGGGCATAGAATCTTAACAAAAACACCCACGACCATTAAACTTTGAATCTAACATCAAAATTTTCCTTCTATTTTCAATTCTCTTCCACTTAGCCCCACATCCGTCCCTCCCTTCCTCCCCCGCCCGCCAACCTTCCACTCAAGACATGCTCGAATCGCAGTGGGTCTCAATGTACATACAACAAACCCTGTTAACATTACCACGTTACACTTCTCCCTACCTTCCCCCCGTTAAACGCTCCTTTCCCAACCCTACACCCCCATTCCAACAGTTCTTTTTTTATAATTTTATAATTTATCATGTTTAACATGACGTATTTAAAAAGACGTGAGGTTAGAAAATAGCGCTGTTGCATCTCGAATTGTCTGCTGGACTCCCCGCCCTTTCGAAACCCTACACATCTTAATTCATTAATAAGAAATCCTTGTTGTGTTTAGAATTCCCCAGTATTTCATTTTTATTCAAGAAAGATTCATTTGATGAACGAAATGCGCACCAAACATACTCTCATTTAGCATACATTGTCTCTTTTCAGTTTCTATAATTTTGGAATTCCCAGACTATATTTATAGAGATGGTCGATGACGCGCACTGTTTTTAAACTCCGCGAAGGTGTGACGTACAACTCAGACGTACGCTTTCAACTCATGCGGTGCCGTGTATTTGTAACGTGCAGACATGTGGCTTTTATTGCCATGAATATCCTATACACCGCACGGTGTGAAGGTCTGTCGGTCGAACCACCGTCTATGTTAGCCGATTATGTATATAGATATGTATATTAGATTGTCATTAAAAAACAGAGGAAATAATTTTCAGTAAAGGGATCTATAAGACCGGTCCTGGATTTAGTTGACACCATTAGCTACTAGAGATTACCGCCGAATTTAGTTTTCTCTATGACAGCTATGATTAGTTGAGGAATAACCAAAAAGGACACAATTTGACAAGAAATGGACATTTCGATTAAGTCGAGTAATTTGTATTGGAATAAATATTAACCAGAGCTGTATTCTTAATAATTCTCTTCAAGTCGATATTGTCCATTAAAATAATCTATATATAATTCCAAGCAGCTTATCCATTCAGCCACCACGTCACACGAACAAAATGAAAATTTCAATGTTTTATGAAAAAATAAATTGCTCGATTATTTTTTCACTTCCGTTACTATTGTTTACGTTTGACAATGTTAAAATGCCATATGTTGTAATAAAAACTACAATAATTTGAATGATATTATATGTTAATTATTACCGTTTAATATTTGGAACTTTTACATTTCATAATAAAAACCACATAAACTATTTAAAACTGTAGATTTTTCAAAAAGAAAAATCGCCATTTTGAACTCATGTTTTTCGCTTTCGATTTAACGCAGACATTAAGATGAATAATATGTATATTAGGGCCTCCCAGAAATACTCGGAAATTTTTTCAATCTTTGGTGTCTCACCCCCTGAAATGTGTCTCTTGGGTACAATGAGTGAATTGGTGAAGTTGTAGCTCATTTGAACAACATTTAGAGTCCCCCAAGAGCTTTTAAAATTCCAGTTTTAGGCCAACATAAAAATTCAGACGAATCGAGGCTCAAATAATTTGCAGTTTTTGCATGCCATATATGAATAAAATGAAGTTTAATATATATATATTTACCTCATTGCTACCATTTACTAGAGTTGAAATTGTGTGATTCTTAATTAGAAAATGTAATGAATGCGAGAAAACATATAAAATACCTAATGTGCAAAACTTGGAAACTTAGTTCATTAATTTTCACTAGTAATAATAAATAATTAATAAAATATCAATAATTATTTAAAATTAGAAACTAAGGCTAAGTATAATAAAATATTTAAATAGTACAAGTGCTGCTACACTGCAGTCAGTCACTGCTACTAGTCTACTAAGTCTGCTTAGTCTAGTGCTATAAAACTACTTAAAAACTGTGATTATTACCTAATATAAAATCAATGATTTTTTTAAGGTATGGCCGTGGCAGCTGCTAAAATCTAAAATAACGAGAAGCAATAATAACATCTGGCTTATCGGCTTTCCAAAACAAACTATATCAGGTGCTCGCCTCCCTTCGGGCTTCGATGTCATGAAAATTTTGTATATTATCACCGTCAACAGAAGCTAAACATCAATACAGCTGCACAGCAAGTACATGATCAACTGTTGCCCTTCTGGGTGAAATCACGACTGCCTGTACGACAAACAGCACATCCTACAGATGATCAAAGATCTGTATGCAGAACAAGTTCGTTTGATGAAGCACCGTAAGCGTAACAACTTAACCGATCAAATGAACCAAAAGAATACACCATGCCAACTCTGAACAGCTGATAAAAAATGATGAAGACATGCAGTTTTTGAAGTTACAACGAGAATCAAGAACAGGATCAATTGGATCTGTGGACAAAAAGCTCGCTGCTAAAGAAAAATGAGTTGCTGAGCGTCAGAAAAAAATTATCAGGGATGTTGGTGATGCAGCAAAAGATGCTACATCACAGTGCCATCACCATGGGTTACCATCAGGTTCAAGTGCAGTCTCAATGGAGCTTGCACTCTGTTAGAAGTAGCCTGGGGCGTAATCTATTATGGATGGCATTCCGTCATCACATGTTGGAAGTACTCCTTTCCGATGAATTCAATGTTTGTCTTGGACCATCCACTGGACCAGAGATTTTGTTTTTTAAGAGGTTTCGAGAAAAATGGCCAGAATTAAACCACACACCAAAAGCCAGATCTGCCCCTTTGATGATCGTGTCTGATTCGATTAAGTGGTATTTTTTCTTTTCTAATACATGTTTCTTTTTGGTCAACCAGTTGATGAGTTTTAACGATATAAGATAAAAAACAAATTACACCATTTAATTTTACGTGAAAGCATTTAAGAACTTAATTACCAGCAAAGCAAAGTCAAAGTATTGTTGTTTTTACAATTACCTTTTTTTTTAAATTGTCCTTTCTGATCGTCAAAGCTGCGAATCTGTCAATCACTCCATCAATATCAATATCATATCAGTTTCAATAATAAACAGAGCAAGATCAGAAGCCTTGACTGTCCCAAAGTGGATGACAGGTAATTTTTTATGTTTTAGTTTTGAAAAGCTCCTCTCAAATGAAGTTACAGGCACAAATATATTGATAAATAATTACAGGCTCACTGAGAGTGTTGGCAGACATTCTATGAAGTCCCATTCAGTAATGAATTTCAAAACATCAAATAATTAACACTCTTTGGCGTTGTAAATATCAATATCAGCTGCCTTCAGATGCCGTCTCAGCTTTCCTATCTCGTTTAAAAGCTCAACTTCGGATTAATTCATCATAGAAAAATGAGAGCGATCAAATATCTTGTCAGTGTGTGATATGTCAGGTGTGCTGTCGAACTTAATTCCAAATATACTTTAAGTCTTTATATGGAGATTGTTTTATAATTACTACATTGAAAGATGTTCCTTTTTTCATATTCATATCAGTAAGAAAGTAAATGCTGCTAACATGGCTCCATCTAATATTGTTCTTTGATACTCTGCACTTTTAGGTCCCTCTAGTCACACACGCACTAATTTGTAAGGTCATTTTATTTATTATTATTTTTATTTATTTTATTTCTGGAAAGCATGAGATGTTTATCTCTTATATACTATCAAGCACTAACTGGATGGTTTTAGCAGTGACCTTCTTTCAATAATGCATTGACCTTGGCGGCTATATGTGACACATGTAGGTGACTGGGATTGGTACCACATATCATGCAGGTCGTGGAGCAGCATGAAGGTCCGGCTTAGCCAAAGAACCCGCCCGCTAATTCATTTTATTAAGAATTCTGTACTCTGTCCCCTCACCGTGGTCCCGATGATGAACTTAGCATGAAGTTAACATTAAATTTATAATGGAAAAATGTGGCACAAATAGCTCTTATGTAAATACGTTTTTATTTAGTAAACATTTTGTTTATGAAAAATCTTTTAAAAAATCAATTTCTTTGTTCATCAATGAAGAATGACAGTTAGTGGTTACTTGTACTTTTCTCTTCAGTAATTCTATATTTCAATGAGATCATGTAGTGAAGGTCAACTGGAGCTGAGATAACAAGTACAGCATGACCGTGACATGACTTAGTACAAGATGGACTACCTACAGGAAAAAAACAAATGTATTTAAAAACATGTTTACTAGATATTCGATTTAAAATTTTTTTTATGTTCCGTTTTATTAAAGACTTTAGAAGGTTTCGCTAAAAATCTTTTGAGAGGCGATTAATTATTTACTTATCAAAGACTGTTGAGAGACAGGGTAGGCCCCGGGCACAAAACTTTTTTGGGTCTGTCATAGATCGTTTTAAATTATCTTCAAACGTTACCTTTCATCTTCCACATTCACTTATAAATCACAGAAAACTTGGGTCGTGGTTCATTTATTAATATATATAAATCCACAACACAAACAGTGATTAATAACGTATATACATATAAACAAATACCAGAAATCCATAGTACGAATGGTCCATAATATCAACTAGAACACAAGTGTCTTTAAGACTACATAATATCACTTTCTAACTTTCTAGCTTCCTATATTTACTATATTCCACAACACTCCTTTCCTTTCACTGTCCTAGCACTAACTGTCCCTCTCTCTCACCTGAACATCCTCTCAGTTCAATCCCACTATTTACTTTACCAACCACTGAGTTCATGCACAGCTCTCACACACACTACACAAAAACACATCCATGACAGGGTCACTTAAAAAATGTACAGTAGGCGTTGTGCAGGAACTTTCTGGATTATGGGCTTATTGTAGAATTAGCTCATTGTTTTTAGATAGATAGATTAAAAAAAAAGTAAGTTTTTTCAAAAGATTCATAGAGACTATCAGTAATACAATGCGACCATATGACTTTAATTAGTTCATTTTGTTAATTGTTTACAGTTTATGAGAAGTAAAGCTGATAGAAATGTGTTACCTTTAGTAGGTAAGGGTAGAATTTTGTAGTGACCATCTTCTAATCCTTGACCCTAGACAACTCACTGGACCATGCATCGATACAAAGCTGAACAGTTTTATTTCCGGATGTGTAAAAATGAATGCAGAGCCCTGAAAGATAAAAAAACAACTTCTGTTACTGTTACTAGAAGTGACACCTTCTTATAGGAACAACAAAATATTGCAAATACAATTAGCCTACATGCAGATAAGAGATATATTTATGATACCTTGTACTAATCCCCAAAACTTTATATTTATCTGCGATTTATAAATTTATAACACGAGTTATGATGTGTGCGCATATGCGCGCGGTCGCTGAACGATGCACGCGCGCACCGCTTAAGAGAGAAGAAAGACCCATACTTTTATAAAGTCATATCAAATATGTTGTTATCAGGGCTTTATCAGGGCATACTCCCCAAAATATCCCACAAAGTCTTTGCCCTAAGGCTCACGAAAATCTAAAAACGACTCTACATTCACCATTAAAGTTCATTTAGTTCATGTAACTACAATATTCAAACACATTTGTTGAACATTTCGTTAGCTATATAAGTTGGTCAATATTTCACAATAATAAACTTACTACAGGATAACTCCATGCTACGTTCCCAATCTGGCAGTTTTTCGGTATCGTGACGTTTACAAACTGGTTGCTATCTTTAGACAGGTTACTGATAGAATATAAAACAGTAATAAATTGTTACTAAAATTTAACAATACAATCAGTTTTTATTGCAAATAAAAGACATTTGTTATTAATACAGTTCTGTATAAAACATTTCACCATAATATCAAAACAAAACAAATTGCCATTTAATCCTAAGGCTGAATTAAATTATATTACATATATATTGTTATTTACTTCACAACTCACCGGGATACATCTACTGGCCTTAGGTTTTGTGAAATTCTATCAAGCAAACTGTATTCATATTTTATAAATATTAGTAAAGTTTGATATAGAAATAAAAAAAAAGCGAGTACAACATTTTTACCTGCTAATGATGATATCACAAAGATCACTAATGGAGAATGACCAGACACAGCATATGGTCACCATCATAAATATCGTGAAATATAACATCAACATCTTCTATCGGTCACTGTGTGGACAATGAACACAACTGTGGCTTGTTAAAGGCTGTTGGTGTATCACAGTGCGTTAACTTCTTCATTTTATACTGAGTCGAGTGAGATGTAGATCATCTCATTTGTATTGTATTGTTTGCTTTGTCCTTGCTGCCTACATTGACCATCTGGTCCAGTTGGGCCCACACCTGACATGGTTCTCATCTATGGTCAGCGGAAATAGAAGATGTGCGTGCCTTTTGTTTGAAAATACAAAACAAATAAATATGTAGCTGTCCAGATGAGTGAGTCTACACAATGGTTCGTCCCATCTGCAGCATCAGTCTTATGTCCGTTTGTTAACTAATGACCATCTGGTTCAGTAGGGTCAACAACTGACATGTTTCTCATGGTAAAAAGAGATTGGAGACCTCACCATTCGTTAAGATATCAGTACATTACTCCAATAGCAAGATGTGTATTTTATGTCTAATTAATATGTTTCGTACTCATAAAGAAAATGTATTGATCTAACCATGCGGTCGACCCCTCCCAGCCGAAAAGGGTCCACCTGAACAGCTCCCATGTGTCTATTGTGTCCAGTTAGTATATTGTGGACACTAGAACTTGTTGAGATAAACTCTTGCTTTCAATGTACTAGGGTCCATTGTGTGGCAAATTATTATAGTGCATTGTTGGGGCGTATTATTAAAGTGGATTGTGAGGCGTATGATATAAAAAAAAGGAAGTGGCTACGGTTCCAAGAAGTGGGACTCCGTAATATTTTTTTTCGGGGTCCAGCTATAGATGCGCATGCGCGGCAGACGGACTGCTTATTATTGCATATTTTTTTTTGTTTTCGGGGCTAAGGTTAGGGTTAGGATTAGGGTTAGGGGGTTAGGGTCTTAGGGATAGGGTTTGGGTTAGGAGCAATATCTATAGCCGGACCCCGGAAGAAATTAATACGGAGTCCCAATCCTTGGAACCGTAGCCACTGCGAAAAAAAAACAACAACAAGACAAAAAATAACACCAACATTACACCACATTGAAATATTTCGTTAAGATATCACAGCCAGGGGTGAAATTGTATTTCCTTTTTCCCCGCACCGTGTCAGTTATAGTTAAACCTACGCTAATCGAAATTTCAACCTCACGGCCACCTGGGAAAATTTACACAACCCTTATTAAATTACAAAAAAAAAAAAAAAAAATTTTAGTTTTTAAATTATGAAGCAGGAGAATAAGCTAAATCTATTTATTTGCACTGCAGAAAAATTAAATATTTCATGAACATGATGAAATCTTGTTCCCTAGCTTAAAATGTGTAACAAGTAACTAAATTAAAAAAAAAAAGTCTCTGCCTAAATCCCCACCGTAGGAACCCAGTCAGGCATAATAATCCTACTTATAAAGCAGCTAAGCTTGTCCGGGTCGCGGTGTGTGGGGAAACCGTTCTATAAATAAACGACCTCCAGAAATAATAAATAAAACAATAGTATTTGATAGAGAGTAATCACGTGACCAGCGAGGTCACGAAAACATAAATTCAAAATGGCGTCTCGCCATTCGGATTCGATTTTTCTTTTTAAAATATCTCAGTTTTAAAAATAGTTTCCTGTGGTTTTTTTTTTATTATGAAATGTAAAAGTCCCTAAATATTAAATAATAATAATATAATATCATTCAAATTATTTTAGTTTTTATATTTAATCAGACTAGGTCACTAGCGAGCGCGTTCGTAAATAACCTATGAAGTCCCGATGGTACAATTTTTTTTTTTTGCAGAATGGAGCGGCCGTCGCTATAAAAATAAAAAATCTCTATGACGTCATTTCCCGATGAGTGCTAGAATTGTACCTTTCGGGCAAATTCGCTAAATGACACAGTAAAGTAGTTATTTCTTTACTTTTATGAGTGCATTTTTTAATGCTTTGTTTTGATTTAAACTATAAATAGACGTCAAAATAATTCTGCACTTGATTTCACGTAAATCGGCTACGCATTTCACGTAAATCGGCTGCGCATTTGATAATCATGCTCAGTTATTATAGTTTGCTAACATTGTGTACTGGAGGTTATTGTTCCCTCGATGGATTACTTTTTGGATGATGGTTTTTTGGTTATGGCAGCCACATCTTTTGACGTATGAAATGTAGGTCATTTCTGCACATTAGAAGGTGGAATAAATCAGCACCTAATTAAATTAATTAGGAAGGGGTTTAAACATTACACCTAGATTTCCCGGGCAACGCCGGGCTTAATATCTAGTTTGATATAAAACGACACCAATTAATGTGTAATTAGAAAGAAGGGGGAGGGGTGGCGTTGGGTGAAGATTTTCAAAGCGGCCCCAAATTAGTCAATGGCTGGGTCCTGCCCCAGCGTATGCAAACGTATCGGTGTAGTCCAGGGGTCGGCAACCTTTTAAGATGGGAGAGCCAAACGTTATAATTTACAATTCTTTCTCAGTTTTTAAAGAGCCACTAGAATTGTTGTCTGAATATTATGGTAGTTGATTAGGATTAGGTATATAAAATAATATCATTATCACCGGCGGCGGAACGAAATATTTTATGGGGGGCGTGTTAATTCAAGGGGGGCGCCGCCCCCTGAAAATTTAAGGAGGGTCAAGACGAAAATATGACCGAAAGACATATTTTACCCTTAATTCTATAATAGAATATAGTAATTATGTAGCAAGTATTTAATCGATATATATTATTAAAAATAATATATTAAAAAAGATAAAAATGAACATTGAGCACTTCTGTCGTCAACTGATTCGTAATGTCAGTTTGTTTACAAATTTAATAGTGAAATTAGATCAGAAAATTACTGATAATTATCATGAATGATGATGAATATGAAACCGGAAACGGGATACTCAATAAACAAAAAGTAATTTATGAAAAGATAATAAATAATTGTATTTTCTTTAAAAATTAAATCTGCCGTCATTCGGTAGATGGCAATACTTCTCTATACTTATAAGAGGCATTTGCTATCTGTCTGTCTGTTCCCTTAAAACTCAAGATCCAGACAACCAAAATAACGTGAAATTTGATACACGCAGTGGCGCAACCGGGCGGGGGGGGGCTTGATCCACCCCCCAGGCCAAATCATCAATACATAACTTACGTTATAAAGTTACAAAAAAGACTGTCAAACTGTCTTTTTTCAATATGTGAGCCCCCCCCCCCCCCCAGCATTTTTTGCTGTTTGCGCCACTGGGTACACGTACGCAAAATTACATGGGGAATGTTCTTAAACAGGTTTCGTTCCATCTCAATGGGTACTTAAATTGTAATTAATTATTTTGAATATCAAAGACATGAAAATTGGCAAACTTTTACCCCGATTTCAGGTTTTACGAGCTTCTCTCCCACATAGCTAACTTACTATAAATATGATCGGTACGGGGAACCAAATATCACATTACTTACTACATTATTACATTCCATTCCTTCATCCATAGGAATTGTCATCTTTTGATACAGTCATGCCTAGAGAGAGAGAGAGGGAGAGAGGCAGGGAAAGAGGGAGGGAAAGAGGGAGAGAGAGGGAGGGGAGAGAGAGGGAGGGGAGAGAGAGGGAGGAGAGAGAGGGAGGGAAAGAGGGAGGGAGGGGAGGGAGAGAGAGAGGAACTGCCAAAAATGTTGTGTATCACATTGCTTTAAGATAAATGTACCCTTTTATTGCAATTTGCATGCAAATAAACCCTTTTTTACGCGTCTTATTTTAAATCTTAATTAAACGTCAAATTACGCTTCTAAAATAAACAGAAAACATCATTTTAAACCCGGGCAAAGCCGGGTACTTGCAACTAATTTTAAAATATGCCACAACAACTCTCAATAATGTGATTACTGTAAAATGTCAATTAATTATAACTTCTTTCAAATATTAAATTTAAGAAATAAATCAAATGAATTATGAAAATGAAAATGATACATATAAATTAAAATGAATTACAAAGTTAAAAAAGTTAAAATTTTAGGGGGGGGCAGACAGGAAATTCAATAGGGCGCCGCCCCCCCTTAAAAGTTTTAGGGGGGGCCGCTGCACCCTGATCCCCCCCCCCCCGCTCCGCCGCCAGTGATCATTATAATTATGTGCGCATTGAACTGGAAGGCCGCAATTTGACACCGAAAGAGTCGCAACCTGACATCGAAAGTGCCGCATGCGGCTCGCGAGCCGCAGGTTGCCGACCCCTGGTGTAGTCGATATTTGAGAGAAAAATGAAAACAAATATATATAGGTTGCAAACATACATTTTTACTCATGCGTGTATTGTTTAGTTGTGATTTACAAAAGCACCTGGGCCTAAAAAAAAGATCTAACGGTGGCCCAGATAAAAAATATGCACCGTTGTTCTAGGATTATTTTTTTTAAATATAAATTATAAAAAAAAATAATGTATACACCGCCATTGTGACCCAGATTTTTTCTCTTGGCGGTCCTCGGTACTAATACTTTAATGATGGTTGTACTAATAACTAGTAATGTTATGCTCGGGGGGTGAACGCTCCCTGTGTGAGCCAAGCTACGAATTGGGTCAGGTATTGTTAAGTAAGTCTCGCGGACAAGCACTGGTGAGGTTTATGCATGTCACAGTGTGTTTGACGACATTTTTACACCCTAATTAGCTGCATCACCAGTCTCCCTCCCCATCACCCCCTCCCCCAATCCTTCATAACCTCTCAATCGAGATTGTGGAGCAGGCAACATGCTCTCCCCCCTGGTGAGTGATTAAGTTGGGAAGCGGGGGGGGGGGTTGTGTAGTTACAATTGACTGTCGACCTGAGAGTCCTGGGTTCGATCTTCAATGAGAACCAAGTGAATCTTTATCAGGTCCAGATGAAAGTTGGTTCAAAGTCCTTCAAGTCCACCCAGCTTTAATTAAAATAGGTACCTCACTTTAGTAGGGGAAGTAAAGGCGGCTGGGCATTGTGCTAACTAAATAATCTATTTACAGAAACAGATGAATATTCTACACCTAATGAACCTTATAAGGGCACTTGACTACTATATAGTGGATTAATGACCCCGATGGGGATCATAAGAAATGGGCTCCCGACATATTTTGGGGTTGCACCCTCAACCTTTTGTCAACCATGTATGAATGGTTTACTTTTAACCAATACTGAAGATAACACACTCTCCACCAATCACTGATCAACTCTGTACCTACAACAAATAATTTAAATAGTAGAACTAGAAATAAATGTCAATATTTTTTAGCATAGCACTTGAGGTGGCCTCACGCAGTACAAGTTTGTGAGAACCACTGCCTAAGGGGGCCCCTTTTCCAATGGGCTCATCTTGGTTGTAGAGTGGTTGGCTGAAGGGTTGGCAGAGTGGTTGGTAGAGTGTTTGGCAGAGTGGTTGGTAGAGTGGTTGGCAGAGTGGTTGATAGAGTGGTTGGCAGAGTGGTTGATAGAGTGGTTGGAAGAGTGGTTGGCAGAGTGGTTGGAAGAGTGGTTGGCAGAGTGGTTGGTAGAGTGGTTGGTAGAGTGGTCGGTAGAGTGGTTGGCAGAGGGTTTGAGGATGGTTACAGTGCTGTATCATTTTAAGTCAATTTGATGAGATGGGGTGAAAGTGTTTCATTCGTACAACTGATCATCATCAAATAAGATATGTTGTTGAAAACGAATTTAAACAAAAAATCGAAAAAAAACACATTAACAACTCACATTCTTAAATACTATTTTATTGCGAGCTGGCAATATTTAATGTTATGTACAATGAATGTAGGAAATATGAGTGTTCCATATTGCTCGTTTCTGAGCTCGGCCCGTGTGCAGGTCTCTGACTCAAGATTTAAGCGACCCCCTGTCACATAAGACCCCCCCTGTCACATAAGACCCCCTGTCACATAAGACCCCCTGACACATAAGACCCCCTGTCACATAAGACCCCCCTGTCACATAAGACCCCCTGTCACATAAGACCCCCCTGTCACATAAGACCCCCCTGTCACATAAGACCCCCCTGTCACATAAGACCCCCTGTCACATAAGACCCCCCTGTCACATAAGACCCCCTTGTCAATCTATTCGGAGTCATAATAATATGATCATTGCAGCTGTCCTCTGGGTGAGGGTCCATATTAAAAAAAGTGCAGCACGTCACATGTGATTATTTATAATTACGGAGAGATCGCATGGAGTGTGTATTAATGTCAATAAAGATGTGGTGCAATTTTGGGTACATTCAAATATCCCCTGATCGGCTTGGACGTTGACAACAGCTTCAGACGAGTTGAAGTCTATTAATAGTGGTTGGAGGGGTGGAGGGAGGGGGGTGGGTGGGTGGTCGTGATGAAATCAATTAAGTCATCAATATGTTTACTTCCTGTTGATATGAAAGCTATTTTTTTTGCACTCGCAAGAGTACTGAAAAAAAATCCAACCGAGATGGAAAAATCAATACGCACACGAACCGGATACGAACACATTCGCACACTTTAGTAAACACATTCACATACCATCACTTGTGGCCGTGCACTATTTGCACACCCATACCATCACTCGTAGCACTGCACTTTTAACACTCACACGTTCATACATCCTTAATCACTGCCAAACATCCCCTGTATTCCCTTTGAGTAGCCCTTGCAGATTCAGCGATGTATTACTAACAAACAAACTAACATATTGGTTGTATCTACAACAGCTTTTGATTATAAGTGTTACCCTAAATAACATTTGAACGACTATATTTATCAATGATGGCGAAATGCGGCTCTTAGAAAGGCTTTTATTTTAATAAGCCAGTTTTAAAAAAAAAAAAGCTTTTGTTCACTAAATCGTGAAACATTGAGTCTGGTGTGGAATACTGCAGATCTTGTAAAAGTATTTTTTTTTTACTGTATGTAAAACAACAACTGAAATGCGTTCCTCATCTGCCTCATATATCGAGTTTTTAATCAATCTTCTGTCTATAAAGTCTCATAATAATCAGTCCGTATGTGTATCTATAATAATCTGTATTTCTTAATCTCTGATTCCTGTTGTCTGTCATAGTTGACAACGTGTGTATACGCTATTCTCCATTAGAAAAAAAAATTAAGTCATAAAATACAGGGTTAGTCATAGGGGGAGGGGGGGTCCGTTATACAGTGATGTGGATGTACGGATGGCCGAGTGGTTGTGTAAATCGCTTGACTATCGACCTGAGAGTCCCGGGTTACATCCTCGGTGAGAACCAAGTCCCTCAAGACCACCCCACCTTTTAAATGGGTACCTGACATCAGTTAGGAAAGTAAAGGCGGCCGGGTTGTGTGCTAACTTTATATGCCGAGCCTGCAGAAACAGATGAATCCTACACTTCATCTGCCCAGAGGGCCTACTAGGCAGTGTTGATTCAGTTAACTGTAACTGTTACTGAAATGGCTCTAATAACTAGTGTTGTTTTAGTCCCAGGTCCTATTGTAGTTTCAGTTTTTATTTCGTTTTTTCTGTAATAATTTTAGTTTTAGTCTAGTTTTAGTTTTAGGCCCAATTTTAGTTTTCTTTTTAGTTATCGTCGACTAAAACACCAGAGTTTTAGTTTTCGTCTTATTCATTTTAGTTTCACCTTTAGTTTTAGTCTTGTAAACACCAATTACAAATAACATCATTGTTCATGACCAATTGTTGAAACAGATAGTAGTCACAGAGATGACAGCTCAGTGTACTGAAACTGAGTCATTTCACTTCATTGTCACATTATAAGTCACACTATCACATTGTGTTATGTGCCAATACCATGACTAAATTTTTGACTATGTTGTAGACTAGCAGACTTGCAGTGCATGTACAAAAAAACAAAACAACTAAAAACGTAATAACAATAAGAAACCGAAAACGTAAGTCAAAATTAAAACAAACGTGTTTATTCTAAGACCTAGAACTCTGAAATAACTAAACTAAGTAACAACAGTTTACTTGAAGAGTGAAGTAATTCTATTATTTTGATGACTTATATTCAGGGTTGTTAGTATCGAAGTATCGGTATCGGCCAATACAGTATCGGCGATACTTTTTTTTATTATTGGTTGCTGTATTGCCGATCCTTTTTGTATCAAGTATTGATTTGTGTATCGCCGATACAATTTAAACAAAAAAATTTCGATACTCTATACCGAAACTTTACTAGTGCCACTATTTGCAAAAAAACAATAGCGATTTTATTACATTGTCATCTACATAAATTCAATCCCTACTAGCAGCCATCAACTCTACCAATATTAACGACAGCCACCTCCCCATCAATACACCACGGTCGGCGAGTTGAAGGAAAAATTTAGCTTTAATCTTCTTTTGAAGACTCTTTGCGCGCCGAGGTCTATAAATGTTATTCTTAGATTCTTTCATTCATTTACTTTCTTTCTGTCAACTATTTGTTCAATGTTTTAATGAACGACAGAAAAGAAAACTTAATTTTTTTATCCATCTGTCAGTTATACACACACACAACACACCCACACACACACACATATATATATATATTATATATATATATATATATATATATATATATATAAATGTATATACTGGAAGTGTTTATAGGTTATATAGTGATAAATTATATACCTTGCTGTATTCTTGTGTGTATGTTTGTTAATTGAGTTGTTAATTCAGTAGTGCTTATTTATATTTATAAATTGTTTTTATTTATTAATTCATTTTTTTTAGTATTTACTACATTTCATTAAAAATAATTAATTGAATGGTATTAAATTCTAAAACTGTATGCTTTAATTAAAATTGAAAACTTTGTAATAAAACAATATCATATAATTAACACATATTATATTATTAAATAATATGCCGAGTTCAACAAACAATACAATTTGGGTGGTTAAAAACAATTAATTGAATAGAAATACATGAACATCAACAAATTTTTAAAAAATACAGTGGATTCCGCTTTATTGGGACACCGCTTATGTGGGACATATCTCAAAGAAACCAAACCAAGAAGCCAATAGTAAATTTGTATGTTTAACTGGGACAGCCGCTTAATTGGGACAAAAGCCTCGGTCCCGATGTGTCCCAATTAAGCAGAATCGACTGTATCTTGTAAAACGACACTCTTTGATCTAACCGCATGGCCATTTCAAACTTTCAAAGCAAAATTTATATCGTCGGCTGTCATTTTTCTTTTTCTTTTTTTATCTTTTGTTGTTCTTTCTTTCATGTGTCAACATTATACCGGAAAAGACGATAAATGGGGATTTTAGTTTTTATTTCGTTGGGGAGTTTTAGTTTCAGTTTTTATTCAGTCTTTTGTCTACGAGATTTAGTTTTCGTCTAGTTTTAGTCTTGCTGATAATTTTAGTTTTAGTTATCGTTGACGAAAAGTCAACATTTTCGTTAACGAAGGTTTTAGTTTTAGTTTTCGTCGACGAAAACAACACTACTAATAACTGAAAAAAGTGAGTTCAGTTAACTACTAACTGAAACTGTAGTTGAAAAAACATTTTAACTGTAACTGTAATACTAATAGGAAAAAAATAATAGTAATAATAATTAGGGAGCGACCGATAATCGGATCGCTATCGGTATCGGACCGATATTGGCAATATCGGTTAATATCGGATCGGCCGATATTTGTAGGGAGCGACCGATAGTCGAACCGATATTGGCACTATGGGTTTTATATCCCAAATGTGCCTTTCCTTCCTAAAATAATAATATAGCAAGAAAGTAATCGCTCCCTTATCATTAACGCGGTTTGTTTATACCCTTCCGCCCCCCCTCCGCCCAACCCAGTTTTATTTTAGACACAGCAGCACAAAGATGACGTCATTTACCAACAGGGTCGGCGAGTTGAAGGACAAATTTACTTTTAATCTTCTTTAGAAGATTTTGCTTTGCTATCTTACTATCAACTATTTGTTAAGTGTTTTAGTGAACAACAGAAAAGAAATTGTATTGTAAAATGAAACTCTTTGATGTTACCGCATGGCAATTCAAAGCAAAATTTTGATCGGTCGGCTTTCATTTTTCATCTTCTGTTCTTTTCTTTCTTTCGTGTGTCAACATTAAAAATTCTTTCTTTCGTCTCATTTGGGTTATAGCAACAGTTGTATCAGGGACGAGGCAGGCGTGAGTGTTTGCCGATTTAACTCTTAGAGAAAAATCTATTGATGTTTTTATTGCTATATACAAAGCACAATCGAAAATATGCCTTTCCATCATATTGACATCGCTAGTTTCTGAACGTTAATTAATAAATAGACTTGCCAGGCAATAAATGATGCCTAGCTGTTGACAAACATTGACAAAACAATCGAAACATAGATTTTAACTTCGTAGGCAGCAGTTGAAAGATAAGTTGGCTTCAATTAATACTATATTTACAACTGCCGATTGGGCTGAACGTCCATACGAAGTTTTATTGGTGTTACATTACATTGGTTAGAACCTGTGTTATTCTCTCTGGATAGCTGAATCCCAGGATAGGTCCCAGGAAATTTTCTTCTCCCGGGATATTGTTGGGTAAATAAAAGGAGTACCTTCACCGATACACTACAGTATATAATGTTAACTAGTGAATGCAAGTTTTTCTCTTTTTACACTGACAGAGAAGGGAGCAGGAGGTTTACTTGTCGAAGGGCTAAATAACCAAAACATCTTTATTATATATTATAAGTGGGGCTTCAGTCGACATACGTGGGGGTGAGAGTGTGTGCGTAAGTGGACGGAACTTAAACTTCAAATGGTTGAGTGAAATTCTGTTATTTATCGATTTGGTGAACTTTTCCGCATTTGGTCAAATTAACGCATTTAATTGTTGCGTTAAAAATTTTAATCGCAATTTTTTTGGCGCGTTAATCGCAAATTAACGCAGTTTAATAAGTAGCCCTAATTAATACATTTTTAGTTTGACATGAATTATTTACAACTTTATCTTACTTTTCTGTTTGTGAACAAGTAAAAAGTAAAAACAACAAATTGTTTGTTATAAGTTTAATTTTAAACAATAAACATGCAGATTTCTGAGATTATGCAGGCATGGTTTGTGTTTCTGACTTCGGTCTTTCGGTCTGTCTTTTCAAATCTTTTGTTTTTATAATCTTCTAATCATCTGCAAGACACCCTTTCATTAATAGCAAAATATCGGTATCGGTAAAAATGCTGCGGGGAAAATATCGGTATCGGACTATCGGTCAAAGGCATATCGGTCGCTCCCTAATAATACTAACTGAAAAATGCGCTATAAAATAAAATTATAGAAATGCTCTACAATATTACATGTATTAGGGAGCGACCGATAATCGGATCGGTATCGCACCGATATTGGCACTATCGGTCAAGATAGGATCGGCCGATTTTTGTAGGGAGCAACCGATAGTCGGACCGATATTGGCACTATGGGTTAACTATCGGACCGGCCGTTTTTGGCTGCCGATACATTGTTTTTTTTCACAACAGAGTTGCATAAAAAAAAATAAGTAAATAACCCAATTCTATAACCAGATCAGACAATATTTAAAAAAAAAAGGAAAAAAAACCCGTACACAGAAATTGTCACGTCTACATGAATTGCATCAGCGTTATGACCTTGAAACAATAGGATTGGCATTTCTTAATTCTACTGTATGACCTTGAATGATATAATTAGTGAACATCTGTGTGTATCGGGGGGGGGTATTACGGTAGTGGAAAGGTAAATAAGACTTACGTGTGGGCGAAGTGTTACAAAATATGACAGGGAAAGGGGGAACAAGGGGTTGACATACGTCATATGATTGGAAACTAATGAACGAGAAAAACACGTGTTTGGCAAGAGAAACAGACTGACAAAAAATCTAGAGATGCGTACTTTTATGAAAGTGAGCAAAAATGTTATTAGATAACCCAACACTGTTGTTTTGTAAAAATATTTGGTTCATATACCGGTATTTTTCACATGTTTTGATGCATACGTCTTTACTAGTGATAGCTGATATAGTAACTGAAAAAATTACTAACTGTAATAGTAACTGTAAAAACAATTTAATAATTACTCTAACTATAATAGTAACTGAAAAATATTTGAAAGGCTAACTGTAACTCTTACTGTAACTGAAAAATGCTAACTGAATCAACACTGCTACTAGGTTGAATAAATTAATAAGGCGCGGGGGGGGGGGGGGGGTTGGCATTTTTTTTGGCACTTGAACGGGGCAGCATTTTTCAGTCAGTCCTGGAAGATACTAACGCGATCTAAACCACTTCTGACAGACACTGTATTCTATATATTGAGATACGTGAGCAAATCGGGTAGTTTTTTTTAAAAGTATAATAAGTACAAATTGTATTATCCTGCTCATAAAATGTGTATTTTAAATTGCATTTTTCTTTCCATAGACAATTCCATTGCTCAGTGCAAGACGGTCCAGACACACCCACTGTGTCACTAAATTATTCACGCAGTCTGTTCCGAGAAATCCACATTTAAATAATTCCAGTAACGATTTCACCCGACTATCTGGTACAATGTTTGCCTAGGCGCCGTATCGATTCCAAATAATAATCGTTACTGAGATTCGAATTTGGCAAACAAAGGCTTTAAACCTGTTAACTTGACGAGTTTATCATTATTTTATTTCGCTTTTTATTAATTAAAAAAAAATCAATTTTCTGTGAATTATTTCGTCATAAATGACATAGAGCATGCAATTCTTTATTATTTATCAATTAAAGGTAAAAGAATACTCGAGTATAATTGAAACAACAAAACCATAGATCATGTCTGTTTACATTAGAGTTATCTTTCCCGAGTAATGCCCTTTAAGATAATTTCACCGTCTGCTCGAAGAATTAGTCTAGTTGCACAATAAAGTATTGTAGTGGTTTATTTCCTTATCTTGATATATATATATATATATATATATATATATATATATATATATATATATATATATTTATATATATATATATATATATAATATATTATGGTGCATCACCACAATAGAGGAAAAAATTTATTGTTTTTGAGCTGTCTGTATCTAATTTGTTCTAATATCATTAATAATAACTTGTGTAAAATATTTTTCAAATCAGAGTTGATTTAGAGGTCCCCCCCCCGCCCAAGAAATCACAAAACATGACATGTAAAGAAAAAAAAAGTTTATTCTAGCCTATATAAAAATTACATTAAAGTATTAAATTATTTATTACTGTTGCATTTAATTCAGTTTCACTTTGTTGCACGTTTGTAAGGTTTACGCACATTTGAGATGTTTTTGCGGTCCATTTCTACCACGTGAAGAATGTTTTGAAAATGTTCATCCGTTCGCGCTGCTTCAACAAAGTCAGATGCCAGTTTCACTCCTCTCTCGGCACAATCGTTAACAACGTTAATAGCAGCAACATTTTCTGCACTGGCAATGTAAGAAGCTGTTTGGCACCAATCATCAACAGGCAGTTGGAGGAATCCTGTGTCCAGTTGAAGTCTGTATATAGTAAACCACGAGTCAACTCCAGCCAGATCACACAACCGAGTTTTAGAATCAATTGATTGGAATCGTGGTTTTCCCCAACCATTTCCAAATCGATTCTGTGGAGTTTGGAGGGCAACCACTGGTCGAAGCCTTAGCAGAGCATCTGCTAGAGCTCGCTTTTCCAACACAGGTACTTCATTGTTGAACAGAGCAAGTGGGATCATTTCAGCAGTGAGGTACCACAGATGCCTATTCAGGGCACGGATTGCTGACTTGGATATGTCTCTGTTGACATCGTTGTAATCCAAAAGTCGCTTGTAGAGCTGTAGATCATTCCATGGTGCATCCACACTCTTTTTGCAAGTGAGCCACCACACGACATAAACATGTGTTACAAATATAGAAAATGCACGAATCTTTGGCACTTGATCACGTGTGGTAATAGTACCTGGAGGCAATAATTGAATTTGTTTCTCACACAGTGCAATCTTGAGGCAATATATCAGCTTTGCCATCCATCGAGCTTTGTGCAGGGCACCTGGTCTTTTAAAGTTAACCTCCTTATTTGTAGCATTCAGGTAAACAAGGGACAGCTTAAGGAATTCGTGGTAGTCGTCTCGCAAGAATTCGGTTTGTTTACGAGAGTTGGCATGTGCAATTACCGCATCTCTCATTATCGTCAGTCGCTCTTGAGCCTTCAGATCATGATCAGCTAACGTAAACAAACGACGTACATGAGACCAATCATGTGCCACCAATTCCCAATTACTTCGCAGCTTGGTGAACAAAGTTATATCCGGGGATTTTTGAAACTTCTATTTTCATGTCTGCAAACACATGTGAGAGGATAACTTCACCAATGTGATGGCGACAACCTGACCACAGAAGAGCATGTTGCAGCTTATTTTGTATGGCAATGCAGGCAGCAGTCTGATGACCAGTGTTTGATCTTGTTGTGTCGAATGTCATATTAACGATACAATCATTACAATGCCACTCTCTCATTAGCTTCATGATTAATTCTGCAATTATTTCACCAACGGGTTTCTTTGTTGCCTTGGCATAATTTGGCACTCCTAGAAGTTTCAATTGCTTTGCATCACCGACAACAACTGTTATGCGTTCTTCAGTGACACGATGATTTTTTTAGAGAAGGTGTCAGTTTGCCATCCCAGTGGAGAGTGCAGAGTTTGGGTGGTTCCCAGGAGTCGTGGATCTTTGTAGATATCTCACAACTTTGCGACGTGAACGATCTGCAGTGGCATAGGAAGAAGCCACCATTGATACATCACCCCAGACTAGCTAATAGGGCCCTGTGTGAAAGCTGCCTGCTGTGTTGGTGTAGTCTTTAATCTTGTCGCTAGTGACACAAGATTTGGTCGGCTTAAAACATCTGGAGGTACAAATACCAAAGCTCCTGTTGGCTTTCTTCGCTTTTGCAATGGCATTATATCATCCAAACAGTTATCAACAAACTCCATATTATCTTCAGATTTAGAAGTAGAATCATCGGGTTCGTCACTGCTACCCTCGCTGGAAGGCACTGATATCGTTGAACATGCTGCATTTTCTTCTCTTGCGCGTTTCTGACGTTCCAATGTTGCGACATCTCGTGAATGGCGTCGAGCGACTTTTTTTGCAAGTGTTTTGTCAAATGATCCAAAGCTGGAAGACCTTTCTCCTTTCATAGACCTCAAGAATGCTAGATCTTCTGCATTCTTGATAATGGTCTCGACATTTGGTGGCCACAGTTGAAAAGTTGTTGCCAACATAGATTTTATTTGTTCCAGTTTACGTTTGGTGGCTGGTGTGTTTCGGCGACTTTTATCAATTGAACGAAGTTTATTGTATTCATCAAGAAGCTGAACAATCTTCTCACAAGCTCTCCTCTCTGTCACCGTTGGAATATTTGCTTTTTCGTAGAAAGCAGTAACTTGATTCAGCACAATTTTGGCAGTTGTAAATCGAGAAGGTGCACCAAGAGAACCTTGATGCTCAATGTGTGCGGCTACATTGCAGTGATACATCATGCACCTCAAAACTTGTAAACAAGTTGATAGTCGAAGAATTCCAGTAATTATAGCATCATCAATGCCAAACAATTCAGTTTTCAGAAGAGTTTGTGGTTTCTTTGTTCGCGAGGCAGGAGACGCAGTAATAACTGGATATGCAACTGTTGAAGTGATGCCAGGGTCAGCCAGCATTTCCTTAGAAGGTGTAAACATTTTATTGTTGTTTTTCATATCATTTCCATTGTTCTGATTTTATAGGTCATGTCATTATCAAGAAAGTGAAATAATATAAATAAAGAAATTAAAATGCTTGCCTTGGTCATCAATATGCGGTAAGGAAAAGTGTTGTTTTTGCTAATAAAATGTGAATTTTAGGAAATTTTATTTCTACAGCACAACTGCTTATCAAAATCAATCATAACTACCAAACATTATAAAACCAAAGACTATAAAACAATTTATATAGCGCTTTACTTTTTGTATGTAAGTCTGTAAGACTTTAAAAGAAGGGTGGTTTTATCTAGTTTTCGCTTAATTATGCAAGCTTTGTTGAAAGTCCGGGGACCTCTAAATATTGTCAAATATTTTTTATTTTTTTAAAAATCGCTTTTTTTATCAATGGAACAAATTTAAAATATGACAGATCAATTATTAAAAATTTTTTTGGTGATGCACTAATATATATATATATATACGGAGGTGCCAATTATGTTGCGTGCTTGTTTAGCGCCACTTCGGCTGTGTATTTAGTATATTGCCAGCCTAGGATTCTTTCAGTCATGTCCAACCGTTCTCTTATAGATATGTCTAAGTGTAAACGCTTTCAAAACTCCGTACAGTAGTATTTATATCAGAGGCACTTGGATTCCGTGTATATGGTAATATTTATTATAAACTAAGGTGCATCACATGCAATATGGTCCAACATCAATTCCTCTAAGTACAATAACATTTATATCTACTGGTAATCTACTGGTGACCATATAAACTCTATCTAAATATCTTCTGTCTAATCTATCCCACGTCCCGTTTCTTCAAACTTTTTCCATCAGGCAATTGCCCCACCCACTTGTTGGATTGGCTAATTAAAAAAACTCATTAAAAGGTTAGCAACTTTGCCACCTTCGGTTGTGTTCGGTGATATATCTTTTTGTCAAGAATGTCAGTCGACTCTCTCCTACTCTCCCGAAACAAAGGCTAAGGTATCTTGTATCAATTCCTAACTTGAGGTCGCTAGAAAACGTAATGACTCTACCCCCAAAGATTTAACCCTGAACTTGATTTAAACTCTCAAAGATTTACTTTATATACTATACCACATTCTAACCAATATGTGAGAACCATGTTCTCCACATCTCTCCCCATGACACCAAGCAAGGTGCAATCATGCAAATAAACAAAAATATCAGCAACAGTTTGTGACAAAAAATTAATAACAACATCACTATCCATACAATTCGCTAAATATGGCGGATTTGAGACAAAAAAAAACACATGAATGTAGTCCGCATAAATCAAAGTGCAAATAATAATGGCATTGTAGTGTAGATATGTGATAATGCCAGATGGCTCAAATTAACAACACAAATAACAAATTAAAAAAAAAGCAGTGAATATAAACAGGGACACTTACAAAATAATAAAAAAAAACTAGATTACATTGTGCATATTAATGACAGCCAACAACAAAATTCAATAATAATGATACAAGCACCTTATCATCATTGTTCATGTATAATAGTTTATCAACCTACATTAGATATAGTAAAAGGTTAATGAACATCAATAATTCAAAAACAATGTGAGACTCAGAATGCAATGAGGATGAAAAAAAAAATACATGAAAATATATAGTATGGATAAAATTAACGTCAATTCACAACAACTGCTGTTAAATAACTGTCTTAAAGATTAATTGGATACAATTAACAAAGCATAAGATTAGGTATATTGTAGTAACCATTGCCAAGACATGCCAAGTAATATTGAAACTTGTAATTGTTATACCATTTGCTGAGTCGAAATGCCAGTCTCAACCACAGCGAGACAGGTGTCTGCCAATACATTTTGTCTGCCTGGAATGGTCTGAATGTTAAAGCTAAATTTCTGCAACAAAAGAAAGTGACCATCTGCCTAAAAAGTAATAAAAAGTGCCGCCACAATGCGGACATAGGTACGCCACTGGATGTAATAGAGCCATGGACAAACTCAAAAGAATCAACTTAATCAGATGTAATAGAGGTCATGGACAAATAAACTCAAAAGAATCAACATCAGTGTAGAGGTCATGGACAAATAAACTCAGAATCTCATAATCAGATGTAATAGAGGCCATGAGACAAATAAACTCAATAGAATCAACTTACTTAGATGTAACAGAGGCCAGGGGGGTGCAGCAGCACAGGTGACACCAACTTAGGGTGACACAAAATGAATAATTCAAAATTTCATAGCAGAAAGAACTTCTGAGATCGGGTTTAATAATTAAAAACAATATCCAGTAACACAGGGTACCACCATGCAGCTTAGGTAAATGAATACAATTCTTGAAATTGTTGAGATGCTTTTAACTCAAAATGAGTTTATTAAATGTCTGGCACATCATGAAGGTGATCTTTATAATGTTATAAAGGCTGCGAAGTATTTTGGAATTTTGTTTGACAGCATACCAGATGTTGATCGATCTTATTTTTCTATGATGACAAAGCCAAGAGTGGTCTGTTTGATGTTTTGAAATTTAATGCTGAATGGGGCTTCCTAGAAATCTGCCAATACTCTCTGAGCCAGCAATTATTTATCCCTATCTTGTGTCAGCTTCATGTGAAAAGGCTTTTCAAAAATGAAACTGATGAAAAATTACCCATCCACAAAGGGACAGTCAAGGCTCTGATCTTGCTCTGTTATCTAATGAAAAGTATGGTGAAAGGATATAGATATAGTGATTGACAGATTTGCAGCTTTTTGAAGACCAGAAAAGGAAAATTCAAAATTAAGTTTATTGTCAAAATAACAACAATTTAACTTTGCTTTGCTCGTTTTTGCAATTCTTAAATGCTTTCACGTTTAATTACATTGTGCAGTTTATATTTTATCTTAGCAAAACTCATCAACTTTTTGACATAATGGACGTATTTGACAAACATTACAATTCTACGCAATTCTCTATGGTCTAGTGCAGGAAATTTCTTAACATATTCCATTGTTCATGGTGGAATTCTTGAGAGGGTGACACCAGAATTTTCCGCACTGGGTGACACCAACCATGGTGATGCTATTGCTCTTATGTCAGTAACCAGACCTATTCATTGCTCAACATTTAATTTAATAATTTCATAACTGAAATTTTAACAGTATTTTCTTCAACCATACATATAGGCTATTCTGCTACTTGTATGTTGTTACTAAGGGTTTAATCTTTATTTGGCAATGTCGGTGTAGTTATATAATGCGGCCAAAATATTCCAAAATAACTAGAAGTATGCATACAGGCGTTGTTCGGAAGTTAAGAGTGCACATTACACATTGTTAATACTTAGTCCTGACACTATTGATGGGATGTGTTCTTATAGGAAATGTTGTTGATTCACCCCACCTAATGTATAGAAACAATCTACATTTCATTTTTCAGAAAGTAAGCTATCCTCTAACCAAAGCGAATTTGGCGTATCTAAGGTAGCTTCCTTGAGTCGCCCCTCTTTAAGCGGCAATGTATTTATATGGAGATGCTCAAGCCCGTAGAATTGGCACTGCCTGAGCTTATCGACTCAAATGAAAATCAAGGTTAAAATTGATATAAATGTCTTAAAATTAACAAATAAGACTTACATTTATATATAGCAACTTTGAATTATATCAGATTATACCAAAAGTAAATTGTTTTTTCACTTTTTACTTGTAAAATACAATAACTGTAGAAAATGTATCATAAGAGAAGAAAATGTCTGGCGACGTCTTCCAATAAAAAAAGAAAAATTAAAAAAAATCATTATATCCGATTATTTGTGACGCCCATGTTAGCTTAAACCCCAGTGCTGAGGAGTTTCAGCCTTTGAAAAATCTCCACGTGAATATGGCGCAAGCTTAGGCAGCCGCTTTGGTTGAGGATAACTGCAAATATATATTTGGGATGGATTATAATTGTTTTTTCTCATTGTTAAAATCAAAACAATGCTTTATAAAAGATAAAATTATGAAGAATGAGAAAGATGACATGGACTAGTCACTAGTGTATTGTGTAGACAATATTGTTACCTTATATCCAGTGTAATGTATCACATTGTAGCACTGTTTATGTAAAATGTGTAACAATACTAATTATCATCTGTTCTAATAAGCAGAGCATACTCTAACTATATAACTGGGTGAAAAACACATTTTTCTTGAAAAAAAAAAAATATATATATAGAAGATAGTAAAAATATATTTGATGATCAATAATTGTGTCTAAGTATAATGTTGCACACCTACAATATAATGTTGCACAAATACAATTCATAAAGTAAAGTTCCCTTGGCATAAAGGCCATAAGGGGCAGATGAAGGGTGAGAATTTATCTGTTTCTATAACCATATGAAGGGATTGTGTAGTTAGCTGTAGCCCAGCTATCTTTACTTCCCCAACTTAAGTCAGGTACCCATTTAAAAGCTGGAGTGGACTTGAGGACTTACACCAGGAACATGAAAACAATCCCAAGGTTCTCAGGGATTCGAACACAGGGACTCTTGATCGACAGTCGACTATCCCCTTACAATACATAAGTAATCTATTTTAGTATGTGGACAGACAGACAGAAATCAATATCTATGAGAGTTGAATATATTTTCATTTTTTGTGCCCATCTTTCAAGCTATTTCTTGTTAGGTAATCCACTCTGACCTAAAAACTAGTCCAGTGCCCTAATAAACACTTACACTGTTTACTTACTTTTTTGAATGAACCTTAATGAAAGACAGAGCTAATGAAAATAAATTCAACTGTCATGAAGTACAGGACTAACAAAAAAGCTAATAAAAAAAAACTTACATCAAATGATGAAAATGATTTTTTGAAAATTTCTGGCAGTGTTCCTTGACTTCCAGGTTTGGGAACTACATCAATCAAAAAACATTTGCATTTAATCAGACATAAATGTAGTGGAAAGAAAATATAGAAGTATAAGTTCTTAAGCACTTTCTTTCAGTCCTATTAATACCACTAGCTACTTTTTATACAGAATACCACTCTTTATCATGTACTTTTACTTCTTAGTACAGGCCAGTTAATATTTCAGTCAATGTATGTAACTGTAAATATTAAAATTTAGTAAGAGAAATGGAAGGGAATAAAAAAGTATTGTAAACCAATCAGTTGATCCCAATTGTTGTTTTTAAATATTCTATTCTGGTTTTTGAATAATTTTAATTTTCCTTCCTTGCATTTGTTCCATGCACTCATCTAGACTATTAGTCTGTTGGGAATGTGCAGTCCCAGTCTTATGTATAGATAATTTCTATTAATGCTGATATATGCCATCTTGAAATCTCGTGAGTTGGTGTACATTTATTTTGTGTTTGCAGCATTTTTTCCAAAATATTTTGTAGGGAAAAGATGTGAGTAGTGCTTGATCTATTAGGCCTAAATCCACTTTGGTAGTCACCTTAGATTGTTTCAATGAATTTCTGCATACTGCGACAATTATCGTACACATATTTTACATACTGTATTTAGCAGTGAGATTACTCTATAGTGGTTTTCACTTTATTTTTGAATCTTTCTTGTGGAGTGTTACTATCAAGGCTGTTTCCCCCATTATTCTGTTGACAGTACCCCTCTTCTTTCCATATTTTGTTACTTACCGTATGTTATTTATTTCTAGGTGCAATGTATGTCCTCCATATTTTATGTATATTGATGTTTTCCTCTCCTGGTGCTTTGTTGTTCTTAGTCTTTTTTATTAAATTGTTTTTTTTCTTCCATAGTTGGTTACTCTTTGTTGTGGTCATCTGTAATGTTTGGAATTGGTTCCTCTATTTCAATGTCTTGGTCATCTGTAATGTTTGAATTGGTTCCTCTATTTATGTGTCTTGGTCATCTGTAATGTTTGGAATTGGTTAATTTCTGTGTTTTGGTCATCTTTAATGTTTAGAATTGGTTTCTCCTCTCTGTGTTTGTTCTGTAATATTTGGAATTTCTCCTTGGCTGTTGGTATTAGTTGTCAGTATTTCTTTAATAAATTCAGCACCTATCTAGACCCATTTCATTATCTGTGTAGAGGTCATGAACACCCTCTGATGAGACACCCTCTGATGAGACACCCGCTGTTTTCCTCCTTCATGACTTTGTGGACATTTTCTTGTTTTTTTCCCCCATGTTTTGGTCATCTTTCTTCTAGCTTCCAAATATACTAGTGTCTGACTTTCTTGTCTTCACTTTATCAGTTTCTACTTATTTTTTGCATTCACCATCTGTACCGTCTGCTCTTTTCTTATTTAGTTGTAGCTCCATGACCTTTTTCTGCTGAGTTTTTTATTGTATTTAAATTTTCAATATTATCTGTTTCTGTGACCTCCAGATTTCTTTTACTTTTTGCTCATACCTTTTTATTGTTTGAGGCTCTGAATTTAATACAAACTAATTATTGGTTTTCTTAGCCTTCTGTGTATTTGTAATATGCTTGTTTTTTATTTGCTTATATTAGGTACTCCAAACTGACGAAAAACAGAGATTTTAGAGTATATAAAAATCATTTTATGTCCATTTTCAACATAAGATTTTATAACTAAATGCTAACATTCTATCACAAATATATCATTAAAAAGCAACTATTACTAGTTGTTTGATTTGATTTTTGATATTTTAATAACGAAATCTTTCATTGTTTATGCATCTCGTTTTTTTACCACTTGTTTCCTACCTTTCAACCCACCTACCAAATACAACATGTCAGGCATTCATAATATTAAATATATAAAGATTTATATCATTTTATTCAGGAATTACAGCTCTTTATAACCATATCTTTATAATAGAAAATATATCAGTTTATTTTAATTTCAAATGCACTTTAAATCATTTTGCGTAAATCTTTAATTTTTTTGAAAGCTGGATTTTTCTCCATAAAATTGTTATATGTAGATGCGCCGATTCTTAGTACAAAACACCCTATAATAATACATTTTTCCCCAGAACATTAACCCCATTTTTTTCTCATAATGAATATGATAAGTATGAGAGCATTTTGAAAAAAAAATGCTCTATTGTCCCCGTTTTGTCTGTCTGTCTGTCATTACCCTAGTCCAACAGCCATAAGTCCTAGACCCATGATATATTTATCATTTTGTAGGTCTTGGCCTGTGTATGTGCAGCAAAGTCCTTTTAGCGATCCCAACTCAGGGCCAGAAAGGAGGCTTATAAAGATACCGTTTTTACTATATAAGTTATATTAACAAGGGACGCCTAAGTGTAACCATAAGTCCTAGACCCATGATGTATATATCATTTTGTAGGTCTTGGCCTGCCATGTGTACATCAAAAAGTTCATTTATGGCGATAAGACCTGAGGGCTGGCAGAAAAAGAGTATTAAGTACCGTTTTTACTATATAAGCTATATTAACAAAGGAGCGCCCTATATCTCAGCAACCATAAGTCCCTAGACCCATGATGTATATATCATTTTGTAGGTCTTGGCCTGCCAAGTGTGCATCAAAAGTCCTTTGCGATCTGACCTCCCAGAATAAATATAAGAGTTTCTAATGTACCGTTTTTGCTTATATTTTAAATATAAATAATAAAAGCTAATCAAAGGGGCTGTCACATTCTGTGATTTAATGGATGAAATCAAGTCCTGCTTTCATCACCCGGGTGAATAAGATATAAATAGGTTAGACATAGACATTGTCTTCCCAGGTTCTTTCACACTGTGATCAGTCTGTCTAGCACCCACTATCACTTTGTCACCTGGGGAGAAAATATACAGGGAGATAACATGCCCTCGACCTTCAGACGACGGGGATGGGTTCTTTGTCTCTTGCCCCCGCCCTTTATCTTGAAGGTTGGAACTGTCCAGGGCCGGGGGCAGCGGATCACGCGGGATAGCGTGATCTACAAGCTCGTGGCCATTGGTCAACGCGAGAGAATTGATAGCGAGGCTGACCTTCCGGTCGAGTTGGCGGGGATGTAGCTAGATGTGGTTTTAGTCAGTGCTGGGGAATCAGTGACTCTAGGACAATCCAACCAGGAATTCGAACTGAGACTCTCGCACGGGGTGGGAAATAGGCTGTTAGCCTAAGTTTCGCTACCCCACCCAGGTAACTATTCTAATCTTGATGTATTATAATATTGTTTTAGTAGCCGGTAACGCTACTGTCCTTTTTAGGACACGCGGATGTTCTTGTTGTTTGATGTGAATAAAGGTGTTGTAATGTAATTTACTTCGTTCTCAATTTATTGTTGTGTTGTACGTCCTGTATAACCGTGGCTGTGACAATATAAATGCTGGCCAGAACTCAGTAGGTGATCATACCCACCAGGCTAGCAGCCATAGGGACCCATAGAGACCTTGACATTCTGGTGACTCGTTTGGGATCTTTGCAATATCAGTTAATCAGACAGGGGCCAATCACCTTACTGAGTTCAAGCATGGGAACTCAACCAGCCCACAGGCCACAGCCAACAGTGGATATGCTGTCATTGATGAAGAGTGGCCTCGATGGGCGCTGAGGCCGAAATGTGGTTACCATAATCACAAATGTATTCCCTCTGGTGACAGGCAGATCACCATGGGCGAAAGTGGATGACCGCTGTCATTAAGTGAGAAAGGTGGCTCGATGAGTCACTGAGTCCGATAATGATTCGCATAATCACAGGTGTAGGCGTATTAATTGTTAGGCCAAACACGTGGCAAAATGGTAAAAACGATGGCGGTACGCTTAAGCCGCCTACAACAATGCAGACGTCTTCCCTCGGGCAGAAGAGATCAACCAGAAGAGAAAGGAACCTCCACCAACCGAAGTCAGACAAGAGTTTCAGAGTCATGGTTTTTTATATAGACTCTGGTTAAGTTGTTTTGGTGTGATTCTGTATTTTGTTTTTTTATTCATAAACTGGAGGACTGGAAGCGTAGAGGTAGGCCAATTATTTTTAAGTTTAGCCCTTTTCTGTCTGCCCCTGTGAGCTGCCTATTTTTTTCTTTTTGGGTAACGCATATTTCTTCCCAAATTAACTCATTGGAGTTTTAGTGTGTACCCCATTTTATCGTGCGGTAAAAATCAAAAGTGTGTATAGGTTTAAACTTGATGCGCATTTAATAAACTCGTTATAGTTTCAAGATATAGGGAAGGTAACTTTCCAAATTATATTTTAGTTGCACGTGGTTAAATGCTAATGGCGTCATGAACTATACACGGATATTTACTTACAAATCACAAATAGTGTTGTCGAGTAAGAATATTTTTCACACGTGTTAGAAAGTTGGAATTTTGTGAAGGAAATAGTAGGATGTTCACAGAGAAGAGGTCGGAGGCCTAAGTTGTTGTCAGTGGGTGCGTTGGTACCGATAAGTGAATAATGGGGGCCCATGGCATTTTAATGTTGTAGGGGTGCAGTAAGGTACAGGCCATGCTGTTTTGATGGTGCAAGGCATCTCGCTGCCATGCATGCGGTAGGAGATGGGGCTTTAGGCGCCATTGTTGTTGGTCCATGTCTGGTTCATTGTAACCGATGGACGTGAATGTATTTTGATTGGCAGGCACAATATTGTTGTTGGTCCATGCATGGTTCATTGTAACCCGATGGGGCGTTAAATAATTAGTTGGATGTTCATGCGAGGTTGCAGAGAACTTCGGTGAACATAAATGTAGTTGGATTTTGTGTAAAGGTATTTTGAAGCTGTAGTCATTTGAATTTGGTTGATTATTTTTGACTTTGTGTACAGTCAATTTCTAATTTTGCCATACTTTTTTTGTGGCTTTGAATATTTAATGTTGACTTTGTGTAGTCATTTTTATTTAGTGTATACTCATTCTGATTTGTGTACAATCAGGTGTTTGTCATTATGTGTAGGGCAGTCATTGTCGCTATTAGCAGGCGGGACTTCGGGTGCCCTCATGTGGGTACAGTGGGCTTTACGCTGAACCATTCGTAGATGTCAGGAGGGGCCCAGAATCTAGAAGAGATTTCTGGATGCGGTAAGGTACCGATCCAATCGTTTGGGCGCAGGGCATCACTGCCATGTGTAATGCGTTGAATGGGCCCTTGGGAAGCCAATTAGCTGTTCATGCTAGATTCGATCGGTGAAAGCTAATGTATTTTAATTGTAATTAGTAGCACTGTTCATGCTAGATTCCAGAATCGGTGAAAGCCATTTTTTAGATTGTAATTAGAGGTTCATGCTAGTGCAGAGAATGGTGAAAGCTAATGTATTTTTGGTATAATTAAGAGGTTCTGGATGCACCCAGAAAATCGGGGTGAACGCTAATATTTTGTTTGATTGGATGTTTATGCTTTACATTCATTATATATTTTCTCTTTTACTTTGGACCCTCATTTGAATTGATGTTTCTTTTCATTTGATTTTGCGTACTTTCATTTGATTTTTGGGTAGATTTCTTCCAATTAAATGATAGCAGGTCTGATTTTTGATTGTAGGTGAAGACAATAAAGATAAATCATAACATAAATTTGCAAATGGCTTCAACATTGTAATGTGCCCAAATGTTACGTTTAGAAGTTGCCCCCTCCTTTTGCACACGCACCTGCCGCCAGTATCGAGTGACTCATCAGTTGACCATGGAACATAACCCAGGGTCATGGTCAGAAATGTTACATCCTAAATTTACCCCTCCTCCCGTTTGCCTCCTGCCAATTTAAATTTACCCATGTCACGGACCCTCTCGCTTCTCATCAGTTGACCATGGAATGTAACGCAAGGCCATGGATGTGTGTTACGTCAAGAATTCACCGCACCTCTCCTCCCCCCCCCATATGCGTGTCAAGCTTAACCCCTTCAGTGCTAGCCCACCACACACCTCCCAGATGTAAACGCTACTGTCTATGAAAGCAACCCCTTCCATACTAGTATCAACTGTCCCAATCGCACCTCCCCGCCAGTGGCGACGCCATTTAAAGTTGTTCCAATCAGTTCTCTCTGCTTTGCACAGTTATCTACTGTCCCACTCGCACCCATAGCCTTTAAAAAGTGGATGCTGGAATGTATCTACGACAGAGGCGGCCCACAGAGAGAGAGTGGGAGTCGGCCCCGCATGCCATCAGTCGGTCCTGTAGATTTAGAGAAGTCTTAATAGAAGATATCTAGAGTAGAGAGGCGAGCAGATAGCAAATGACTTGAATAATTAAAGCTTATAAAATATTGTTCACTAAATTTGTATCATAGTACATTCATCAGTGTTGTAAAGTACACTCCTAAGAGTTGTGTTGTTTATATACTAGTACCTATACCAGTGAGTCATAGTTAAGATTTGGTAATTAAGTTAAATTACCTGGCGAGCCTGCCCGACATATAATATCAGCCTACATATATATATATATATATATATATATATATATACTGCTACACAAGAAATTCGTACGTAACACCAAACAACTGTTGATGTTATGCTTGCAAGTTCAAACAGAAAGCACAGATGGCATTATTACAAGGCATATACTGATTTTTAAATATAGATAAATAATTCATATAATTTTTTAATAGAATCCTAATTGGTCACAGCCAGACATAATACTAATTACTAATCCAAAGATTTCTGTATCATTTCTCTGAATAAACCAAACTTACAATAAAAAAATTAATTCAATTAAGACATGGATATGTTACAAATAATAAAGATTTTGAACTATAGATTACTTCTGTCAATATCCACAAGGAGTAAAGAACAGTAATTTTATTAATTTATTATACTGGTAAAATTATTTTAATATTGGATATAGTGTAGTACTTGTTTATAATTGTTCTTCAACTACTGTTATTAAAATTGTAACAGGTCTTATTTATTGTTATTTTTTGTGTGAAAAAGAATGATAAAATCATGTAGTACAAATTTATTACTTAGAGTTAAAGAACAAAAATTAAAAAAGAATAAAAAACACATTAAATAGTTCCGTTATTATAGACAAATTGAATTTGCTTCATTTTGATATAAAGTCATTGATTTTGAATGTAAATTTGAATTTCGTATGATTTTTTTAGTATGGTCCATTTTTGCACACATGATGGATAATCGTGTTTGTCTAACCCATTGCTTTCTTATTTCTAAGTATAATGTTTAAATAGTTTCATTGTTCACACTTTACTCTTTAAAATGTTTAAATAGTTTCATTGTTCACACTTTACTCTTTTAAAATGATACCAACATCATTTTTGTGGGTTTCTAAGTTTTTTTTAAATATGAGCATTAAAAAATACCCAATTTTCATATTTTTTTACCTCCTTTTTTAAATTTTACAAAAAGCTGTGTTGTCCTATATTTGAGCCAAAAAAACATAGCTTTCAATCAATAAAAGTTCTTGAAAAAAATTGAGTATTTTTTTTATATACTTGTCAGATTTCCTTAAATATAATTTTTCTGAGAGGAAAATCCTTTAAATGTTGCCCCCAAAAATTGGGCTCTTTGTAAAAAATTCATAACTTCCTTAAATTTTGCTATACATAGACAAATTTTGGTATCAATGATCTTAGAATGACCTATATTTTGTAGCCAAAGTGTAATTAACTTAATTATTTGTAAAGGAAAAATCAGTTTGGAGTACCTACTTATATTTTATTTTGACTAGTTTGTGACCTGTGTCTGCATCTGCTCCACTACGACTTCTGACATGTTGAATATTGACACATGGTACTTTTGGTTTATTGTCACTTATCTGGTGATATAGTACTACTGGTGGTCATGCCTTTACCTGATGCAATTGTTGGTCTGTTTGTTTGACTCTTTTCCTATCGTTGTACAGAAGTCTTCAAAAAATTATTTTTACTAAGATGGCTTTTTTTTCTAAACTATCACTCAATCTCCAGTGGCTGTATGAGCACAAGTGAGATTAAATTAAGCATTTTGCCTTGCCAATTATTTCATTAATAATATTTTTCCTAGGCTTATGCAAAGTGATTCTACTGTAAAAGATTGTATTCTGATCTTTTAGTATTTCTATAATTTTCCAATAGCGCTGCTACTTTAATATTGTATTCTTGAGTTGCTCAACAAGTCTGGTTAGGTTCCCTTAGTAAAGGCTTAATAAGTTCAAGTCGCTATCCAGTAAATGCATCTGTGTATGCAAGGATCAGTTTCCATTTAAAGCCAGTCTGGTTTTTAATATTTGTTTGGCTTTCGTTTAAGTATTTTTTTACGTGACTGAATGTTCACACTTAAAGCACGAACAATAGAGTGGCCCCTCACAGCCTTGTGGGTATGCCTTTGTTTAAGTATAGGTCCCTTAGCCTTTGTGGATCCTTCTACTAACTACAATGCAATAGTTGGCTGCTTTAGCGCTGCCCCTAGAATTTTATTTCATATCTGGAGAGTTTTCCCCTATCCCCACCTGGAGGAATCCGATTGGTAGTTTGTCCTGACATTTTATTATGATAGTTAACAGTCTGTATATATAGTTACGTTAATAGCAAATAGCCTACCATATTAAAAAAAAAAAATTCTTAGCAATTATAATCAGAACTTGAGCTGAAAAAAAATATTTAAAAAAAAATTTTAATCTTTTAAAAATCTAGTTATGAATTAACATGATATACTTAATTTGCTCTAGTACTTACATCTTCCTTAGATGTATATAAGAGGTACCTGAACTCTCCAGAGTTAGCTATTCGTGAAGACAAGGCGGATACACTGCTTTAAATTAGCTATTGGGGCTAAACAACAGGAGTCTTTAAATGTTGACAAAGCTTAACCTTAATCCACGAATCAGTTCCATCTCTCAGAGGCTGATAGCCAACTGTTGACAAGAAACAATAAAATATCCACAGCATTAGCTTACGTTAAGCTATCATTCATAATGTTTATGTTTGCAATCAACAACTGTAAATATAATTCTGCAATCTTTTATTGGACTTACTACAGCATGCCACAAATTCAAAAAGAATAGTTTACTATTGGCAGAGAGGCCAAGTTTTTTCTTGAGTTTTTTTTTGATAAGAGAATTAATTTTCTTTTATATGACTTTTTAGTATACATGTACCTCAGGCAGTTAAATGCCTCTCTACCTACATTGAAAATGGTTTACATGAATATCACAAACCCATATAGAAAAGCATTGCTGGCTTTTAAATTATTGATTGGGTAAAATTATTTTTATTAATTTTGCTGTTAATACTGTCCCTTACGGTGCCTCATTGCATCATAGAACCACACAGCCCTGTAATATCTCTCATAAATGTTTCATCAATGCTTTTAACACCGACTGTCTTCAATCCAGTATACTCTCTTGATCTTTTGCCTTTTTTTACAGTAAGACCTCTTTTATTGACTTTCTGTAAGAAATAATATTGAATTAGACAGAAGTATTCAAGTAAATAAAAATAAACAGGTTGAGATATTAAAATACAATTTTAAAGTCTTCAAATGGTTTATAGCATTGTATACATGTTAAATGTATTTTATACATAACAACTTCATAAAGTTTGATAGTGTTGTCTTGAAGTGGAAAGTTAAAAAAAACACAATTAAGAGGCTAGTTTACACCATTTTGAAAAATACATTTTAAATGAAGAAAAATGCCTGGACCCAAAGACCCACCCCCCTACCCCTAACTTTCTCAAATGGTCATCCAGATGCACCGGTTTTATCAGGGACCTTGTCTAAAATTGGATCTTATTCTGCCTCAGCATGCACTTTTTACAATTTGCGTTAATAGAGCAGGATGATAATCTGAAAAGTTACTTCATCAATAGAGCAGGATAAGGATCACAAGTTGCTACGTATCCTGGACTTAGTTCCAAAACTAACGATCTTGCTTTATATTGTTAAGTTTTTAAATGGCAGCCAAAGCTGCTTCAATTGATCTGGTGTCCAGCTTTTGTCTTAGAGTGTAGAGCCCAAATCACAAGAAGATGACAAACTCTTAATGTCAAGTTCCTTTAATTTTCTGAAAGGTTGTTTGCAGTAAAAAATGTGGAAGTATTGCAGCTTTCAGCAATTTTCCCACAGCAATTGTCCATCAGAACATTATTTCATTGTAAGTGTAAGCACTTCAATCTCAAGTAAACTGGTTTAATCAACACAATTATAGCTACCAAAACTGGTACAATCAACACAAATATAGCTATCAAAACTGGTTCCGTCTTTAATTATAGCTATCAAAACTGGTTCAATTAACACAAATATAGCTATCAAAACTGGTTCAATTAACATAAATATAGCTATCAAAACTGGTTCAATCAACATAAATATAGCTATCAAAACTGGTTCAATTAACACAATTATAGCTATCAAAACTGGTTCAATTAACACAAATATATAGCTATCAAAACTGGTTCAATTAACACAAATATAGCTATCAAAATTGATTCAATCAACACAAATATAGCTATTAAAACTGATTCAATCAACACAAATATAGCTATTAAAACAGGTTCAATCAACACAAATATAGCTACGCTCTTGTCCCTTGGAATTGATTGAAATGCCAATAAGTAAATTCCTACTATCTTAGCCAATTTTTTTATTTTTAGAAATATTGCTTTCCATTTGCCAATGGTTTATAAATGTTTTCAGCCATGAACAATTATTACAAATTTTAAAATCAGCATTGATATTCTAATTGTATGGCTTCCTTAATATTAGTGAAAGGTTTATACAGTATTACTTTATCAACCATCTTATTTTTCATTATGACTTCCATTAATATAATAAAACAGATCATGAAAGTGATGGTTAAGTATATAAAATTATTCAACTATGATTTATTTATTTTTGATAACCAATGCATAATCTCTGTTCTTATTTTTCAGCAAAGCAATTAGCAATAATTGAGATGGGTTTTTTTTTGTTTTACATAGAAAAACAACTTACACCTCCCTCTTTTGTTAGTTATGGCCACATGTATAAACAGCGTGCCCATTTTTCCACTTAGAAGTATTTGACAACAACTGAATATGACGATAACCTTCAAAAGATGAAAATGATTAAATGAACCCATGTCTGCAAAACCAGGTGAACTGTTAAAATTACTGCTTTCAGAGTTTTCCTTTAAAGTATGTACATTAATTTTAATATTGTAATTTATTTGTTTAAAAAAAAAAGACTTAGATTCTTATTTGTTCATGTATTAAACAGTGAGCTCAACTGAAGAGAGTGTAATCAATGTGTTTTACAAAATATATTTATCTTTGACTGCATAAACATTTATATAGTTTTAGCATTGGTTTAACATAATGATCTGTTTTAACTATTTAAAATAGTAGACAAAGAATGTTTTCATATAGCTGTAATGTACAATGAAGAAAAAGTTTGTGTAAAAGCTTTCAATTTGAATATCCTTAGCCAGATTTTAATCAATGCTGCACATTCATTATATATGGGTTAAGCAATTCAATATTTCAATGAATTATTTATATCTTGGGATGCTGAGAATGGGGACATAATTTTCTGAAGTAAAATGATAAACTTTGTGCTAAGTGTTAAACATAATTTGAGCTTTGTAGAATAAAATCAAGATATTACTAGAATCAAAAGAAAATTTCTAACAGAACTTAAGATAAAAATAATATGATTGAATACTTTTAGTGTGTTAGCTCATTTAATTCATTTAAACAGGCACCTTTAAAAAAATTTTTTAGATAATGAATAAATTTTAAAGCATAAGAATCTTTGAAAACGAATACAGTGAAATGTGTTATTATGGGCTCCGATTGTACTGAAGCATTCAGTATTGCAATTTTTTTCAGCCCTTTCTACTTTGCATAAGTCTGTTAAAAGCTTGCTGTAACAGAATTTCTTACTTTCAGTATTGCAAAAAAAAAAAAAAAGCCTTTCACCAAGATTTTTTCCCCAAATTCAACATTTTTTAAGTTAAGCATGCAAAAAACAGCTTTTTCGTTTGGCAGGTGATCAGCTGGAAAGGAAGGGGAGAGAATTAAATTAAGAAACCACACTATTGGCTGACTAGGTTTGTAATTTATAATCAACCAATGAGCATTGTTAGGAACATAGCCCTACCTTGCAAGGGAAAAATTCACTTAACCAGGTGGAGAGGACAATTTAGGTACAGCAGAGAAAAAATACATTGGTTACAACAATTATTGACAGTGAAAAAAAGTATTATGTAGTTGCTGAATAACTCTAATGATACCAACATTAGGTTTAATAAGCTGAGCATTAAGGTGGGGGTGGGCAGTTTTTAAAATTACAGATAACATTACTAGCCAAGTAATATTTTAGGTTATAATTTGACATATTACTATTGAAACTGTATAGCTTAAGTAAAATGCCATGGTATTATTTGGTGTAGGGACTTAATGGAAATCGGCAATTATGTTATGCAAAGATGGTTAATAATGCTATAGTTTTATTACCTATGATCTTTTTGTTAAAGTTAGGGAAACTAATTATCATAATTTGAGAAAGGTCCAAAAGGTGATATTTTAATATTTAATCAGAAAATACTCAAAAGAGAAGAATGGAAACTGGGATTGATAATACAGATGAGAATGACTTTTTAAATTTACATCTTTATGTGTGCATTAATTTTGAATTTGAATTTTAATTAAAAATGGATTATGAATCTGTTTTTAAGTAAGAGCTGCTGTTTAATTAAAAAAATTGATCAAAATTAACGCATAATTAAAATTTTTATCTTAAATTAACACACATTTAAATTGATACAATATAATACATGTAAATTTGTTTGCTGCAATATTATGAAGTCAGTTTAATTTATGAAAGAGTTATAATTATTGTCATTACATCTATTAAGCATTATCATAAAGGCCTATGTCTATTAAATTAGTTACTGAGAACAGTTTATTGACATATATCAATCATGTCAAGTGATCTGAGTAGTTGTTTTTAATGGCAACATTGCCAAACATGTTTTCGTACCATAGGTTCCAAACAGGACGTATGTCAAAAAAAAAATAATCACGCCATTTCTATCTCCTTATGCGCCTTTCCTTCTTTAAACAATAAATAGCCAGAAAGTACTCAGCTCTGCACTTATTGTGCTGAGTTTTTCTTGATTTTTTACCCCCCACTCCCACGTTACATTACCTAGCACACTTATCAGCCTCTCTGCCCACAAAGATAACGTTATATGACTTGCCCAACCACCATACCCCTCTATCCCAAAACAAGTTGACACAAGTTCCGTGTTTCCAACCCATGGCACCTGTCAATCAAACTAGTAACACGTGTCTGCAGATGTACACTAATTGTATCATTAGGGTAATAATTAGAATAGAAAATGACAATCCATTGTTTCAAGGTCATATAGCTGCTAAAAGTGATAGTTTCTGTGTTGGAGTATTTTCTTCCTTTTTAAAAATTTTTTTTACTTTTGGGTTATTTACGAATTTTTTTTCATGATTTTTTCCACAACTCTGAAATAACAGCATTTGGGTACAAAAGCATTTAGGTGTCTGCGCTAAAAAATGTAATGTAGCAAAATTTTTAACACATTGATTGACGTTAACTGCAGTAAAAAAATCAACAGCCCTACAAAAAATCTCTTCATTTTATATTACAAGTTAGACTTTTATCGCATACCTGTGGATGGTGTGTGTCTGAACTTCTACTTCATTTAGGGAATAGCCCCTAGTAAGTGAACGGACCTTAACTTCAAATTGTAGAGTGAAATTAGGTTATTTATCAATGTGGCGCTACTCTAAACTTTCAGCATTTTTGGTCCAGTCAGGCACTTATTGAGTGTGCATTATTTTGGATCTTTTTGGTATTGTAAATATCTTTGTGAAATGCACAAGAAAAAAATTTATGCCACGGCTTATCTCCCCCCTGGCTCCATCCCTCCCATTCCAGTGTAGCAAAATTTTAAAGCCCAATTAACCTCTTACAATTTAGCATTTTGATACTTTTACAACAAAATAAAAAAATAGGTGATTTGATGCTTGAATTTGATACATGTAGTTTCAAACTTTTAGAGAAAAGAACAGTAACAGTGAAAATATTTAAGATTCCAATGTCATTCCATAAAAGCATATTACTTGCCTAATTTCAAAATTAATGCATATACAGTATCTACAATCATATCATTTCATAGATATAATTTTGATCATCTCTATTAACGGATTTTTTGGTAAGATCCAACATTTGTGAGCTGCTATATTCAAAATAATAAATTTGTAACCCAAGTTATGATGAGAACACATTGATAATTCACTGAGAATAGCAACAAATTCCACACATCAGACAGAAAAAGATTTGTGTCATAAAATAATGTTAAAATTTTATTTTGATGTGTTATCTAGAATCTGTGATCTTATTACTGCTGATGTATTTAAAAAGTGCTGCCCAACAACACCTAATTTTCTTCAAATGCACACAGCCTGTAGGGGCTAAAACTTTTAAAAGCCTTGTGTTTACTGTTAATTATGCCATTTAACAGCTTAACAGTGTTTCAAATATAGCCAATTAATGGAATTTTAATTTATTTATACAGAAAAAATTGTTCCATTTACCTGTCATACATTCAAATGGTATTGTGTATTGTCCAATAAACTCATCTCCAATATAGTCGTCATCTAATACAGCAAGCCTGACCAAGGCTAATTCTGGCAAGTTAATTTGAAACTCAAAACTTTCATCAAATATCGGACCTTGGCCTAGGATAAAACAGATAAAACATCATTTCTATATTTAAATTTTTTAGCAGTCTGTCTAAAGCCTATTGTTTTGGAAGATCAACTGGATAACTTCTGCCCCACCCATATTAAAAATGTAAAAAACGTGACCCACCAGCATGTGATCAGCATCAGAGGGAAAAGTATTGTAAATATTTGACAAAGTATTACAAAATATTTTTATTGCTTGTCCTAAATTCACACTATTTTCATAATTTATTTTGTTACAGAACAAATTAAAATTCACAAACTTGGGAAACAGTTAAAAAATTATAAAATGGTTCAGTCCATTGTTTTGAAAGTTATTGTGTCAAGATATGGATAAGATCAGCACAACACAAGAGCATTAAAAGTCAGGGCAATTGATTACATTTTTCAGGAAAAAAACATTACCTCATCTCAGAATTTTCTTCTCTTAAAAGAAATTTCAGGGTTTAAGAATTTGAATTTAAAGACTAAATCAGTAGCTTATTAACATATACAAAATTAAAATAGCTCACAACAAAAAAAAAAAAACCCAATTGAGAAATGGATATATTTACAAAAGCATGTCCCAAAACAAGTTGACACCGGTTCCATTGTTTCCAAACTAAAGTGCGTCAAATGACAATCCTATTGTTTCAAGGTCATGCAGCTGCTATGATTTTACGTAGACGTGATGTTTACCCCACCAATACAACCTGATCGCCGAGTTGAAGGACAAATTTACTTGTAATCTTGTTTTAAGTTTTGCTTTGTGCGTACGATGTCTACAAATATTACTCTTTATTCTTTCATTCTTACTTTCTTACTATCAACTATTTGTTCAATGTTTTAGTGAACAACAGAAAATTATATTTTTTTATCGGTCTGTCAGTTATATTAATAAAAAATATCTTGTAAAATGAGACTCTTAATGTTACCGCGAAGAGATTTTCAAGCGCTCAAAGCTAAAATTTTGAAAGGTCGGCTTTCACTTTTCATCTTCTGTTGTTCTTTCTTTCGTGTGTCAACATTCAAGATTCTTCTTTCTTTCGTTCATTTTGGTTATAGTAAGGGAGCAGGAGGTTCATTTGTCGAAGGGCTATATAACAAAACATCTTCATTTTATATTACAATTAGGGCTTTATTCGGCGTGCCTAGGGTGAGGGTGTGTAAATTGAAAGGTGGGGCCAATGCCGTGGGGTGAAGGCATAGCTTGTAGTGAAATTCCGTTATTTATCGATTTGGTGAACTTTCAGCATTTTGGTCAAATTAACGCATTTAGGTGTTGCATTAAAATTTTAATCGCAAATTTTTTGGAGGCGTTAATCGCAAATTAACGCAGTTTAATCAGCAGCCCTAATTTTTATTATAAAAATTATTAAGCGGCCCTACAAACAAAAAAAAACAAGATGTTGGTTGAGGGTAGAGGTAAATGTACTGATATGTGCTTCAAGATTATGAAGACTTGAGTAATGTAGTGATGTCAGTATTATTAGCTTTCCATCAACATATGTAGGTGAGAAAGGTTTTATCTGCTTTGAATGCAAGAAAAATTAAAGAAAGAAAGCCCTCTAGCATGAATGAGATATATGGCTGTCAGCAGCACTATACTTGCATACATCTTTGATAGCACAAAAACAAGCCCAAGTATCGCATTCAATTATGACAAAAAGTAATTTTTTGCGAAATAACGTTTTGAGAGTTTACCCACAGACATATGCATACCGCTAAGGGCTGGCCGCAAAAAAAGGTTGCGAACCTGTGATTTAAGTTTAGGGAGCTCCAACCACATCAACTATTTAAATCACTTGAAGATGTGAAGCAGAGTACAGCAATGTACGATATAGTACAACTGTGTTTGGTGGTTAGCTTGGGCAAAGTGTTTAAAATGGGATTTGGGATTTAAAACAAAAAATTATACTTTTTCTGAGTATAAAGATCTTTTGTTTTTTAGAATGTGAGGGAGTAGAAATATGAGATGTTGGCATCTGAAAAAATTTAATAGCTGAATGTGGTATTAAAGGAAAAGGAACTTCCACACAAGAAATGTTGCATGTGAGGACAATACTTTATCTATCTGAAAGTCAAGCTAGCCAGATTCGTCATTTATCATTTCTAGGAAAACAGAAAGTGTCATTTGTTGAGGTTGGAGGGAAAAACTAGGAGTCATCTGTTGAGGTTGGAGGGTAAAACTAGGAGGTCATCTGTTGAGGTTGGAGGGTAAAACTAGGGATGTCATTTGTTGAGGTTGGAGGAAAAACTAGGAGTCATCTGTTGAGGTTGGAGGGTAAAACTGAGTCATCTGTTGAGGTTGGAGAAAAACTAGGAGTGTCTGTTGGAGAAAAGCAAGGTCATCTGTTGGGGTTGGAGGAATTAAAACTGGAGTCATCTGTTGAGGTTGGAGGGAAAACTAGGAGTCATCTGTTGAGGTTGGAGGAGTGATCATCTGTTGAGGTTGGAGAGAAAAACTAGGAGTGCATCTGTTGTTGAGGTTGGGGTAAAACTAGGAGTCATCTGTTGGGGTTGGAAGAAAAACTAGGAGTCATCTGTTGAGGTTGGGGGAGAGGTTTCAAGAATATTTCCATTTGACCCTGGTTTTATTTAGAAAAAATGTTTAAAGGGTATAACACCTAACTTGTAACTCTACAAGTCTTTATCTAAAATTAATATTTCCATGTGTGAATAATTTCCTTGCAAAATTGCTTTCTCTTCGGATCAACATACATTTGTAAGCAAAACTTTTCTTTGCAATATAGTGGACATAATGAGGATCTCAAAAAAACAGCTAATTTAAACAGAATTCTAGAAAATTGCCTATTAAATTTCTTGTGGTGTGGCTCTAATTTGTGCCATTTATTTTATTATTTTGTCACAGTACCACCATTGTTTAAGTGATGGCTAAGATTATGTTATAACTAATGTGGTATTTTCTAGTTCTCATCTTGCAATGGTAAAAAAAAATTTTTTACAATAATAAAAACAATTCTATTTTTTTCTTTTGATGGTAATACTATTTACTAATGTTGCATATGTGCTAATTGGCACATAGCAAGCACTGTTTACTAATGTTATATTTGCTAAGTGAAGTGTAATTGGCACACAGCACTGTTTACTAAATATTTATACAGTGAAATATGGAATTTATTACAACGTCAGTGTGTGAATTATTCAGTACAGCGAATTTTTTGCCACTACTTCGCTTATATAACATCTGTTAAAAGATGTCGTTAACAACAATTTCTTATTTTCAGCATTGAAAAAAATGGCCGTTTGTAGATGGGAAAAGGGAAATGAAGAGAGCCAAGACGTCATGGAATAGCAAGCGATGGCGGGCACAATTACGTAACAATAGTGAAACGGGGAGGGGGAAGGATGATAGTTGTTATGGGTGGAGGAGGAGAGGAAAACAGGATGTCATAGGTTAACCACGATCGTAAGGATTAAAAAAAATCAATAATGTTAACAAACTAAATTACCGGTGCAGATATTAAGCCCGAGCGTTGCCCAGAAATCTAGGTGTAATGTAAACCCCTTCCTAATCAATTTAACTACTGAATTTTTAAATATGATTGAAGTGAGATTAGTAGGTGTGATTTGTGTGCAGAAATGACCTACATTTCATAAGTCACAAATTACGTTTATAGCATAACTAAACCAAACCAAACAAACAAACCAACTTGAACCAAACAACTAACCAATCAACCAAACAAACCAACCGAGCCAAACCCGTCCTAGAATATGTTTTACCCGTCCGCTAACCAGCCAAACCCAAACAGCCAAACCAAACCAACCAAACAAACCCACCAAATCAAACCAATAATGACCAAGCCAAACACCATTAGGTAAAGATATGGGGTGCTAATTTATGACATCATGGTTTTTGCCTTAATTCTCTCAAGTAAAATCAAACGAAGCTTTAAAAAAAGCTTTAGTAAAAAATGCACTGAAAAGTAAAAAAAAATACTTCTTTATTATACCATTTTACGCTAAAGCCAGTTGGCGGCTATCTAGCACCGTACAAGTTCAATTCAAGCATTAGTCGGAAATGACATCATAGAGGATTTTATTTATTTATAAACGACGAGGCGTTCCAATTCTGCAAAAATATTGTACCATCGGGAAATGACGTCATAGATTATTTATAGCGACGGCTTTCCTATAGAGGATGGACGACAAAGATACCTGCTGATATGTGAGAATACAGGATGTGAAGAATAAAGAGTGATTTATTTGACACTTTTGTGATATAACTATACTTTGTAATAAAATTTATTCTCATTAAAATAATAAACATATGTTTTTTCAAAATGATTTATTGTTAATAAGATGAGGCAATATGAGTAAGACAGCTGTCATAAGCTGGCTATTAAATTGAGAGTAAGTCATGTTGAATAACTGTACAAAAATTAATGAGTTACGCCCTTAGTTCACTGACATGTTAAGCGGTAACGAAAGCTAAAATCAAAATTATTAAACTAATAAGCAATAAACGGAAGAAAATTTAACATTTTTAGCTAAATATCTTTAGCAGGAGAAATTAGTAAAATGACACAAATATATTTGCATTGATACCCCAAATGAGCTATATCTACCATATTAAGAACAGAAAATGTTGTTTGCAGTAAGCTAAATTAGTAGCTAAACTAATAAGAAATAAAAAGGAAAGAAAATTTAGCCTTATTTTTAGATAAATAACTTTGGAGAAATTCATAAAATGCCACAATGTATTTGCATTAATACCCAAATGAATATATCCAGATATTAATAACATAAAATGTAATTCGTCGAAACCCCCTAATTTCAGTGTAACAAATTTTCAGTATTACGGCAATTTCGGATCCCCATCAATTTCATTATGGCGACATTTCACTGTATTTGCTATCTCATGTATTAACACACATTTTGTTAAATTTATATACATTTCTGAGTACTTGTAATACTTTTTTTTTTTTTAATTAAATATTTTGTAATTCACAATAACGCATTAAATGAAGTGTTTGTTTACCAATACATAAGACAATATATTTGGTTGATGGGACTCTTCATCACAGCCATCCTAAATGTAGCCTGCTGCCCACCCGGGTTTAAGGTATGGACATTTTCAAAGTGAAATGGCGATGAAATAGTCAATGAAACAGGTAAATTTTCAAAACACATGATATTTTACCCCCCTCCCCCCACCAGCATTGGAAGATAAAGCTTTTTGACCAAATCAATAGTCTAATGATCAATGTACAATATATACAGTCTCAAATGTTTCTTTAGAGTGTATCCAGTATCAAATGTTTATTTAGAGTGTATCAAAACATCAAATGTTTTATTTAGAGTGTATCCAGTCTCAAATGTTTTATTTTAAGTGTATCCAGCCTCAAATGTTTTATTTAGGAGAGTCAGTCTCAAATGTTTTATTTAGAGTGTATCCAGTCTCAAATGTTTTATTTAAGAGTGTATCCAGTATCAAATGTTTTATTTAGAGTGTATCCAGTCTCAAATGTTTTATTTAGAGTGTATCCAGTCTCAAATGTTTTATTTAGAGTGTATCTAGTCTCAAATGTTTTATTTTCAGGATGGTATTACGATAATATCTATGCATATTAATTAAAATAATTCACATAAATATTGCCCCCATCTCTTTTTGTCAAAAAAGAGCATTTTTTAAAACCAAAAAAAAGTAGTCATTCAATTACCTTAGTTATATTGAATTTCATTAACCTATATTATTAACAAATAATTACAATCATTTAATACTGATTATGTTTTTATGGAAATCAGATGACAAATCTAGCCATGTACACCATTGTGAGGAACAGTCTTTGTTCTTTCCTCTAGCAGCACAGTCCTTAGGAATTACCAAATACTTCAATAGTTACATAGGGTCAGTTATATCACCCTTTGCTGCGAACCTTTGGGCTTTGGAAAATTCTGACCACTTATAATCTGAAAGAAAAATACTCCCGAGTCAAAAGATTAATGTATTAACTTATTGAGCAATCATCTTAACTATGATATTACTTTGGAGAACTGTGGCTAATCCACATTTCACTTCAATTAAAAATTTTAAATCAGAAAAGTACCCAGATAGCATCAATCATTGATTGAATTAGTATAGCTTGTAGATCTATTACTATGTTGTTTTAAGAAAACAGACCAACAACCTTAATATGAAGTACTTGTGGGGATACACCAGGTATTACATCCTTGGTGTTTGCACTGAAGTAGGCTATTTCTTCCCTCATTATGGCTGGCTTTAGGATGTATCCACAGCCTCATTTTCTGGAACCATCCATGATACAGTGCCATCATAAGACCAGCTGTTTGATATTAAGAGCCACTGCAAAACAAATACAAACTGTTATAATTTAAAATAAAAATATGTGTATATATATGTGTCATCAGACTTACTGCCATTTTTTTTGCCCACAAATTTTTTAATCCTGCCATTTCATGCTGTCATTGGCTCTCTAATGGACAAATGCTCTTATTTTAATGTCTCGCTATACTGCATAATGCCTTTGTTTATACTGTGTACATTCATATTTCTCCAAAGTTTAACCATGCCCCTTTCTCTGGCCTAAGTTAGTAGCCTGAGACAATGTTTGTTAATAAAGACAAAAAATTCATTAACTGGGGTATTCGCAAATCAAGGTTCCACCGTATCACGTTTTTACTTTTTTTTTTCTTTGCTGTACAGCAGAATAGAGAGGAGCCATGATATGAGAAAATTTTTAAACATATAAATATGTAACAATCCCATTTTCATGTTCATCAACCTTATAACTAGCTCTACCAGAAAATGGATACATTTACATGACTCACCATATGCAATTAATTTTTTTAAGGCTATATATGCATACTGAGTCCAGAATTTCGATAAAATAGCCTGAGTCATTATTGGTAGTTAAGCTACATGTAGTAAAGGGGTGATATTCATAATTCATACAAGCTACTGTTTGTGATTTGACTATATATTCTTTTTCTTCTTTTTTATTAATATTTTATTAAGTATTATTTGGCTATTTTAATGCTGTTTCAATTGATAAATACAACAATTATATGCAGTTATGCAGAAATCTATTAAAAATGAAATGCACATAGAGGAGCGTAAAATTTTCAACCTAAATCATTTGATGAATTCAGGGATGTTTATGGATGAAAACTATGTCATTTTGGTCCCCAATAGGGCTGCTGCAAGTATATATTGTGCTCATGCCCCTATGATCCACACACCTAACTATAGCTAAGTAGTTATTATAAAGCATGACTACTGTAATTGACAAGACTTCGCTTACAACGCTCTTTGCCAGTAATATCTGTAAAGTAAAGTTCCCTTAACCCTAACGGGCCATCAGGGCAGATGAAGTATAGAATTCTCTGTTTCTATAACCTCGGCATATGAAGGGGTTGTGTGTGGTTACAGCACAACGCCCAGCCGCCTTTACTCCACTGCTTAGTCAGGTACCCATTTAGCTGGGTGAACTTGGGGACTTTCACCAGGACCTGAAAAAATCAGTGTTGATTCAGTTACCATTTTTAATTGCAGTAAGAGTTACAGTTAGCCCTTTCAAATATTTTTCAGTTACTATTACTACAGTTAGAGTAATTATTAAATTGTTTTTACAGTTACTATTACAGTTAGTAATTTTTTCAGTTACTATATCAGTTATCACTAGTAAAGACGTATGCATCAAAACATATGAAAATACCGGTATATGAACCAAATATTTTTACAAAACAACAGTGTTGGGTTAGCTCTATGAGTACCTTCTTTCATAAAGTGCGCAATCATATGACATATGTCAACTCTTGTTCCCCCCCTTTCCCTGTCATGTTTTGTAACACTTCGTCCCACACGTAAGTCTTGTTACCCTCCACTACCGTAATAACTCCCCCCCCAATTTCCCATCCCAAAAAAAAAATACACACATATGTTCACTAATTGTATCATTCAGGCAGTAGGAGTAAGAAATGCCAATCCTATTGTTTCAAAGGTCATATCAATGATGCAATTCATGTAGACGTGACAATTTCTGTGTACGGGTTTTTTTTTTCCTTTTTTAAATCTTGTCACAGTCAGTTATCAGAATTGGGTTGTTACTGGTTTTTTTTTTTATGCAACTCTGTTGTGAAAAAAAAAACAATGTACCGGCAGCCAAAAAGCGGCCGGTCTGATGATTAACCCATAGTGCCAATATCGGTCTGACAATCGGTCGCTCCCTACAAAAATGGTGAGTCTATATTGACCGATAGTGCCAATATCGGTCCGATACCGATCCGATTATCGGTCGCTCCCTAATACATGTAATATTGTCGGCGCATTTTCTAGAATTTTATTTTATAGCGCATTTTCAGTTAATGCTATTATTTTTCCTATTAGTATTACAGTTACAGTTAAAATGTTTTCAATTACAGTTTCAGTTAGTAGTTAACTGAAATCACTTTTTCAGTTATTAGAGCCATTTCAGTTACAGTTACAGTTAACTGAATCAACACTGACTGAGATTCGAACCCAGGACCCTAGGTTGATAGAAGCTCTACACCGCACAACCACCTGTCCCCTTTAGTGTATCTGCTTCCACTGCAAAAAGGCTCACTTCCAATTTCTTATCAAGTCTGGTGTGATTTCGTAAAGCCGTTTTTATATGGATAGGTAAAAATGAGGCAACTGCCTAGAGCCCTCCACTGAGGAAATTTTCTGTCAGACTTGAATTATGCCAGCCACAATAAAGAAGTTATCAGGCGCCATGAGCGAATGATTTAACAGTGAAGATAATTGTGAAGCAAATTTTCTAACTGATAGTCTTAACTGCATTATGCCCCAAATGTACCTTTGCCTAGTGCTGCCTCTCAATATACCTTTGATTTAGCGCTATAGTAGGGTACTTTTGCCTAGAACCCTAAAAGATAAAAAGTTTTGGATGTATTGTTGTGATTATTGTACCTTTTTAAGAATTAGAGAAATTGCCCAGATGCCCCTAAGGCTAAGCCTAACTTTGGGTTGCACCTCCTAGCCAAGGCCATTCTTATATCTTCTAATATCTACTAGGTTCTATGTTACATCTGGACAGAAAATTTATTCAACTTCCTAGGGCCACTTCAAAATCTGGTACTCAATGGGAACTAAGGTAGATTTGCCTGAAACCCCAATCATCTCTTGAAGTCTCTGATTGTGGTTGCCCAAGACAACTACTATTTTAATCTAATTAGTATTTCTCACATCTCCAATCCAGTAATTTTATAATATTAATTTTTTATCAATATATTATTAATTACAAAATTCATGACGAAAAAAATTATAAGTCTAAATAAAAAAATAGATATGAAAAGATGATTAAAAACTGACATTGCGAACTTTGTGATAAAACCGAAACCTTATACATGTATCATTTTAGTCAAATTGAGGTAGAACAAGTGAGAAAAATTTAATGTTGTAATTAATTTTTGGTGATCAGTGTTGTCTCAAAATGCAAATCTGACTAATGAGACAAGACATATACAAGTGCTTTTGATAAAAAATATAATAAAAAACATGAAAATGTTTATTTCAGACTCAATAATAGACAACATTGCATATCTGAATCCTATTTTTAATGAACATCAAAAAAAAAAAAAATAATAACCTAAATGAATAAACCTGGTAATTTCAGACATAATAAGATTTCAATAAAATAATACCTTTTGAGTTAAGATATTTCATTAAAAAAATTTATAGTGTTAATGAGTTACCGATGTGGCAGCCACAGTTCCAGAGATCTTGAGGATTGCTGCAGATTTTTGAATCTACTCTCATTCCGTTTGGATATATCTAGAGAGAAATTTCTTGTTATGGTTGACAAATTCCTCAGGACAGCAGGACATTGCCAGTTTCAAGGCATAAGATTCACTAAATGAATTCAGCTCCCAACATTTTTCTAAAATAATATTTTAGAAAATAAAAAATTTTGCTGTAGTATTTAATTCTTTTCTTTAATCCTTTATTGCAACTTTCTAGCATTTTAAAAACATTATATTCAGGTTGATTTAATAAATTTTTGTTTAATGAAGAAAAAAGAATGTTCTCTTAAAAAATAAATATTAAGACTTGTAATTCTGGTCATATTAATTGAGATAGTTAAAATTGTTGTTTCTCTCTGTTAGCCCTTGTTAATTGAACAAAAAGAGAAGTAAAGTAAAGTAAAGTTCCCTCCTTAGCCCTAAGACATCAGGTGAATGAAGTGTAGAATTCATCTGTTTCTATAACTCGGCATATGAAGGGATTGTGTGGTTGCTTGCTTAGCCCTTCTTCCCCAACTTTAGTCAGGTACCCATTTAAAGCTGGGTGGACTTGAGAAGGGACGACTTTGCACCTAATTTCACTGGAAAAATTCCATATGGGCCTCACTGAGGATCAACCCTGGACTCTCAGGTTATTGATCGGTATCTACACCACTTTCGGCCATCCGTCCCACTAATTGAACAAGGTTATAAATAAATTTATACTTAGCATTTTTCTGTACCCTGCGTTAAAATATTTAAGACAAATCCACATTTCTCTCAGTAAAATGTAAGCCCTTTAACACAGCAGTGTTCACCTATGATATAATCTTTGAATTTACTCTTCTACATATCAACGCAGGTAGTTTCAGGTCAAGTATCAATAATATTTATAAAAATAATAATAATTGTTGCTATGTTGTGATATTACCTACTTTCCAATAAATTAAATATAAAATATTTAATGATTCAAAGTCAGAAATTCATTTTCAGCACATGGTGTTTTAATCTTCGTAATTTGAAATAATATTGCTTTTAAAAATGTTCAGATATTGTTAATCATTATACTTATTAGATTAGATAATACTTATTTATATGAATGACTTACAATTTTTTCAAATTGTTTTTACAAAAATAATTCAGAAATTAAAATATATATATAAAGCTTTTTCATCTAATTATTAATTTTGAATATGTGCAATTCTAAATCTTAAGCCATTACTAGAGTTTGGCAACTACAGCTTTGGAGTTAAACAGTATTACTGGTGTATAGTACAGTAGTTACAAACATATTTTTTTCTTTAAAAAAACAAATAATTGAAATGTATGTGCAGCCATATGCGTACATATTCTTTTAATTCTAAATTTTAAGAAAAAAAAAACATTAATGTGGTTCAGTATTTTTGTATTAGTTTCAAATAAGACACATGAAAACAGTTTTTATATAAAATATACATTAATAATTTGAGGAGGATAACAGTTGCAAAAGAAAATTGATTAAAGAAACCAGTACATAAAACATCTGGTACAGGAAATTAATAAAACAGTGATGACAGAAAGTGGTGGGTAGCCCTGCATCATTACAGAGATCACATTCCTATACCCCCAATGTTATCATTAAGCTCTAGAGCAGTGTTTTTCAACCAGGGTTCCGCGGAACCCAAGTTCTCGCAAGGGCCAACCAGAGGTTCCCGCGATTGAATTTAAAAAAATTAATATAAAATTTAGGGTCAAAACCGATCAGGACCGCATCATGACTACCCTGCAAACCTGCCCCATGCTATGCATGCGCTCTATACGGTTATTAGTTGTTGCACTTGTTTACCTCCATTACTATTTCCGTTTCCGTTGTGACGCGTCACGGTGTCGTACACATTAATTTACAATTAATTTTAAATCTAAATTATTCTAAATGTACTTTTACCGCTAACATGAACCGATTTATTAAAGAAGGTTAGTTGAAGCTGAAGTTACTGAGGAATCGCCTGAAATTGCATCTGAATCACAGAGCCGCTGTGCAGAAAATTATTGATGCTGGAGTTCGTCGTAGGTATAGTACAGTAACAATTATTTAGCTATGGGATTCATAGGTGAGGCACTAGACTGTCCATCGCCTCTTGCATTATTTGTGGGGAACAGCTTGCTAACAGTGCCATGGTGCCAGCTAAATTGAAACGACACATCCCAATGCAGCAAAGAAAGATGTCGCGTGTGCCAGAGAGCACTAAACCTGAACAAAAAACCAAGCAGCAATATTCGAGAAACATCAAGATTAATGAAAACTCTAGAAGCAAGCTTTGCTTTTGCAGAGATTGTAATAAGAAAATGAAATCACATACTATCGCTGAAACAGTAATTTTACCAGCGTGCCAAGAGATGGTTAAAATTATGTTGGACCAAACTGCCGTATCTGAAATCAATAAGATTCTACTTTCAGACAACAGGCGTATAACAGAAATGTCAACTGACATTGAAAGTAATATCCTGTAAAGCAGATTAAGAATGTGGATTGTTGCACTTCAGGTGGATGAGAGCACCAATGTCAGTGGTAAAGCACAGCTGTTAGGGTTTGTAAGTTTTATTGACAATGATGCTATTGTTGAGGACTTCTTCTGCTGTAAAGAGTTGTCGGAAACAACGAGAGGACAAAGATGTATGTGACGTTATCCATTTTCTTTTGTCGGTGGCTTGACATGGAAAAAAAGCATTAAGAGCATTTATACGGATGGGGAAAGCATCAAAGGTTTGTCTCACTGGTCTGACAGATGAATCCGAATCAGATATGGTAGACTTACTGCTTCATACAGAGAAACACTAGTTGCTAAATAGTGGAGAAGATTTAAAAAATCAGTACTGGACAAGGTGGTGAAAATAGTTAATAACATGAAGATGAGACCTCTTAAATGTCGCTTGTTTGCCAAACTTGTCAAAGCATGGAAGCGGAGCATATCACACTCATTCAACATACTGGTGCAATAGCTGCTCTGTGGAAAGAAACACTATCTGGTTTCTATGAGCTGAGAGAGGAACTTTTAGCGTTCTGTTCAGTGAAAAACTGAAGGAGTTTGGCAGCTCTGAGCAACGAGAGCTGGTGTTCTAAAATAGCTTATCTATTTGATATATTTCAAGAATTCAACATTTTGAGCAGTGGTTTGCAAGAGGCAGAAATGAAAACATCTTGACTTCAAACGTGACAAAATAAACGCTTTTCAGAAAAAACTGTTGCTGTGGAAGAAGCGTGCAGCTGTTAAATTTGGAAATGTTTCCCAACAATAATCTCACCAACCACCAAGACATTCACCCGTTGATGGAGTCCACCCTTGGAAAGTCTGTCCAGCAGTCTCAACAAATACTTCCCATCATTATCTGTTGACCAGTATGACTGGGTTAGGAATCCATTCATTGAACTTGAATCGTGCGAAGGACAGTTTACTTTGAAATAGGAGCTAGCTAGCATTGCAAGTGACAGAACTTAAACTCAAGCATGCAGAGCTCAACATGGATACGTTTTGGTTGTTGGTTGAGAAAATGAGTACCCTGTAATTGCTAGAGAAAGCTTTGCGACTTCTGTTGCTTTCACCTCTTACATGTGCGAGTTTGGATTTTGACCGCAGAGCAGCATCTTCTGTCGAAGAAAAACTTCGCGTATGTCTATCCAAAATTCAGCCAAATACAGCTGCTGTGCAGAAAGCGTCAAGCACAATGTTCACACTGAACATTTTCCGTGCTCGACCAAACATGCATCTATCATTGTAAACTGCATTTATTGTCGATGATATGTTGAATGAATAAATAATTAGTCCTGTAAGACTTGTAAGAACTGTTGATTAATGGTAGATCGAAAAAAATTTGGGGTTCACCATGAAGGGACATAGAGGGTTATACAGGTTCTGCCAGAAATCTGGCGACGCAAAGGGTTCCCCTGAATAAAAAAGGTTGAAAAACACTGCTCTAGAGGAACAAGTCCACAATACTGTATATATTTACATTAATGTACAACAAAACAATTCAACAAATAATAATCAGTCTTACGATTTTGTTGTGAACTTTAAATGTTTAAACACAATAGGAAACAAGATCTGATAATTCTTTGGTCAGCTTATCTTTTATAGAACCTTCCTAAAGATAAAAGTTATAAGAAAAAAATCTGTTAAAATAATAACTATGAACAAGTATTTATTTTTTTGAATAAAATATCACCTGCAACATAAGGAGTGTACCTTTAACCCCTAAGTTTAAAACATATACATGTATTAACTCTAAACTGTTGTTCATTTTCAGCTATATTTTTTTAAAAGCTGATTGCAGGGTATTTTGTAAACGCCGTTGTTACTAAACCAGCAAACTGGAATAATTTATATTTTTTCCGTAGACCAGTAATAAATGTGTGCGCATGCGCTAGACAGACTCCGTATTATATTTTTTAGGGTCCGTCTGTAGATATTACTCAAACTAGACGGACTCCGGCATTATTGTTTTTCGGGATCCGGCTATAGATATTGCGCTAACCTATTCCCTAACCCTAACACTGCCCCAAAAACAAAAATATGCAATAATATGCAGTCGAGTCCGTCTAGTCGCGCATGCGCCACATCTAATGCTGGCTGGCGAAAAAAAATTTATTATTCCAGTTTGCTTAGTCATTAACAATAAGCGTTTGTAAAACTAGGCATTTATCATTATGTTATTAGCTACTTAGTGAAGTTTTGCATCATTAGTTAAATGAAAAAACTATTTAATGATGTTAAACTTTTATATTATGAACATTTTTAATTTTATAGAATTTTAGTGTAAATGATTTGTTCATATTTTTATTAAAAATACAATACAAACTAGGGATGTGACGAGAAGTTGAATTTGAATCCGACGATATTCGAACTTTGACGTTTTTGAGCAGTGTGACGGATTTTGAAAAAAATTCGATCGGACCGGGTGGCTTGCCCAGTGAGTTTGTCTAGACAGACGCGTATCATTTTTTTCATGCGCGCCAGTGAGATTAAGACTAAAGATGTCAATCCGCATACTGTAATTATTCTTTATTACTTTTTGGTCTGTCCAAGCCTAATAAAGTCGGAGGAAAACAGTATCATTCAAACTACAAAAAATTAATTTATAAAAAAAAAAATTATGCGCTAAATTAGCATCTATCGCCCCCCCTTTTCCGAGAAACCATATAAAATACACTTTTTTCCCCTTATAACCCTCTTCATCTATAAAGTCAGGGAAAAAGTGACAAATCCTTATTTTTGTGACATTTTTAAACAAGTAAACACTGTGTAGTTTTATTTCACTATTAATAAAGATTATAAAGAATTATACATGTTTTTATTTCTTTATTTTATTAGTTTATAAAACTTTTTAAAAGTTGATGACGTCATTTGCTGTTAATAATCGGAGAAGTATGTTTGGGTGTAGAAAAACAGAATGAATGAGAACTCTAATTCTTTAAAGTTATTATGGTGTGTCATTGGAAAAAAAAATTAATTAATACAATTATAGGATTTTAGTGAAATGCAGTCTACTATTTATATTTATTTTCTTCCTATGAGTTAAGATAAAACAAGGTAGTATATTACGTTAAGATGATGCTGTTTAATGTCGGCTTGAGCGATTGTTTAAGGATTGGAAGTTAATCTCGATTGTCGCGCATGCGCACATCTATAGACGGACCGATAAAAAATAATACGAAGTCCGTCTAGACGGGACTCTAACAGTGCCCGCTATACTGTAGGAGGCATTGGCTCTAACCACTGCTTTTTTTTTTAAAAATTACCGTTTTTTTTTTCAGATCAAACACGGCACGGTAGAAATCGTAACTAAAATTTAAAAACCTAGAGACTTTCGAAAACCACATATAAGAAAACAGATAAAACTAAACTCTGGTCCTTACTCAGCTGTCCATAGACGCGTATTTGGTCATGAACGTACTGATTACCCCCCCCCCAAATTCACCAAATCTGCATCATTTAGATCCCGACAGTTCATTTGCGAATCAGACGGATGCGGATTTTCATCGGATAGTTTTCATCAGCTCCGTCACATCCCTAATATAAACAAAATTAAAAAAAAAGAATTATGAAGAATTCAAACAAAAGCTTTATTATGTACATAAACATTATTCATTTATACAATACATAAACAAATTTGGACTTATTTACTTTTAAGGAACTATTACGGGTAAGTAAAGTTTTTATTTTATACTGTACTGTCTGAACCTCTTCAAAGTCATTTATTGTGTAATATGAATACATCTTGCAGTTCTTTTTTAATTCAATAAAAAATAGTTTTGCTTCTTCCATTCTAGAAAAAAGAATATAATTTACCCTTTGCTTTTCTAAGCATGTTATATTTATTTAAAAGTTGATCACTTTTATCTGCCCCTCATACTAATGTTTATAATCCATGACTAAAGTGGTTATCTAACTTCTAATTTTTCATGTCCCTTTTTTATTACTTCTCATAACTGAACTGAAAGTATTAGCTTTATGCATAGTAAAAACCAAAGATATTGTTTGTTATCCCACCACTGCATTGTAAAATATCACTCTTTCCTAGCCTATCATATCACCCCCTTTTTGAAGTCTTTTCCCATTGTTTAATATTTTTTTAATTCAGTAGGAAACCCTAGAATCCGCGAGCACCCATAATTTCATTCCCCACTTAGTCGGTTTATCCCTAATATACTGAGATGAATATCTTCCTTTGTTTCTAACCTATTGTTCATCAATTGAAATGTTAGGTCAGGCGGTGCAATTTTTCATACATTACCTTCTGATGGGGAATTAAACAAAAACCTAATTTTAGCCAATTTATCCTCTGCGTTCTCAATGTTTGGGTTTGAAACTTATAATTCAGTAGGAAACCCTAGAATCATGACACCCATAATTTCATTCCCCCACTTAGTCGGTTTATCCCTAATATACTGAAATGAATATCTTCCTTTGTTTCTAACCTATTCTTCATCATTGAAATGTTGGTCCCAGGCGGGTACAATTTCATACATTGCCTTCTGATGGAAATTAGAAAAACAAAACCTAATTTTAGCCAATTTATCCTCTACGTTCTCAATGTTTGGGTTTGAAACTTTTAAAAAGCTAGAGTATTTGCTGAAATTTGGTCTGGTTATAAGGTTCTTGCCCACAATCCATTAAACAAATTTGTTTTGTTCCAATTAGACTGAACATTTGGAGCTTGTATGATCCCCATATACATTTCAAGTCCAATAAACTTCATAATTAAGATAAATATTCATTTGATGACTTACATTTTTTAACATGTACAAAAAAGCCAGAATATGCACAAGAGTGACATTTAAAGACTGTCCTATTATGCATATATATATCATATAAATGCATGGGAAAAATATTTAGATGATAATATACATGTATGCCTAAAAATGCTTCTGAAATTCTTTGATGAAATATCCCCCTAAGTTAAGCTAATGTAAAAAAAAATTGTAACATGCATTTATATGACTAATTAAAGTTGTTATTTGATTTCCGGTCTATTGTACAATATAGTTTGAATAGGATTAGCATAAAGTATACCACAGAATTTTAAAAAATAGGACTTTTCATGAATTTTCGAGCACTGTTTATAACAATTTGAAATTGCTAACAAAATTAATAGGCAGCTATTAGCCATGGCAAATTAACAGCAGAATTTTTTTTGTTCTTAACTTTTATCTTCCATCAGTCATACTTTTTCAATTAAACTGTACAATATAATACATGTATAATTTAGTTTGAGAATGCAAAATAATTCAAATATCATTGGCACTAAAATCATATTTACCATATATAGGAAAAAGCATCCCTATTTATTTAAATATAAGGTAATAAATAACTTCGTTTTTGTTCAAACATTTATTTTTCGATAAAACAAAACAAATTAAAATTAATCTAAAATTTATTCTCCATTATTGGATAAGAATTGCTGCCATCTAGTTTTCAGCATATCGATACCTTCTCATAAAAATTGATGGGCTTTGACAGAAAGAATTCAAGGGAGAGTCATTCTCCCTTGTCTGAAGTGAAGATTTTCCATTTTCTTGCCGTGATTGTTTCTTTAGGATCTGGTAGAGAAGGTTGATCTTTATCCAGCCACTGTGGGACGATGTTCTCATATGTTATCCATCCTTCATCATTATTTTCATGTGAGAGCAGACATGGCTATTGACATCCCATCCGCCTTGTTGCGTTCCTCAATTTAACAGGGGTATCCATACACACCCAATATGCTGACTTTCCCCAGTTTTTCCAAGTGACGGCAAACAGTTGGTTGGGATGTATTGAGCTTCTGTGCTCTCTAGTTGACTGAGCGTGGATTTTCTTCCAAAACTGACTTGAAGCATCGTCACAAAGTCAGAAGGGCAGCCATCCTTGGCTCGTCTTTCAGGTCCTTCACAAACGGAATTTCATAAACCAATTCTTACTGCCCGATCAGTTATCACTATTCATTATGAAGGCAAAAATAAAAAAATATTCAAGTGCGCACCGAAAAGAAGTTGTCTAGGGCTGACCAGTTTTATGCCTGTGGCGAAAACCAATCCCTTATCAGGGGAATCCAGTGTGTACAAACAATAACAAAAGAGACACACTACTTAGCGAGTTAATTGTGACTCGACCTTATAATTACAAAAATCATGCTAAGAAAGTTTTATAAATACTGATTCCTCCTGTTAAGCTAATGTGTTCAATTGGATTTTAGAGCACAAAAAAATGCTTTATTGTCCCCGTTTTGTCTGTCCGTCATCACCCTAGATCTCAACAACCATAAGTCTAGACCCATGATGTATATATCATTTTTGTAGGTGTGGCCTGCAAGTGTACATCAAAAATTCGCTGATCTGACCTCTCGGGGCCAAAATATAAGAGTTTCTTATGTACCATTTTTGCTTATATTTTAAATATAAATAATAAAAGCTAATGAAAGGGGGTAAATCATTATTTATTTTTGTAATAGTTATTCAACATCATTACTTCCCTCTAAATTTATCAAAATCCATACGTGTGGAGCAATATTTATGGCTGTAACCTGGAAAAAATACTGGATTTAGATCCGTATACTTGTAGCCACTGGTACAGAAAATGCTCTAAAATGTCCTTTGTCCGAAACGGAAAAACTTAAATTAGTTGTTTTGAACAACAAACCCTTAAAAATTATTGGCAAATAACTTTTGAAGATCCAAACTAGTAACATTTAGTTATAAAGGTGTTTAGGACATTTTTAAATTTGACCAAATAATATGACAGCCATATGCATGTAGTTAATAGATACAATACTTCTAATTACTCAGTGTAGTATTCTATTTATGCTTAAAATAATTGTCTTAGTTTACTTTCTTTAATGAATATGGTAATTCAATGTGGTATTCATAAAAAATATTATTTAGTGCTATAATGAAATATTTTTGATAAAATCTAGTGACAAAGGTAACAACTCAGGAAATATAATAATTAAAAAAGTGTGTTATTAGCTATCATTCTAGCATATGGTATATTCATTAAGTTAAGCAATACAGTGAAACACAGCAACTTTGTTACAAATATTTTCTTTATTATTCTTCTTCCTTAAGCTCTACAGCACTTGTTATACTGCGGCCTGCCATACCTCTCAACCATCAATGCGAAAAATGATGCAATGATAGGGGTCAAAAGCGTTGACCAGAAATAGGTAACAGAATATATTAATATAATCCTTTACATAAAGTACTCAAAAACAGACAGATCTCCAGAAAATTAAAAAAAATAATATACAAGACAATGTTAGACCAGTAACAATATGGACAAATCAGCGAGCAAGCAGAAATAAGCTAAACATTTGGGAAATACAGTGAAATATTAAATATAACGAAATTGTAGGACTCGAAATTCGTTCATAATACTGAAAATTTGTTACACGAAATTGGGAAGGGGGAATTCGACAACGACATTTTCTTTTCTTAATATGGTAGATATAGTTCATTTGGGTATCAATGCAAAATATATTGTGTCATTTTACTAATTTCTCAAAAAGATATTTAGCTAAAAATGTTAAATTTTCTTTCCGTTTATTGCTTATTAGTTTATGCTTTATTAATTTAGATTTTAGCTTTCATTACTGTCCACATGGTCATCTGGGGGTCACAATGCGTGCTAAAATGGACGACCATGACCCAAAAGGGGTCCACCATGAGTACACTATTAATGATTAACAGGAATTCTCTATCAAAATAGTATAACAAACATCATTTCATGTCTTATAGGTTCTTGGCTATATCGGGTCAAGTAGGTAGTTCCGCTTAATTGGGACACCGCTTAATTGGGACAGCCGCTTATTTGGGACAAATCTCAAGAGCGAGTAAACCAAGAAGCCAATAGTAAATTTGTATGTTAATTGGGACAACATTCTAAACCCGAATTGGGACAGTAAATTGAAGATTTTAGTACAGTAGAGTCCAGATTAACCCTGGTATGTTTTAACTGAGTTCCGAGTTTAACGAGCCAGTGCAGCGCAAAACAAACACCCCCCTCCAAATCCGGGAAAACCACAAAGGCAACATCTTTCTGATCCACAGCCGTGTTTTAAAAAACGCGGCTGCCTCACATCATTTCTTCCAGTCTTTTCCTATTCTGTTACCCGATACACTAACTGTGACAACTGTCTCAATTCTTACGCGTTCATTCACTCACCATACATACACCTCGCACGTAGCGGTTATTTGTCATTGTGCGTGTCGGCTCACCAATACCACCTCGAGTGAACAGTGCGTGAAATTATTTTTATCGATTGTATTTTTCAAAAATTTTACCCTTGCCAAAATGCCAAAAACGATTTGTCACTTACCAGTAAAATTGCTTTGCTTGATAAAATACAAGCCAACAAGTTATCGATGGCTCGCTGAGATAACTGGTGTAACAAAATCTACCATATCGCGTGTCTTGACAAGAAAGTCAACTGCGTGAGGAATTTGAATTACAAGAAGGACAGGCAGGGACATCAAGAAAACGTGAGGGGAAGGATCCAGACGCTGAAGAAGCACTGGTTTTCTATTGTTAGTGGCAGGCGTAAATATCCAACGGTCCAATACTGAAGGTGAAGTCAGCAGAGGTGTTTGCTAAAAAAACTGGGCACCGATTTCAAGCAACTGATGGATGGTTATCGCATTAAACAAGGCACAATATTAAGGAAAGGAAATGAAGGCCCTACATCTACACTGAACATCTGTGCTGATTTTGTAGAAACCAAGTATCACAAAAACAAAGACAGACTACACTTGACTCATTTTTTTCATTGAGATAGTATGTATCTACCAATTAATTATTTTAGTAAGGATTATTTTAAAATTTATAATACATATATATTTGTAATTTATATTATGTATATATATAAAGTAAAGTTTCAAAGAGTTTATAAAATAAAATTATTAAAAAAATATGCATTGTTTAATTGTGTGTGTTACTGGTTAATGGCCTTGTTCCTAAAACAAATAAAACAAATTTTAAAAAAAAATGAAATTTAGCTGAGTGGGACAGCAGCAATTGGGATGTAAAAAGTCTGGATCCCGTGTGTCCCAATTAAGTGGAATCGACTGTATTGATAGAAAACTGTCTGGTAATGTTTGAAATTTTTTAAGGGCATTCTGTTGCAGTTACACTTGAGATAAATACCAGTCAACTCAGGATTAACCATAATGGCATCACGCGAACTAAGACCTGCAAAACTTTATGATAAAGCATATCTCGAGTTTTTTGACTAAATGGCCTGAAATTTTTTTTAGAATTACTCAACTTTGAATGCTGCACAAGCCATAAAATTGAGGAAGATCTTAGAGAGGGTTAGGGTGAACCAATTGTCAAAAAACGGGTTGATTTGATATGGAATGACCCTACCGCTAACAGTCAGTGAACTAAGGGGTAACTCATTTATTTTTGAAACAGTTATTCAACATGACTTACTTCCTTTAATTTATGAGTAACCTAAATGTGCGGCTCTCTTACTTATATTATCTCATTTTAGTAACAATGAAATAATTAAAAATATATATATATTTATTTATTTTTTTAACTGGAATAAATCTTATTATAATAAAAATAAGTATAGATATCAAAAAGATTCAGATAAATCAGTCATTTTATTCTTCACTTCCTGTTATTAATTAAATACTTGTACCAGTAGTTTGTGAGCGACCAATACCAGTTTTTTTGGCAAAGATCTTCGTGGCGATTCAGTACATTCTAGTGGACCGTCATGATGTCTTAGCTCATTCCACCTCCTCCACTCTCCCACCATTGCTAAGCAGCTCCTCCTCTCACCCATCCCCCGTTTGTAACGGCCACCACGCTCAGCCCCCCTTCATTATTCACGTAATTGTGCCGCGGCTCTCTTCCCCTAAGCCATCCCAAGATAGCGCTTGACTCAGTACTGCACCTTGTAGAATTAATTTTTACACTACCCCCATCGGTAGAGGTTAACATCTTACTCCTCAGCACACTCCCCCCTCCCATTATCTAGTAAATGTGAATGGCGTTAGTTGAATTGAGTTTTAGAAATTTACCGAATAAAAATATATTTTTTTTTTGGAATTAAATATCCTGCAAAACTGCTATTTTTTCGCAATACTGAAAATAAATTAGATTTACAACGACACTTTTTAACAGATGTTATAAAAGCTAACGGAAGGGCAAAAAAAAAACTGTACTGAATATATTTTGTTACACTGGCGTTATTCGTAATAACAACATTTCATTGTATTTTTATGAGTTTTGCAAAATAACTTTGGAAATGTTAATTAGTTATTAGGAAGATTTTATTTAAATGAACAATTAGATAGTTAAACAGTTAAATTAAACAATTCTAAATAAATATTTTAAAAGCAACAGTTGTGATGTTTTGGATGTATTAGATGTTGACACATTGCAAAACTGAACAAAAAGACTTACTCTTTTGCTATTTTTTCTTTTCTGGTTCCGCTCCTTCATCCTCATCAGTTGCATAACCTTCAGTGCCTTCAAATTGAAGGTAATTTTTTACCTAATGATGATTGAAAAATTATCCTAGTAATATAATGTTCATATGTGACACAGATGTCTTACTACTATTGTATTAGAAAGTTCTGATGTGACAGATATGGCTTACTACTATGATAAGTTCTGTTATGACAGATATGTGTTATTCTGTTAAATTGTAAACGTTAAAAAGTATTTCATAAAAAAACTAATACAGTGTATGAACTAAACTTATAATATCTTCCATATGTAACTACAAATTAATATATACAGCAAAGTATTTCTCCCTAAGTTAAGTGTTTACTTTGTGAGGAATTTTCCTTTGAAGAAATCTGGTGAAGGAAGTGATGGTAAGATCAATATTATCAGTGACAAGCTTATCACCAAAAACCGTTTTCATGTGGTGAGCCATTATCTGTTGTTGCTTGTACAATGATTCTCAATGGATATCAGAGGATACCTAGGTAACAAAAAAACAAAAATATAATACATGGATAAAAAAAAATAATACATGCATGGACACAAAACAAAATATAATACATGTGGATACGTTAAATTTATTACAGTTGGATTATACGAATTATGTTTTGAAATGAAAATGCTCTAAAATATATAATATACATGTATTGGATTATTTTATTAGGGTTACAGAAAAAACTATTGAAGGGACTAAAGCCTGGATAAAATATTCAAAAGAAACTAAATTAATAAATGAAAACAATATTCTGAGAGATAAGAATGAATAAAGACCAATGGTGATGCATGAAATTAATATTGTACACAATGAAAATATATTTTGCAAGTTGTAATTCATAGGAACATTTGAATTTTTATAGTCCATAGGCCCAGTACTTGGACAGGGTAGTTTGTACAGTATGGGGAAGCCCCCCTGACATCTGTTAGAGCCCCTTTGGCAGCCCTTATATTGTCAGTTGGGCAATTCTACTCAAACTTATTCCCGAACTGTTATCTCATTTTATAACACATTGATGTACCCAATTAACTATATGGATAGGGGACACTGTCATGTGTTCATTTTACAATCATTGCCACAGCCCAGACAGTGTATAAACAAACCATTGCCACAGCCCAGACACTGTATAAACAAACCATTGCCACAGCCTGACAGTGTATAAGCAATCAATGCCACAGCCCAGACAGTGTATAAACAAACCATTTTAGCCCAGACAGTGTACAAACAAACCATTGCCACAGCCCAGACAGTGTACAAACAAACCCTTTACCCAGCCTGATCAGTGTATAAACAAAACCATTGCCACAGCCCAGACACTATGGCATATAAACAAACCATTGCCACAGCCCAGACACTGTATAAACAAACCATTGCCACAGCCCAGACACTGTATAAACAAACCATTGCCACAGCCCAGACACTGTATAAAGCAAACCATTGCCACAGCCCAGACACTGTATAAACAAACCATTGCTACAGCCCAGACACTGTATAAAACAAACCATTGCCACAGCCCAGACAGTGTATAAGCAAACCATTGCCACAGCCCAGACAGTGTATAAACAAACCATTGCCACAGCCCAGACACTGTATAAACAGCCATTGTACAGCCCAGACAGTGTATAAACAATCAATGCCACAGCCCAGATAGTGTATAAACAATCAATGCCACAGATAGTGTATAAACGTCATCCCACAATAGGTAGTTATTATAAACAGTCATGCAGCCCAGATAGTGTATAACAGTAATGCCACAGCCCAGATGGTGTATAAACGCTCTGCAGCTCTGCAAGTCTTATAATTGTTATTGTATGTGGGCCATCCTGTCCTAATTTTTTTCCATTGTGGCAAAATCTAATAACATAAATATTACTGTATCCAAATGGACATCTCTATCAGGGTTGCATCTAACCTTGTGATGTCCTTGAAATGGATATATTTAAACATCATTTTAGATTTTTAATGCTATACTTCTTACACATCAACAATATATAAATGATTGGTGTGCATCATAAAACTGCACCATGATGACTAAGAAAAACAGTACATTGACGTGTTGATTAGCAGCTGGTACACTGAAATTGTTTATATGGGCCCCTCATTCATCCATTGGTATCTCATTTATAGCATATTAACAATATGGGCAGGAGTCACTAATATGTCATGTTAATCATGTGATGGCCCTGATAATTTAAACATCCTTCTGCAGCTATTTTTGCCTAGTCTTTATTTTTCATTGTGGCACATCTGATAACACACAAAATAGTGCACCTCACATATCTTTGGGTTGTAACTTTCCATTAGGACCAACTTAGATATGCATTACTAAATTACATGAAAAAAACAGGTTTGCATCAAACATTTGCACCATAAATACAAAATATTATAGGATGCATTTGAGTGTATGATCTTTCAGCAGTCCTAAGTTGTTTACAGAAGATATGTTGAACTTTAACATTCACTAAGGGTCTTATATTAACACAGGCCCCTCACATGTTCATTATGCATCTCAGCACTTAGGCAACGACTCTAATATTTTTAATACACTGAGCATCTTATTAGTATTGTGTATGGGTTGAGCCCTCTTGTCAACCCTGATTTTTAAAATTAAGAGAATCTCTGATAACACACATTACAGTATCCGGTCACAGCCCTGTGACTTTATTGCTGTAAGTAATTCCTTGTACACCAGTGATTTAGATTAAAAAAACTCTAGAAAATAAAACATATGTAATATTCATATACTTACATCATATTTATATTTTGAACATGACAGAAGGACCTTTGGGACAAACTAGAGTTTTAGGAGGCGGGACAGACAAAAAGACAAGAACATGATTTTATATTAGATATCAAAATGACAATGTAGTTTTTTAAATGTTCCTATCTGAACTTACTTTGAAGTTACAAACATATATTCATTTATAGCCTCAATGACTAATTTAAAAGTCTTGGAGGTTAGCGTATGGCTATGATATATCACTGGTTCATCGTTAGGACCAAGCAATCAGAGAAAACATATAATGATATATTTTTAAATCTCTTTTTGAAATACTAGGAGTATGCACATGTTTGACAGCTAAACATTAAAAGCAAAATATAATAAGGTTTGTGCACAGAGCTAGGGATTATGCAAAAACCGTGTAGCTGGTTTCGGTTTTAACACAAAAATAGAGGAGGTAATTTAAAGCATTCTGGTAATAACTATTTTCAAAATTTTGTCTTATTTAATTAACGAGTATAATAATAAAAACTTAATCATGTCAACCAATTTTTACATACACAGTAAATCAGTAAGCCTATATATGAAAATAAAAATACTACTATGGCTACATATATATTCATTTAAATTGCATTAAGACTTAACATATTTTCTATCTATTTAAACTACTCAACTTTATTTGATGGTCACAAATAAGGCTTAATTCTTTCTAGTGTTTCATTTATATAATATACATGGCTGTCAAAGACAAGGGTTTGGTATGCAACTCACAGACAAGTTCTGAAATCAGCCGTTGTGATGCAGACCTCCAGTAAAGTTGAGAAGACTCATTTATATTTAATCAAACAGTATTGAGTTAAAAAACAAGGTATGATTCCTTGTTAAACAACGCACTTATTTGTTGTGCCTATTACATATAAATGTTATTGTATTCACTCTTTCTCTGTCCCTTCTCACTTTGTTTTTCTAAGTTCCTAAAATTATAGATATCTGTGACAGTACACAAGCCTCTGCACAGCCCCATCTACTAACCCACTGAGTGCCCATTTCAAAACATTCCTCCACTGTGCACTCTAATCCACTTCTCACCTCCTTCATACATTATCTACCCTCCTGTCCTACCCCTACTCCCATCCCTGAGATATATTAATTACATCAGTCATTCCAAATGCTGTATGATGGTCCTGCCATGAATTCCTTGTGTAGGTTATAGGGGTTGGAGGTGCTAGATGACAAAGATAAATTTAGTCAACGTAACACATTTATCAAAGTTTGCTAATTGTTAAGTTCTACGTAAACAAAGCCCAAAAAATGGTTATTGAAGAGATACTTCCCAAGGTTTGTAAAAGCAAAAATGGTTTTCATCACCTGTTTTAAAAACAAACAATCCCTAAACACCTGAACCAATGTATTGAACATTAATATATTGACCAACACAAACATAACATTATATTACTCACAGTCAACACAACGACATCTTTTTTAGTGCTCTGATGTATCCTTCAACACTAGATGGACCTTTTAACTGATCTTCAATAACCACCTAAATGGGAAAAAAAAAAACTTGTTAAAACAAAGAAACCACTAAATAATTTTGTATAGATATTTAAGTAGGTAGTCCAAACTTGCTGGCAGTATTTTCCTCATAACCAATTGTGTTAAAAAATAAGGGTAGATAATGGAGAAAAAAAATTGTGTTAAATTCAAATCATCCGTATTGGAGGCTAACTTGAATAAATATTAAGATAAAAGTGTATTTTCAAAATTCTTGTTGTTTTTTTTAAATTAAATATGCAAAAATACACCATTGAATAAACTGTCCAATTTCCTATAAAACTGTGATAACAATTAAAATATATCCACAGAAAACTTCCACTGACTATTACAGTAACACGTACCAGACATAAAATCTCATATAACACTACAGTAAACACAAGTAATTTTGAACTAAAATGGCACTGGTTGAAAAAACAGTGTTGTACATGCTCTAACTTAAATGGATTTTTCAGCAATTATGTTATTAGGTGATAAATATAAGCTGTTTAATACGTATTGAATAGAAGGTTATAGTTACTATAATAAGTTTCCCCAAAGGTCAAAGAATCTTTTTTTAAATATTTAGAATATACATATAAAAATCAAATTTTTTCTTCCCCCCATAGTTGTAACATAAATGTATTCAGATGTAAAAGTAGGGGTTATACTAAAAACCGACTTTTAAAAAAACCGGTTGTCGAAGGTCAATTTCTCAAAAAAAACGGCGAAAACCGGTTTCGGTTTTTACAATAAAATAAGTGAAATAAACAATTTTAAAGCATTCTAGCAATGTATTTCAATGTATGTCGTATTTAATTGACGGGCATGAAAATGAATAAAGTTTGATGTAATTATGTCAACCAATTTTTTAAAGTAAAATATTAAATACAAGAAAAAAAATTATCAATATGATAAGTACAAATATTACTACTGCCCCATGGGTACATATATTAATATTCCTTTAAATTGCATATTGACTTATTATATTTTATGGCATTTGAACTGCTAAACTTTGTTTGGCAGTCACGAATGAGACTTATTTCCGTGTTTCATTCATAAGCTATAAATATACGTGGCTGTCAAAGACGCAAGGTTTGGTTGCTGCTCACAGACATTAGAATCAGCGTTGTGATGTAGACCTCAGTATAGTACTTATTTATATATAGTCTATAGATATTACGGTTCTTTTTACTCTTGGTATTATCTTTGCATCTTTTTCTCCCTCCTTCCTTCCTCTCTCTCTCTCTTTCTCTCTCACATCCTCTCTCTAAGTTTCTATGTTATCTATATATGTGAGCGCAGTACACAAACACCTGTGTACCTCTGTGGACCCCACGGGCCACGGCCACATTGAATGTCCATTTCCAAAAAATTCTCCACTGAACTCTAAATTCACTCGACCCTCCCTTCATACAATCATCTCCCCCCTACCCCACACTCCCATCCCTGTCATTACAGCGGCTGTGCTGGCGGTTCTGCCTTGTTTAGGTTAGAGGGGTTGGCGGTGGTGAAGGTGTTGGATGGCGAACATAAAGACTAGTCAACTTGAAAAAAATGGCCTCTGTCTATTGTTTAGTAGCTTGAACTAAGGGAGATACCAATCCCTCTCTCCGTCTCAATGATATGCCAGTTTCAAGTTGTATACTTTACGCAATTAAACACTAAATTCTTGGCTAAAAAAAATGGTTTTTCTGTGGAATTAGTAAACTGACCCTGAGTTTAGCCCTTTTTTCCAGGTCAGGGAAACAACGGATACAATAAATCTCTATGTACCCTCCCTCTCCCTCCATACCCTGAACCACTGGTCACGCCTTCTCTCTTGTATCGCTCAACAATTACTTTCTAACAATGACTACCACCGCACGGGTCAGACTGATGTGGGAGTTCATTGGAAAATCACAATTTCCAGTTTCTGCAAATTTATGAATGTAACTACATTTTTTCGAATTGTTAAGTGCTAGGCTAAAACCGACTTTTTAAAGCCCAAAAAACAGTGCCGAATGCTTGAATTCAGTCACGGCAACGGTTTGTAGGTTTCAAAACACAACCCTAATAAAGTTTTAGAAAGCTGCTAACTTAACTTTAACTGATATTAACCTTAATGTTTGCAAGTGTTCAAAGGTAATTTTTAATAATTTTTAAAAGTGTTGGTTTAATCTCTCTTGACAAAAAGCTATGTTTGAGGAAAATAAATTATGTTACTATTAATTGAAAACAGTAATATTTATTGTATACTGCATTAGTATGAAGCATGTGTGTTGTTTTATAAAAAGCATGTGAATGCATATGACTTTTTAAAAACTAATAACAATGAAACAAATACATGTATATTGGGTGGGTAATACATTTTAAAATGCTGTTTTGACTACATATTATAAGTGATAGCATATTTAGATTGTATGATGCACAAACATTAACTGTGATCTCATTGTTAATACATTTTTTGAAATATTTTAGTTTTTTTAAATAATATTGTGAGCTAGTAAAAAATCCTTTGTAACAAGAACAAGGAATAAAAAAATGCCTATATTGTTAGAGCTAGCAAAAAATAATGACTGGCTTACATATTGTGAGATTAAGCAATAAAACAATTGCCTAATGTATTGTGGTGCTAGCAATAAAATTAATGCCTTACGTATTGTGAGAGCTAGCAATAAAATAATGACTTAGTGGATGTGTCATATCTTGGCATACTGTCAAATGTTCTGGATCAAATAAATCACATTTATCCTGCAACAGGTAAGCAGTGAAACCTGGAAAATTCAATATATATATATATATATATATATATATATATATATATATACGTATATATATATATCATAAAGAAATATATTGAAGAAATACATATATTTTATATAGTCAATCCAAATTATAATTAAATTATCAACAAAAAAATTGTTGTATCATGTTTAAATCATAAGACATTAATTAATCTGGTATTAGACTTTCATACTTTTGATGGGGTGAGTGAGTCTATCAATAGTTCTAAAAAATTTAATTTTGTGGAAATTAAGCTTAGACAATTTTTTTACAAATACATCAAACTAATTTTTTTTATCACAAAAGGAACACTGCAAATTGTGATCTAGTGATTATCAAGTAACATGGATTAGTTCACAATAAACTAGAACTAATATCAGAAAATGTATCTACAGAGCTATATTACTACAGAGTATGTTTAAACAGTTGTGAATTTTTCTTATTTCAATAGAAGTAACATTATAAAATTAAAAGTTTTATAATTTAAAAAGACAAAAAAAAAACATAAATCATTAATACTAAATATTTCTATTTCTGTTAATAAATAGGCTATTAGCGATATGAGAGCTAGGTAGAAATTATACTACATTTGAGTGATATCTTACACCGCTCTAATTCCCAGCTGGTTTTAGTTTGCCTTCTTTTGTAGGTTCAAATCTCAATTATTTCTAAACAGTTTTCTTAAATTCGATGCATCTGCACAATTTTAGTTAATTATGTAATTATTTAAACATTTGAAGTAAATAATAAGGAAATGCTAAATTAAGAGCTACTGTGAGTTCTGTGTGACCACCTTTGAGCCAGTTTCTATTATTTAATCTTTTTTTTTCACAAAATATTATTTTAAATTATGTTAACTTGCATTACACCTTTCAGGATTAATAATTATTTCAGGACTTTTAAAACAAATGTAATCAATAAAACTCAGATATACTTTTTAGGTGGCCACATGAAATAAGTAACTGTAACCACATGAAATAAGTAACTGTAACCACATGAAATAAGTAACTGTGGCCATATGAAATAAGTAACTGTGGCCACATGAAATAAGTAACTGTAACCACATGAAATAAGTAACTGTGGCCACATGAAATAAGTAATTGTGGCCCATGAAATAAGTAACTGTGGCCATCTGAAATTAGTTACCATGGGCACATGGAAATAAATAACTGTAACCACCTGAAATAAGTAACAGTGGCCACATGAAATAAGTATGAAATAAGTTACTGTAACCACATGAAAAAAGTAACAGCGGCCACATGAAATAGTAACTGTGTCCACATGAAATAGGCAACAGTGTACATGAAATAAGTTACTGTGGCTACACTTGAAATAAGTTACTCTGGCCACATGAAATAAGTAACTGTATTTTTATGAAATAAATAACGATTGGTACTGAGCAACAGTTGAACAATTACAAGCTTAATATCTGACATTAGCAATATATGTCAATTGTAGTAATTACAAGCCTTACCTTTATAATTTGTAGTTAAGATATGTTCTTTTGTTTTATCTGTTATTATTTAGATTGGTTCAGTTTATCACTAATTAAAAGTGAGTGTACTATGTATGGATTTTTAAAGGTAAGGATTTTCCCCAGAATTATATCCATTGGCTAGTATATAAATATTAGTAAACCATTGGCAAGTATATATATATATATATATTAGTAAACCATTTCTAAAATAAAAATTTGCACTGGGCATCTTTAGCTATATTAAAAGAATGATGGAATATAAATAAACTCCTTAAAGAAAACATTAAATTCTTGACTAGCATTTTTTATAAAACTTACTTTAAAAATCTAGGATACTGAGTTTAAAATAAAAGAAAAATTAAATTACAGAATATTATCAAAATGCCAAGAAAACACAAAATCTCACCCCTTGCTCAGCTTCTAAAAAAAGCAATAAATCATCTATAGACATAAAGTCAGCATTGCTTGCATATCTACAAAAGAAGTGCAAAAAAAAGTTTTAACAGTAGTTTTAAAGATTCACATTCAAAATGCTTGGGAAATCAGATTGTTATGGAGAAAATTTTCTGTCTACTGTTTTTGATACCAGAAGTATATAGAATAGAAGTGAACATTTCCCACCCCATGTAATAGTACAAAACTGTCTTATTTTCCATTAATTAAATTATAGTTAATTATTTAGCAACTGTTTTATTAATTAAATTGTTACTGTTCCTAAGTAAACTGTAGCGTTATGATTTTATGTACCTAACTGAGGCTTGGTCAGTTCCAGCCACTGCCCCATCCCCAGACCAGCACCTTCTTTAAGTCCCTGAGAAGTGGGTTAAGATACCCATAGCAGACATATTCCAATTCTTTTTGTTATATTCTTACTGACAAGAAAATAGATTTTTCAGAGGCGAGTTGAGATTTCTTTAAACAAAGAAGATAAACTCATCACTACTGAGACAGCCCTGGATTTACCATCACCTTTTTCATCTCTCTAATTCCTGAAATTAAATGAAATTAAATTTATCAGAGAAGCCACAATAGAAATCCTTGAGAGCTGCATTTCAATTTATTTCCTTAGTTAAAACTCACTTTAAAGAGCTGCGATAGTCAATCTATAATGGCCTCCACCAGTATCTAAAGACATCATAGTTCCATCTCTATTTCATTACAATAACATACTAATGAAAACATTCACACCGGTCTGGGTCAATGCGGTGCAGCAAAAATTCCCAGTTTTTGCTGCTTGCAGATATTTTTCCACAGGAGTATGCTTTACCGCATAAATTACCAGAAGCCAAAATGGCTGTAATATAAATTGAATAGAAAAAATCAAATATATAAATAATAATGATAAAAATACTTGTTTTATTGTGCCTTTATTTCATCCCATAGCCAATAGAAAAATGGCCATGTAGAATAGGGGATTTCAGCAATATCCATTGGTCCTCCCCGGAGGGAATCCCGAACCAAGTACCTTCAGGTCAACAGTAGAGCGCTTTATGGCACGACCATTAGTCCCCACACATTGGTAGCTCTGTCCATTCTTTTATATTGTCAAACCAACATTTTCCCTGGAATCCTCTGTAATGGCCTCCTTCTAGAGTCCCTTGGAGAATGTTTCTTTATGGGCTATCATGCCTTGACACAATTCCAAACCATGCCAACTTACATGGTTTGATTGTTGCCATGATTGTTTCCTAAGAGGCCCCAACAGTTGTGGATATTCTTTCCCAGACATACTCATTGGTGCGGTTCTAGGTAGAAGATTTGAAGGATTTTCCTCATGCATTTATTTTTAGATAAGCTTGCTTGTCGCGGCTGCACCAGATGTCCATGTATCACCCCATAAAGGGCTATTGTTTTAACTAGGACTCTGTAAAGATCTGAGCTTCAATGGTAGGCTGATGTTTTGCTGGTCCAAATTCTGTTTAATTTAGCCATAGCTGCCATCACTGACCCAATCCTGGCCAGAAATTCCTTCGCAACTTCCGTCTTTGGATATGATGGCTCCCAGGTATTTGAAGTTCTGTACTTCTTCCAGCACTGATGGTTCATTATGTTTACAGTACTGGCATCTGTGGTGTTAACCATTATCCTGCTTTTCTCTGAGCTGATTTCCATTCAGTATGCATCAAGCCCTATCTGCAAGCTTGTCAGTCAGCTCTTGTAGTTGCTCCCAGATCAATATCATCAGTAAATCTTAGGTTGCATAGGGGTCTACCACCTATGTAAAATGGACGTGTGGAGGTCAGTGGGAGGTGTAACCTTGCATGATTTTCTCAAGGAATATATTGAACAGAACTGGTGAGAGAATGCAGCCTTGAATAGCTCCTAATCCCCTATCACAGCCATTGAGTTGGACTGCACAACTCGCTTCATTATAGATAGCTCCAATCACTTCTTAAAGTCCGTTTTCATTGTTATAGCTTCTCACTTAACTTGCCAGGGGTCCTATGCCATACCCGATCAAAGGCTCTTGAAGCCTATGAAGTTATGATGAGATTCATGTTGAACAATGTGTACTTTTCTAGAGCAAGCGACAGTTGAAGATCTGCTTGACTGTGCTTCAGGTCTGTTCTTCTGGTCTATATAAGCTATTGAGTAAAATTTTAGCATTTGCTAGGGTGACTGATGTGACTGGTGTCCTGTAGTTCACTGTTTCAAATTGCCTTTTTTAGGCAGTGGTATGATAAGTGACTGGGTCCCTCCTTGGACCAAACTTTATTTACCCCATATCTTTCTGTAGAGCACTGTTAGGACCTTCATTACTAATGCACCTCGGTGTTTTAGCAGTTCAGCAAGAATGTTGTCAACCCAGGAGACTTACACCCTTTTAAATCTCATATTGCTTCTTCTACCTCTTTCAGCAGCACTGTTAACTCATCAGTACTTTGTTTTGTTGTTTGCTCTAGTAATATTCTGGTATCTGGATTAATCTTCTTGTTATACAGTACACAGTCCAGCACCAGAGTAACGCTGTTTTTCTGAGAGGAACTGACGGATGCTATCCTCAATTGTTGAGGTTAACTTCTGCTGTGTTTTAATGAGGTACCTGATTGGGTTTTTGTCTTTCTTTCACTCTTCTTTCTTCGCATAGATCTAGTATTTTGTAATCCATGGCTGTTACTTGTTACACTGTCTTCTTATAACTTCTTCTGCAATTACCTCGATTCACCTCTGATCTTGTTAAGGCAAGATTATGGTCTCTTCCTATTTCTGCCGGAAAAACCTTGTTTATGCTTTTCCACTTCATTATACGTAGTCAAAAGTTAGGGCATATACTAGTATGATAGTTTGTGTGGGGCCTTGCACTAATTCTTATGCTGATTAGTGATTGGTGTGCAGCTAATGACTGAACCTGACATGCTCCATATTGATTTTTGGATTCATCCCTGCTGAACCATATTTTGTCAATTAGTCTATTGAGGTTATCCAAATCCTGTCCGTTGCATACAGCTTATAGACTTGATAAGGCCCATATCCTCTTAAAGTCAGTGGGAGGTATTTTTTTTGTCTGGCTTAACCAGGGACTGAACCCAGAGCATGCAAGTTAAGTTCACTATTGACTTGGCTATCGGCCACCCAATGGAAGCTGAAATGCTTTTATCATTCTTTCACATCAATCAAGGAGAAGTAAATGATTACTTATGTTCACAAGCTGAATTAAATAAAAATCATAATTAATTTAACATTTTGATCAATTGATTTTCAAAATCTTCAACTATTGTCATCAATTCTGTGACTGACACAGGTTTCTTGACAACATACTTTAGAAATCTCTTCAGTGGCTATCAGAGTTTCTTCAAGTATTAAATAACGTTAATTAAAAAAGAAGAAACCATTTTTCAATATGTGTATACTTTGATATAAAGATGTTGAATATTAGATGAAGCCTTGCCCAAAAACAAATGAAAACAAATACAACTCAACTTTGTTGAATTCAATACAAACAAAAGTGAAATAAGAAATAGTGTATGACAACTTAACATAAGTAGACATGTGAAATATAAATATTACAATTATTATTTGAAGGGCAAAAATAAATTATGAATCTTCTTTTAGATCTGAAACTTTCCAAAAACTACTAATTCACTCAAATTATACTACAACAATCATGGGTAACATTAAGACCTTACAACATCTGTCTCCATGGAATGTATGCAACTAACTGCTGGACAAGTTTGTCGTTTGATAACTACATCATTGGAGCACATCATGCTGATCCTTAGAGTCACTCTTAATCACCCTTAGCACACTAGCGCAAGTTTTTTAGTGTAAATTATTAAAAACGAAATGACCTTATAACAAGGAACTTAACTTGGAAATATCATTTGAGACAGGGAATGCTGATACAAGACACATCACATGCATGGCAAACTTGGCAATCCAAAAAAAAAAATTAACAAAAAATCTACTACAATATACATGTAAAAGTTTGTTTTTATTTTCAGAAAAAAAAATGCATTTTAATTACGCTCGATTTTAGCAATTTCATAAACCCTGACTATTTCTTCCTTGGCTTGATTTGTATTAAATCAAATGTAAAAAAACAAAAAAAAAAATTTTGTGGTGCCTTATACTTTGTGCTTTTAAAAAAATTGGGCGTCTTTAATCAACATCATGATTCTTTATATAAACAATTTATATCTTTAAGCAATAGGAATTTCAAGGCAAGCATTAAGTCCCCAGACAAATATTAAGTTATCTCACATTTATATGTATAAAGACAAAGCTAAATATCACTTACCTTAAGGTTTTGAAATAAGTGATGTAGATGGTAGCATTCATTTTTCATCAAATTGACTACTTTGCTATCTTCTAGAGTGCCTTCATCTGGAGAAGCTGATTCAAACATTTCCAATAACCATGTAGAAACATTACAGAAAAACAATGGAGATAAGAAGAAGTCATATTAATTTTATATTGTATGCATAACTCTAATTTCAATTATTAAATAATGAAAATTCTAATACAACTACTCTCCTTATTACAATACTTGGGCTGATTTTAAATAATTAATTTAATAAATAATTAGACTATATAGGACTGATAAATTTTTTTTAAGGATATGCATCTCTCATTCTCTGCATATGCGCCAATGACAAATGTTGCTGAAAATTTAAAAAAAAAAAATATGAATTACCAATGGGCATTTAAAAATCCAAATAACAAATAAAACAGAAATGCAGAACATCCTAAATTTCCCAACATCATATTGAGAAGTAATAGATGAGGGTAAATTCCATGGCACTTTGCTCAGGATTTTTTTATTTATTCAATGGGAACAGCGCTGAAGTGAAAGACCCCTCCCCACACACACACTTGATTATCTATATAGAGCACAACAGAAACCTTTTCAACTACTTTTATATTTATTTTGACTAAAATCAAAGGCAAACTTGGAAAATGATAGGTACATGTACATACAAAACATGCAGTCATGTTTGTTTCATAAATCAAATCAAAATAAAAAAGAATGCTGCTAAGGTCTTATTATTTTGTTGAAATGGTAGGGTTTGTTTTAATCAATTTTGGAAAGAGTCAATTAATTACTGCATTAATATCTGCTTCCAGTAACACACAGAAGAAGTTTTAAAAGTGTTTCTTGAGGCCCGTTCTTTGCAAAGCTAATAAATAATTATTATTACACAAATTTAGTACAACTTTTCTAATTGATGCATTTGTTCATTTATTTCCAGAAAATGTCTTTTAATACTTGTCCAGATGACTACCCACAGTATGCAGTACATAATGGATCGTTAGAATAAGCTACGTTCTGAAATTTTACCCAAATTAAGAAATATACTGTAGATATTTTGATTCTTTATGTTTACATTTTTTTTTCAAATAGCTACAGTAAAAAGACCATTAAAAGGAAAAATGTGAAAAGTGCTGAACATTTTTGAAATAAGAAGAAACATATAAATGAAATTAATTGATAGAAAAATGTAAATGAAACCTTTAAAAAAAGCACTTTTAAAAAATTCACCCAAACAGTAAAAAAAATACTTCTTACATCATAAAAAATTTTACATAAATTATCATTACTAAAATATAAAAGTGGGTGCCCATCTAAATATAGATTATGTATTGCCACTTATTATACAGTTCCAATGTATTGTAAACACCAATGCTTTTAATATCAGTAATGACAATTTGATAAATATGATATAAAGAAAAAGTTTTTACTTTCAGTGGAAATTTTTATTTTATAATTACAGTTTGAAGGAATAAAACTGGCTAATGTTTTTGCTCACATTAGCTAATTGCCTATTAAAGACTAAATAAGCACAATTTTTCCCACTTATGCAATGGTGCTGGCATAATAATCTCAGGGCTAATTCCCATTATAAACATACTAAACAGTAGGGCTGCTGATTAACCATAAAGATTATCGTCGAAATATTAGGCAATTAAATATTTTTATAGCCTAAATGTGTTCATTTTGCAAAATGCTTTTACTTCAGAGTTTTCAAAACTAAATTTAAAAATCCGTAAATAGCCCAATAATCCAATTATATTAACAGAAATTAGCTGGTCAAGGTTCAGCAGTCATAGGTTTAATTTTTAGATTCTTATTATAATATGTATGATTCGGAAAGAGTTTTGTTATTTTCAAAGAAGCTCAGAAACAGCTGGAAGCATAGTGAATGATTTAGATTTAACTTAGATTTATCAACCCTGATCAGAACAACCACAGCGTGGAAATGTATGTGTAACTCAAATATAGAAGCTGTGTGACCTAATAATTTTGTTTCATTTTCTGACCCTGAATATTAAAATTATTATTAAGTAATATCTGGAAGCCAATTATCTCCAAGATATATTTTATTTAATTAAAAAATTTTAAAATGAACCAAATTATAGTCAATATTATAAGATATTATAAGAGAATAAAACTTATACAAAAGAAGCTGCACAAAATGATGAAAAGCCAACAAAAAACAATTATAATAACAATATATACAATTGATGTCTGTGAAGAGTTAGTTTGATTTAAATATTCATTAGTGTTGATTTAGTTTGTGCATGTGTGCTAATCACACTTTTTAATGCGTAAGTATTAATTTTTATGTGCTATGTGGCGTAGATTTTTCTAGTTGGCATCAATTAAGTTGCTTAGAGACAAGCTTTGTAGATTGAGTTAGTTGCTGTTTAGATTATGAAGATATTAGACACTTTATTAACTCTAGAAGAAGTTAATATATTTACTTTCACATAGCAACTCATGGATATTATTTGATCTTTCTAAGGCGTGCCTTTATCATTTAACTATTTGCACTACATTAATGTCTTACGTTCAATAAATGTACCGATGAATCAGCCATGCAGTTTTAAGACTCTCATTGATGAAGTGTTTGTGAACATTTGTGTCAACATAGCAGACTGCCCACGCTACCGTACGCCTCCAAGTCTCTGCTATTTATCAACGCATCAAAATTATGTATTACAACCTTTTACCACCTTTACAATGTCTCATATGGATGTCACAATCAGGCGATCTTTGGCCGGCTGTTGTCTTGATGCAAGATCACCTACTGAGTTTGAAGCGAGTATTTGTATTTTACCCAACCACAAGGTTCCACAGGATGCGCACAACGAAATGAGTACACAACAAATGCAAATGCTACAAATAGTGTTTATTTACATGAAATGACAACCATTGTGCCCTAAAAGGGCAGTAAGCTATCTGCTACCTTAACAATACATCTATAATACCAGAAATACCAAATGGTCCTTACCTGTGGCTGATAGTTCTAAAGAACTCAGGACTGAGCTTGTCAAGCCAGTGAGACATGAGTATCCATCATATGTGACATTTGTTTCCTGCCTTAAGGGAATCATCAAACGTCTACATACACCTGGTCTGCCAATTTCCACCTAATCAATATGAGGCTGCAGCAGCATGCCCCGCGTCTTTTGACCTCTTTAACACAGGACTGAGTCCGTTGCCCTGCACCTCATGGTTACTCACACCAAGTCCGAAAGCTCGCTGTTCCACCTTTAGCCCAAGCTCAAAGTGGGCCGACTGGCTCAACTCACTCTCACTCCCACTGACTCACATTTGAAGTCCCAGCGGCACCTTTGTCCTTCCACTCTTTACTCTTCCTGACCAATGGGCGAGAACAGTATAGGCCGCTCCCATCACGTGTGGTCAGTGTGACCTTCAAGTGTGGGGGCGATAAAGCAGAGTGCTTACCATCTCCACTTGAATCAGAGAAGGGTACCAATTCCCTCCCTGTCTACTTTGATCTTTCCCAATTGGTATAGCTCTGGTGTGCTGAGTGGTTAATTCCCTGACTTTCCAGGGTGTTGGGCCACAGTGTGAACATCTGGGAAGACACTATCGGTCCAGAACATTTGACTACTCCCTTTGTTATCTCCCCATGAGTTGATGATGTGACCCGGAGATAAGGAAATAAGATTTCATACAATAAAACTCAGAGTGGTACAATGGATAAAGATTACATCAATGACAAAATACCACAAACTTGTCACAAATTAGCCAAATACGTCAGAACGCTGTAATGATGTTTGTGAAACATAATCCAGAGGTATGCAGAGTCCCAATACTATGGTTTGGAGTCTGAATTTTAATTTACTACAGCTACATAATGAAGAAGAACCAACACAAGTCAGGTGTTTTTATAAACGTGGCGCTAAAGAGAGTGATTAAAAATGATTTTTAATTTTAGTGCATTTTATACTATTTTTGAAAAAGCATGATTTTTAAAATCTTTTTATTTTATTTTATAGGAATAGCAATTAGGTTCAGTCCTTTGACTGGATTCCAATTGCAATTCCAGCTAAAAGTACTGAATCTTAGAATTTCCATCACTATTTTACTTTTTTAATTTTTCAGCATTGAAGCTAGAAAACAGATTTGAAATTGAGTTACAAGATCTAAGTACAAAAACAACCAGAGAAACAGAAACTAAATAAAAACTTATGAAAAAGGCTTTTGTGAGTGCAGCTGTTTTTGGTTTTCTTGGGGAGGCAAAAGAAATTGTAAAGTTTTGAAGGCCCTGGGAAAAACACATGTGTTATTAAATCTTCTTGATCCACATGATTATATATTCTCAGGGTATGATGTAAATGCCAACTTGCTATAACTAATAATTCAACACATTTAATAAGTCCAGTTTTGTTTCAAAACATAAAATTCTTTTAATCATCAACCTAACTAAGGCATGTGAATACACAACTATTTCCTTAAGTATAAAGACACAAAAAATGAGCATTTTTCAATTAGGTTCAACATGCAACTCTTTAATATAAATATATAACCTCACTGTATGAAGATTCTATCACAAGTGCCTGTCCTTATGCACCTGGTTCTATCAGTCCAGCTAAATGTCCAGTCTACATGCACAGCCAAATGCTCCAATATTGATCTCCCAACATAACTGCCGCAGCCCATTAATAATATAATTCAGCCATGTGTGCTGCTTAATAATGCCTATTATGCAGCGATCGTGTAGCATAAAAAATCACAAAACAACCATGCCTGTGCGCACACACTCTGTGATATTATATATATATATATATATATATGTGGGTGAGTCAAAAAAAATTTTTTGGAGTTGGGAATTTGAAACACATTCAAAAGTTGCATATGGTCCTACTGATTGCTAAAAATGTAAAATTTAAAAAATCAGATAGTCTTCCACTCAACTTTGACTGAGGGAGTACGGGGCAAAAAAATGCACTATGTCTAAAAAAATATATTTTTTTTTTTACATTTTAGATACTAAAACATGTCAATAATAACTATGAATTAATTATAATGCAGAAAAATATTTTTAAGATCAATTCATGTATTTTCAGAATATTACTCATTCAAGAAACTTCAATAATTTAAAAGCTTTGCAGTGTCATTTTTCCTCTGAAAAAATATATTTGACATTTTGCTTCACTGTGGAAAAGAAAATCTAAAAACCACATGTCAGATTTTTGATTAAACATTTAAATTTTTTATGTGAACGATGTGCATTTATAGAATGTCTAAAGGCTTTTTAAATTTAAGTCCTTTTATTATTTTTAATTTCAAAATTAGCATTTTTTGCTTATTTTCACATATAAAATTTAAAAAATTCATTAAAAAATTATTTATTACATTATCAAAGTACTTTGACATTCCCTAAAGTAAGCTTTTCTTACTATAAAATGTGCATTTATATGAATCAGTCTATAAATATTTCAGAAATATTTGCCACAAAAAGGTTATAAATTTCAAGATGGCATACCGCACCCACAAATATCAATATGTTAATATTTTTTTTGAATAAAATTATTTTTAAATCTACTATATCATTACTGAATATTAAAATATCTGCCAAACTGTAATAAAGATTTTGGCTTTGACCCAAGTACCCCCCCCAAATGTATGACATTTGCAGCATTTAGAATGTTTGGTATAAATAATATGAAATTGTACAAATCTATAAATCGTTCATGCAAAATATACAATGTATATAGTAATACTGTTTATGGATTGTCCCGAAACTTCCTTTGCTTTCAACTTTAGTAAGAACATCTCTTGATTTCTTTGTTAGCAAAACCATCCCATGTCGAGAGCTATGTCGTACAGTTTGAAATGTCTGTACACTTTCGAAACTATAACAAGCTCTTCTTTAATTGCTCTTTCAACGGCTTGAAGTAACAGGGAATTGATCCAATGTAGTTGGGTTGTTCGTTAGTTTCATCATCTAAATATGTTCCAGCGAAGGATGTCCACTGAGCAAAGATCCCAGTTAATCATTTGATCATGTAGTTGGCACCAGCTAGTCAGGATTATGTCATTTTTGTTGAAAAATTCTCTCTGCATGGAGCTGGTTTATGTTATTAGGCATATGATTTATTTACTGCATACCTTCAATTTCTTCATCGCCAGATTTCATTTCATTATTTTTACAACTACCTGAAACGATGTGATGTTGAAGTTTTAGATCCTATAAACCAGTAACGGTGCAGTTTTAGCATTGCCCCTCTTTCATCCCTATTCCTTACGATAGCCTATAGTGCTCTAGCCATAGAGGCAACCACGGGGGGGGGAGACTATGTTGGGTGACTGGGACTCGTAATGTGTTATCATTATCGCTCTTGGATTTAAAAAAAATGATTGTCAACCCAAAAACTCAAAACTGGCGCGTGTAAGTGTTACGCTGAAACAATGCCCGTGGGACAAAAAACCACCGATCATGTTGAACAACTTGAAATTGATTGACCCAACACTGGGACGGACATCATACAGATAAAAATTTTAATGTTATTATTTTAATAATAAACATGTTTATATATATATATATATATATATATATATATATATATATATATCAATGTAGTTACTTTTTGGCTGATCTACACTCCTGTGGTAGTGGTAGTAGTGCGCCCGATCAGCGCGGTTAATGCTTGGGGTTCGAGGCCAGACTCGTCAGTTAGTTAATCATGCCCTCCATGTTTACTATTGACTATCGTGCTGGTATATAGCCCATTTGGTCTAGGTATTGACCATGCAAGTATAAGAACATGTACAAATGCACGAGCTGCTAGTATGAATAATAGTACATGTACTTCAAAAAATGTACTCAAGTACTAAATGACCCATCACTGGAACATAGAAATGGAACTAACTACAATATATTGTCCTCTTAGTGATGTACAGTACAGGTCAGAATTCGGAATCATGAAATTATATTGGCTGTTTCTGTAAGATTGTTTTTAGCGAAGTTTATTTATGTTTATTTATGTTGACAATATATTGTCACCATTTTTTTTTTGGATTGTTGGATTTAACAAACATTTAACAAACAAAAACACAGATTATGTCAATAAATCAACCACAACCAATTATTTTCATTTCTCCTTTGTTATTATTTCACAACTTTTTTCATAAACATATTACAATGTAAAACTTTAATTGATATATATATATATATATATATATATATATATATATATATATATATATATATATATATATATATATTGCAGTGCAGTGTGAGAGGGAAAAAAAACAACGTAATCGACTATTTTGGTTTTCCTTTTTCTAGACATCACGTGATCAATGTATTTATAGATCATTCAATAGTCCTCGGTGTTAAGTGATTCCCAGTAACTTGATTTCCCTGTTTACCGATTTTAAAGAAAGAAAGAAAAAAAAAAATGAAACCAAACAAAGGCACTGGCTGGACGGTTAGAAAAACAGCATGAACTGTTGAAGGGTGACATTAAGACTTTCTTCAGTCCAGATCAAGGCAGACCATCAAACAAACTCTTGACTCTGTTTACTGAAGGAAGCACAGAAAGTCAGACGCACGAGACAATTTAAACATTCTTATAGACACTTCACAGAATTTGTAATGCCGACATGGCTGCCAACTTTTAATATTTTTTTTTCGGGAGGGACTTGGAAAATATCTTGATATCAGTGCCGAACCAAAGGATTTGGAGGCCCGGGGGGCTTGACCTCTTTGGGTGCCCCTGCATTGTGACATTCGACACCATGACATGAGATAATGTACTTAATATTTAATGAAAGAAAATGTTTTGGGGCCCCCTCAAGTTGGGGGACTTTTGAACTAAGACCGCCCTCCCCCACCCTAGGTACGCCTCTGCTTGATATACATAAAAATTAAAAAAAAAAAGAACCAGAATTGTACATCTAATTGGAAGAAAGAAATATTAATGTATCATATGTCTTAAATACAATGCTCGTTTATCTAGAAGTCTCCAAAAATATTTATATCTTGATGAAAGTGACCTAAGTTGGCAGCACCGTCTGGTTAAGAGGAACGAAACGAAAGTGTTTTCAAAAACCAATAATATAAAGGATAATAATGAAAAAAAGTAGATTTTAATTGGTTGTTATTGTAGAGGGCTGTGTGCAGAAGTAAACTTTGACCTTTGTGATTTTTAAATGAGCACCCACCCCCCTCCCTCACCAAAAGCCCCCCCCCCCTTGCAGGTGTCTGGGAGGTATCATTAAAATAAGACTGTTTTTTTTTTTGTTGCTGTTGTTGTTGTTTATAAGATTGACATATTGGCAGGTATTATAAAATGTCAAGCCGGTGACGTGTCAACACGAAAACAGACCAGTGGAAAAAAAAACAACAAATAAACAACAATGTCACATCGTCACTTTGAAGTCAGGGGCGAACTTTTGTTGGATAGGGCCACGGAATCAAAAATAAAATAGTAGAACCCCATTCCCCATTATTAAAAGCGAGACAGGAAAAAAAGGGTTTTAAGTAGGCTTTTCTGAGAGCGCTATCATGTCGGGGGGCTATGGAGCCCCCGGTGCACCCAACTTTAAATCCGCCCCCCCCAGGGTGACATGCAGAGGCGCAACTAGACCAAACTTTCAGGAGGGGGGGGGCAAACAAAAATCACTTGTATTAAAAAATCACATTTTTTATATATTTGTATTTTATTTTAAACAAATTTTGGTCTAATCTGTTAATTTTTTTTTTTATTTCGGAGGGGGGCAAATGCCCCCAATGCCCCCTCCCCTCCCCCCAGTTGCGCCACTGGTGATGTGTGTATTTCTTGTGTAGAGACGTGTATATTGTGAAGGGTATATTGTGACACCTATTTTTATAACGCGTAGATGCGTGTGTGTACCTGTGTATAGAATGAGCACAATGTGCTATAGATCTAATTTGTGAACTATAACCTGGCACACAGCTTCATTGTGTGGAGGTGCTAGCTGTATAAAGTCCGTGTCTTATCATCAACATGTAGCCGTGTATACCTGGGGAGAAAGCGAGTATGTCATAAGTGTGTGTGTGTGTCAGTGTGTGTGTGTGTGTACTATCACCTGCCGGAGCTATAATTCATGTCATAATGCAAACATGCATGGGCTGGCGTCCTGTTATAAAAGAAAAAGTTTTTATTTTCCTTCCTTGATAAAATATTATTCAACCTGGGTTATCAACCTTCCCCCCCCCACCCCGGTGGACTGGTCTTGGTATTACGATGTACACGAATTTAGTAAGAAAAAAAATAGATATAAATATTTAGCTCGCAGTAAGTGTGTGTGTGTGTGTGTGTGTGTGATTGTATGTCTTTATTGTGTGATTGTATGTCTTTATTGTGTGATTGTATCTCTGTATTGTGTGACTGTATGTATGTATAGCACTGACAGTAGAAATAGATAGATAGATAGATAGATAGATAGATAGATAGATAGATAGATAGATAGATAGATAGATAGATAGATAGATAGATAGATAGATAGATAGATAGATAGATAGATAGATAGATAGATAGATAGATAGATAGATAGATAGACGACGCCAACATATCCCATCTACCCTCCCGACCCTCCCTCCCAACACCAGTCACATGTGCTACATCATACGTGTTTAACACAAAGCACCAAATTATGTGGGCACATGAAAGGAATCTCTCCACGTAATTACCAGTCGACACAATTTACTAAGGACGTCTTGACGAGCGATCCTATTCATTTTGGTGAAAGAAACCTCTGGGGACACAACCACCGGGGATCCGTGCCCATAGGACGAAATTTGTAAAAAAAAAAAAATAATAATAATTTTCCCGTAACACGTTTATGGACTTTTACATAATTATCCGTTTATTTTTTATTTATTTTGTCATGCATGACCTCTGACACTCTCCGACACGCAACGTAAACATGTACAATGAATCCCTTTGAGTCGATTGTAACCGTTGGACAAAGAGAGGGGGGCGGGGCAGGGTGTGGGGAAGAGGTGGAGAAAATCGGAAACAAGGCAGTGTAAACAGGGAACTTAAGATGAAAAGAGTGGAATCGAATGATTTGATTTATCTTGTCTACGTCTGAAAAAAAAATCTTTGTGACAAAAAATTACGTAACTTGAGAGTAGAAAAAGTTTTCAGCTCATAACCTTGAGGGACGAAAAAAAAATTATTTTAACCACGTGTTATTGTTGTTGTTGTTGTTTGAAATATTCAAATATTTTCAGTTTTTTCTTTTTCCCCCCAAAAAATCTGTGTGAAATGTTTATGTGAAGTCGAAAACACAAACAAGTCAGGAGCGGCATTTTGTTCTTGATGGGTTGGAGTTGGGCACTAGGACAATCGCTCCAAAAACATTGAATGCTCTCAGACCCCCCGCATGTGCCCCTTGCCCGAGAGTCAGCGTACTGCTAAAGGCCGTCTCTCTAGGACAAAAATATAGTGAGGAGGGTGGGGGGAGGGGTCATGTTATGGACGCTGATCTCATGTGACTCGGTGGCCGTTTTGTAGTAAGAACATGGCAATGACCAAAGTGCAAGGGGGGGGGCGGGCGGGCGGAGGGGGAGGGATCGAAGCTCGGCGGTGTCAGTGACTTCGGCACGACTCTTGAATTCGTTTCGTGGAAGACATAGGTCATGACCTCCGTGACGTACAGTCCACATCTCGCAGTTATCATGGCGGCCAGTTCCGGCGGTGTCAGTGACTTCGGCACGACTCTTGAATTCGTTTCGTGGAAGACATAGGTCATGACCTCCGTGACGTACAGTCCACATCTCGCAGTTATCATGGCGGCCAGTTCCGGCGGTGGGGGGGGGGTGGTGGTGGAGAGGCCTTACTACATTTGTCACGTGATGTACGTCTATTGAAAGACTTGTGTGGGGTGCGTGCATCCTTACTTCGCTGAGTCCGAATTACTGCATCCCTCCCTCCCCCCACCCCGCCCCCCCCCCCAAACATGTGTCTAAGTGCCGTGGGAAACTTTTTCATTGATCGATGATCTTCTTCTCCCTCCTCCTCCCTCCCTCCTCCTCCCTCCCTCCCCTCCCCCCCCACCCGGACCGCGCCCCCTCATCTACAGGAGGTCTTCATTAAGGAACTTGCAGATAGTTCCAACGTACTCTGTAGTTATCACTGGCGTTATCCAGAAAACGAAAACCCAACTTTACTGCAGTTGTAGAAAAAAAAAACAACCTTGTCAATCGCTCTAGAGAATTGCTCTGACGTAATTTAGATTCGAACCCTGGACCTTACACTTGATCACCGCCAGGGCGGGTCTTAACCCGATTGAACCAATTTGTTTCCGGAGTTCGTGCAGTCTACATTTGGAGTGTCAGGTATTGATGAAATTATTATTTTTTTTGAAAAAACAAACGTTGCCCCCGTAATATTTCACCTGCCAGTACTCTTAATGCCTGCCCTGCCAGTACTCTTAATGCCTGCCCTGCCCGTACTCTGTTGGCCCTGCCAGTACTCTTAATGCCTGCCCTGCCAGTACTCTGTTGGCCCTGCCAGTACTCTGTTGGCCCTGCCAGTACTGTTAATTCCTGCCCTATGCACAAGCCGCCACCGATTCTTGATGTTCAGCCTTAAACAAACATTAAATGCCGCAACGTAATTTGACTGAAGCTGCTGTCATCATTTGTTTCGTACGTCTTGCTTCCAGTTTTTTGACTGTTTCTTTATCTTTTCCTTTATTTATCAGTCGATTACTGATTTATAGAATTGATGGCGTTAAACTGAAGAGCAATTACGAATTCAAGTACTGTAGGCCTACTAACTATTAAATAGTGGCAGGAAAATCAAATTTAGATAAATAACCAAGCAATTCAAATTAGAAATACAGAGAACATGATGAAACTGATTTGTTCGGGGGAGGGGGTGGGGGGAGAGGAGTAGGCGCAGGTGAAATATGAACCAACTGTCACAAGCAGTTGACAAGATCAACGGGCGCTTCTGAAAAAAATAAACCAACAACACACAAGCAGTTTTCTTGCTTCCCTTGGCCGCCATCTGACCCTCATCCCCCTCCCCCCCCCCCTATCATTCTCCCCTCCCCCCCCCCGGCCCCACCATTTGACTCACTGATGACAAATATTTAATCCTGCACGCTACGTCACAGACGCGATCGATAACTCGCGGTAAACTGAAGGGAATTTCCCGCAAGGGGAAATAATCTGTGGCGTTGTAGATGTTCGTTTGTTTTGATTTCGCTTTTCTCAAAGATTTTTTTATTCCCTTTTTTTTTTTTGTTGTTGAGTTAAAAATTTGGGAAACTGTTTTCAAGTAATACTGTGTGATTGTCACTTACAGGTAATAACTTTATTTATAAATATTTAATATTTAGAAAAATATATTTATAAAAAAATATATGCATCATTTGTTGTTTAAGTATGTAAACATAGAATGACGTTTACCCATGTTTTTTTTGTTTTTACCCTTCTATCTATTGAGTTTCAGTAAACTAGCTAAGAACAATTAGGTCAGAATCGGTCTTAATTAAATTAACAGGATGTCTAGACTAATACCTAGTGTCTCCACTGTAACATGAGCCTCCACACCCCCCCCCCCCAACTCTACGAGTCATTTGCCTGGGTCCAACACACTTCTCTGAAAGCTTCTACCAATGGCTTACTATAATGTATGATCTGTTCTTGTTTGGTGTTATGCACCGGCAAATTAATTAATTAGTAACACTAACAGTTCTCTTTTTGGGCTACAGGACAATATAGTATTAACGTAGTATTGACCAGTTTTTTGATGACGGTATTTAAATACACCTGGTGGTAAATGTTTGTATCAGTGATTATGAGTGATAGATGCATGATGGGAACCGTAATACCAGTGCTCGATTTAAGAAAAAACCAGTGCCGGGGATGAAAAAAAAATTCTGCATAGCCGGGGATAAATGTCTATGATTTTATCCCCGGCTGGGATATATTAGCTAAAGCAGAGCCGGGGATGACAGGTCTCAGTGCCGGGGATATCCCCGGCGGTAAATCGAGCCCTGCGTAATACAACAAACTTGCACCAAATAAAACAAGGACAATTGATGTATTTGTATTTGACTCGTGTGTAACTGACTTGTTTTGTATTTAACTTGTTAGTATTTGACTAGTTTTGTATTTGGCTTGTTTTGTATTTGACTTGTTTTGTATTTGACATGTCTGTATTTTACTTGTTTCTATTTGACCTGTTTCTATTTGACTTGTTTCTATTTTACTTGTTTTTTATATAACTTGTTTGTATTTGACTTGTGTATATTTCACAATGTTAGACCAAGTACCTGTACATTTTTGGAGTACTTGTACTCGTACTGTAGACCTTGGGTATTTTATATTTAAATCGTACTCGTAATTTAAAAAAAACAATAACTTCCTGTACTTGTATTCGTACTTGACACCTTGTGTAGTGGTACTTGTATGGTCAGTACTTGGAACAGCCCTACTGACTTGTAAGGCACAACGATGTATGGCGATGTACCAATATTTTTTTATTATTATTATTTTGCCGCTGTGCATCATATCTGTGAATGTAAACATACCAATTTATACATACACGCCATAGTACTACACTACTACACTTCATGTACCCTTGCAGTGCTTCTGTTTGATTAGGTAGGTAGTTAACGTTATGTCAGTGTTAAAGGATTACACGGTAGTTGTATCTGTTGCTAGGTAACGGGAGAGGGTGGGAGAAGCTGAGATTTCCAGACATGGTTGGGGTGGGGGGTGTGGATCCTATAATATAAATTATCTGTTGGGGGCCCATATTTAAAAAGAATTAATTCTGGAGGGGTGGGGGGTACCTTTAGACAGTGGGGTGGAACCCAACGCGATCGCCCAGTCCGCCTATACAATGTCTCCGATTTCACCCGCGGTTCCCAACCGGTGGTAAGCGTTCCCCCGAGGGGTACGGGGGGACGGGGGGAAAGGGGTTGCACAGAGGGACGTATCGACATATAATTTTCCCTTAAAACGACCAAAGAGTTTGAACAAGGTCGCGCCAGATCGCTGCGTGAATCGTCACCAAACCACGTGACCCCGAGTATCCCATTAGAAATGTGAGCATACTCCATTATGAGAATGAGTACATTGATTCGCGAACTTACGTGTGAGGCATGGGCGTCGCAAGGAATTTTTCCAGGGGGGGGGGGCAAAGATTTTCCAGGGGGGGGGGCAAATAACAACTTTATGACATTTTTTTTAAATTAAGGGGGTGGGGGAGCAAATGCCCTCCTCTTATATGACATTTTTTTCAAAATGTAGGAGGGGGGCAAATGCCTGCCTTGCCCCCCCCCCATGAATACGCCCATGGTGTGAGGGGTACCCACAGACATACTTTTAGAACTTTTGGGATACAGTCGCGAAATTTCTCTTTTTGGGCTACAGGACAATATAGTATTAACGTAGTATTGACCAGTTTTTTGATGACGGTATTTAAATACACCTGGTGGTAAATGTTTGTATCAGTGATTATGAGTGATAGATGCATGATGGGAACCGTAATACCAGTGCTCGATTTAAGAAAAAACCAGTGCCGGGGATGAAAAAAAAATTCTGCATAGCCGGGGATAAATGTCTATGATTTTATCCCCGGCTGGGATATATTAGCTAAAGCAGAGCCGGGGATGACAGGTCTCAGTGCCGGGGATATCCCCGGCGGTAAATCGAGCCCTGCGTAATACAACAAACTTGCACCAAATAAAACAAGGACAATTGATGTATTTGTATTTGACTCGTGTGTAACTGACTTGTTTTGTATTTAACTTGTTAGTATTTGACTAGTTTTGTATTTGGCTTGTTTTGTATTTGACTTGTTTTGTATTTGACATGTCTGTATTTTACTTGTTTCTATTTGACCTGTTTCTATTTGACTTGTTTCTATTTTACTTGTTTTTTATATAACTTGTTTGTATTTGACTTGTGTATATTTCACAATGTTAGACCAAGTACCTGTACATTTTTGGAGTACTTGTACTCGTACTGTAGACCTTGGGTATTTTATATTTAAATCGTACTCGTAATTTAAAAAAAACAATAACTTCCTGTACTTGTATTCGTACTTGACACCTTGTGTAGTGGTACTTGTATGGTCAGTACTTGGAACAGCCCTACTGACTTGTAAGGCACAACGATGTATGGCGATGTACCAATATTTTTTTATTATTATTATTTTGCCGCTGTGCATCATATCTGTGAATGTAAACATACCAATTTATAAATACACGCCATAGTACTACACTACTACACTTCATGTACCCTTGCAGTGCTTCTGTTTGATTAGGTAGGTAGTTAACGTTATGTCAGTGTTAAAGGATTACACGGTAGTTGTATCTGTTGCTAGGTAACGGGAGAGGGTGGGAGAAGCTGAGATTTCCAGACATGGTTGGGGTGGGGGGTGTGGATCCTATAATATAAATTATCTGTTGGGGGCCCATATTTAAAAAGAATTAATTCTGGAGGGGTGGGGGGTACCTTTAGACAGTGGGGTGGAACCCAACGCGATCGCCCAGTCCGCCTATACGATGTCTCCGATTTCACCCGCGGTTCCCAACCGGTGGTAAGCGTTCCCCCGAGGGGTACGGGGGAACGGGGGGAAAGGGGTTGCACAGAGGGACGTATCGACATATAATTTTCCCTTAAAACGACCAAAGAGTTTGAACAAGGTCGCGCCAGATCGCTGCGTGAATCGTCACCAAACCACGTGACCCCGAGTATCCCATTAGAAATGTGAGCATACTCCATTATGAGAATGAGTACATTGATTCGCGAACTTACGTGTGAGGCATGGGCGTCGCAAGGAATTTTTCCAGGGGGGGGGGGCAAAGATTTTCCAGGGGGGGGGCAAATAACAACTTTATGACATTTTTTTTAAATTAAGGGGGTGGGGGAGCAAATGCCCTCCTCTTATATGACATTTTTTTCAAAATGTAGGAGGGGGCAAATGCCTGCCTTGCCCCCCCATGAATACGCCCATGGTGTGAGGGGTACCCACAGACATACTTTTAGAACTTTTGGGATACAGTCGCGAAATTTCTCTTTTTGGGCTACAGGACAATATAGTATTAACGTAGTATTGACCAGTTTTTTGATGACGGTATTTAAATACACCTGGTGGTAAATGTTTGTATCAGTGATTATGAGTGATAGATGCATGATGGGAACCGTAATACCAGTGCTCGATTTAAGAAAAAACCAGTGCCGGGGATGAAAAAAAAATTCTGCATAGCCGGCGATAAATGTCTATGGTTTCATCCCCGGCTGACAGTTCTCAGCTACCGGGGATATCCCCGGATGGTAAATCGAGCCCGGGGATATCCCCGGCGGTAAATCGAGCCCTGCGTAATACAACAAACTTGCACCAAATAAAACAAGGACAATTGATGTATTTGTATTTGACTCGTGTGTAACTGACTTGTTTTGTATTTAACTTGTTAGTATTTGACTAGTTTTGTATTTGGCTTGTTTTGTATTTGACTTGTTTTGTATTTGACATGTCTGTATTTTACTTGTTTCTATTTGACCTGTTTCTATTTGACTTGTTTCTATTTTACTTGTTTTTTATATAACTTGTTTGTATTTGACTTGTGTATATTTCACAATGTTAGACCAAGTACCTGTACATTTTTGGAGTACTTGTACTCGTACTGTAGACCTTGGGTATTTTATATTTAAATCGTACTCGTAATTTAAAAAAAACAATAACTTCCTGTACTTGTATTCGTACTTGACACCTTGTGTAGTGGTACTTGTATGGTCAGTACTTGGAACAGCCCTACTGACTTGTAAGGCACAACGATGTATGGCGATGTACCAATATTTTTTTATTATTATTATTTTGCCGCTGTGCATCATATCTGTGAATGTAAACATACCAATTTATACATACACGCCATAGTACTACACTACTACACTTCATGTACCCTTGCAGTGCTTCTGTTTGATTAGGTAGGTAGTTAACGTTATGTCAGTGTTAAAGGATTACACGGTAGTTGTATCTGTTGCTAGGTAACGGGAGAGGGTGGGAGAAGCTGAGATTTCCAGACATGGTTGGGGTGGGGGGTGTGGATCCTATAATATAAATTATCTGTTGGGGGCCCATATTTAAAAAGAATTAATTCTGGAGGGGTGGGGGGTACCTTTAGACAGTGGGGTGGAACCCAACGCGATCGCCCAGTCCGCCTATACGATGTCTCCGATTTCACCCGCGGTTCCCAACCGGTGGTAAGCGTTCCCCCGAGGGGTACGGGGGGACGGGGGGAAAGGGGTTGCACAGAGGGACGTATCGACATATAATTTTCCCTTAAAACGACCAAAGAGTTTGAACAAGGTCGCGCCAGATCGCTGCGTGAATCGTCACCAAACCACGTGACCCCGAGTATCCCATTAGAAATGTGAGCATACTCCATTATGAGAATGAGTACATTGATTCGCGAACTTACGTGTGAGGCATGGGCGTCGCAAGGAATTTTTCCAGGGGGGGGGGGGGCAAAGATTTTCCAGGGGGGGGGGGGCAAATAACAACTTTATGACATTTTTTTTAAATTAAGGGGGTGGGGGAGCAAATGCCCTCCTCTTATATGACATTTTTTTCAAAATGTAGGAGGGGGGCAAATGCCTCCCTTGCCCCCCCCCCATGAATACGCCCATGGTGTGAGGGGTACCCACAGACATACTTTTAGAACTTTTGGGATACAGTCGCGAAATAAAAAAAAAATTGGGAACCGCTGAATTACACTATAATAAATTACCAAATAAATATATAAAACACATATTGCAGCTGTTCATGTGTTAAGGTCACCCTCCACCCTAATCCCATCCCCCCACCCCCACACACACATACACAGCACATGTTTTATTCACCGTTTAGCCTAATGTTGTATGATTGATAAGATTTCATGATACACTATAAATAGAAGATAATGGCCCAAGTCTAATCTCTCCGATAGATTCAAAGCAGCAACAGCGACACCTCACCAAGGACATTATTTGTTTGTTTTGTTTTGTTTTATTTCCCTTTATAAAACATAAAAGTCTACTGATAAACAAATACATCCCTGTAAATAAATATACAAGTGTGTTGTTATACATAATTAAAAAAAAAATATATGTAAACTAAGCTTCTGATTGTTTGACATTTATTTATATGATGATCACGTCACACACGCGAGGATGTTTTATAACACGCGGTGATATGTTTCCCGTGGTATTCTCAGATGGCATGTATTACATACAGATTGTGTTCATTGTGTGTTGCTAATAAAACCTTAAGAGATGTTTAGTTGTGTACCTAGGGGGGACGTGGGAGGGGGGGGGTTGCAAGGAAGAAGCAACTCTTCAACTTGTCAGCTTGAGGGAGCCCCGACTATTTGGACATGTTTTATTTATTTTGCTGCAAGTAAACTTTTGGGGGGAGAGGAGGGTCTCAGTAGTCAGGATTCTTTAAGGGCCCCCCCCCCCAGATTTTTTTTTCGGACTTTGCTATGGGCCAGAGGGCTAATTTAAGAAAGGGGGCCATTTTAAGTGAAAAAAATAAAACACTTTATGAAATCACTGATGCACAAAAACTGTCTACACAGGTTTCACCAGATTTTATGTTTACATTTGACATATGTTCTATTTAGAGTTTTGTTTGTGTGCGTGATTTTGGTGATCGCCTCGCCTTTTCCGGTGGGTATCAGATATCAATGGTGATTGTAGCTAAATGACGGACTGTTGTAATGAAGGGCTGTGGTAGTGACGGATAGTGGTAATGACGGACTGTGGTAATGAAGGGCTGTGGTAGTGACGGATAGTGGTAATGACGGACTGTTGTAATGAAGGGCTGTGGTAGTGACGGATAGTCGTAATGACGGACTGTGGTAATGAAGGGCTGTGGTAGTGACGGATAGTGGTAATGACGGACTGTTGTAATGAAGGGCTGTGGTAGTGACGGATAGTGGTAATGACGGACTGTGGTAATGACGGACTGTTGTAATGACGGACTGTGGTAATTACGGACTGTTGTAATGAAGGACTGTTGTAATGACGGACTGTGGTAATGACGGACTGTTGTAATGAAGGGCTGTGGTAGTGACGGATAGTGGTAATGACGGACTGTTGTAATGAAGGGCTGTGGTAATGAAGGGCTGTGGTAGTGACCGTTGTGGTAATGACGGACTGTTGTAATGAAGGGCTGTGGTAATGACGGACTGTTGTAATGAAGGGCTGTGGTAGTGACGGACTGTTGTAATGAAGGGCTGTGGTAATGACGGACTGTTGTAATGAAGGGCTGTGGTAGTGACGGTTGTGGTAATGACGGACTGTTGTAATGAAGGGCTGTGGTAGTGACGGTTGTGGTAATGACGGACTGTTGTAATGAAGGGCTGTGGTAGTGACGGATAGTGGTAATGACGGACTGTTGTAATGAAGGACTGTGGTAATGACGGATAGTGGTAATGACGGACTGTTGTAATGAAGGACTGTGGTAATGACGGATAGTGGTAATGACGGACTGTTGTAATGAAGGACTGTGGTAATGACGGATAGTGGTAATGACGGACTGTTGTAATGAAGGACTGTGGTAATGACGGATAGTGGTAATGACGGACTGTTGTAATGAAGGACTGTGGTAATGACGGATAGTGGTAATGACGGACTGTTGTAATGAAGGACTGTTGTAATGAAGGACTGTGGTAATGACGGATAGTGGTAATGACGGACTGTTGTAAAGAAGGGCTGTGGTAGTGACGGATAGTGGTAATGACGGACTGTTGTAATGAAGGACTGTGGTAATGACGGATAGTGGTAATGACAGACTGGTATGATGAAGGACTGTGGTAATGTAGGGCTGTTATAATGAAGGACTGTGGTAATGACAGACTGGTGTAATGAAGGACTGTGGTAATGACAGACTGGTGTAATAGACACTTCAGTTCTGTAAAAGGTGTAAAGTTTCTCTAATTATGTCTATACAGACCATCGGGGTCAGATGAAGTTGACTTCACCTGTTTCTGTATCCACGGGCTATTCTATGAGACTCTGTGGCTAGTACAATACCCAGTTGCATTTACTTTTCCCCAACGTATATCGGGCACCCATTTGTAAGCTGGGTGGTCTTAAGGGACATTGATCGGACTCGAGTAAAGTCCATATGTCACCGGGACTTCAACTCGAGCAAACGAACTCTATACCCAACTGCCACCAAATCAGTACGCGGGGGGGGCGGAATTATGTCATTTTCTGGGGACGGATGGTCTTGTGGTAAAACGCTAGGCTGTCGATCGAAGGATCCCTGGTTCGATCTCCGGTGAGGACCAATGGATTTTTTTTCAGGTCATGATGAACGTTCCCGCTATATCTCCCGTGGTGCCTCCTTGGCCATCGCACTATCGGTTATGCGGTGGAGATGAAAGAAGGGCGCCGTAAAAAAAACCGTCCCATCAGTGGTTTAAAGGATCTAAGAGATTTCATCTCACCCCACTGCCCTACCCCACTACCCCATCATCCCTACACAGGGGCGGAACTATGTCAGTTAAGACCAAAGAGAGACATGTTAAAAAGGGTTAAACTTACAGCTCTGTGCGCCCCCCCCCTCATTAGTTGTGGCCCCGAGCGCGACGCCCAATTTTGGGAATAATCTATTGTCATCACTGGGCCAATAGTTTTAGTGTAAATAGGGGGCGCTACTCACATAGGGGGCGCTACTCACATAGGGGGCGCTACTCACATAGGGGGCGCTACTCACATAGGGGGCGCTACTCACATAGGGGGCGCTACTCACATAAGGGGCGCTACTCACATAGGGGACGCTACTCACATAGGGGGCGCTACTCACATAGGGGGCGCTACTCACATAGGGGGCGCTACTCACATAGGGGGCACTACTTACATAGGGGACGCTACTCACATAGGGGGCGCTACTCACATAGGGGGCGCTACTCACATAGGGGCGCCAAATGGTTTTCTTACATATAAAATTATATGGTTTTCGAATGGGGGGGGGCGCTAAAAAGGTATTGTGCCCCGGGCGCGAGTTGAGCTCGCTGCGCGAATGTGAGTAATCATTGCGAAATTTTTTAATATATTTTGTATTTTTCAAGAAAATATTTGTTTCCTCATTGAAACAACCCTAAAAGTAATTTATTTTCTTCTCAGGCTTCCCCCCCCCACCCCTTAAAAGGATTACATGGATTATACATTCCCATAATCCATTGCCGCCAACTAAACTACACTTCTGGTCTGACACGTTAAAATAGATTGAAGGAACGAGAAGGGTGGGAGGTGGTGGAGGAAGGGATCAAGTCCGTAATCGAAGGTGTGTCACGTGATGTATGACCGTGCTGGCAGATTTGGGTAACAAACAAAAAAAAAAAAGTCTATTTCCAGCTCTTGGTAGTTCACAATCAGTTCGAGAAATGCCCCCCCCCCCAAATCAGGTAGAGAACTGTTGTCCTCCCCCCCCCCCACTCCTTCCAACCCCTTCCCTGAGATTAAGTTCCAGTTTGTTTTGTTTTGTTTGATCAAATCAGAGAGAAAAAAGAAGTCGCCTTTCAGGTCTCTCCAGCCACCACCCCACCCCCAATACCTCCCCCCCCCCCCACATCTTAATGTCTATCTGTATGAAAACTGTGTGTTTGAGAGGGACCCACTCTCCGCTTATATTTTAAAGTCAAGTCACAGTAGTAGCCCGCTGAAGGCGAGAATCGGTTGATAAACCCAGCCGTGCGTGTGTGAATGCGCCAGTGTTCGTGTATTGCTGACTGCAGGAGCAGGGCACAGGGGACGCAAGTCGTGGGATAACTCTCTTCTTTTTTTTTTCTTGTTATTTTATTTCAAAAGGGGACACATGCACATATTGGGATACTTTTTTTAAGACGTGCTGTTGCCAACTGTGCTGATTTATATTGGAGTTGTTATTTTTCTTTGAACGTACGGTGAGTTATTTGAACCATTTGTCAACTATTATTTATATCATTTGTCAACTCATATGTTTTGATAAAATCGACTTTTTCTTTTTGTGAAACATTCTGAAAATTTGTCAGCGGTTGTCTCTGAGTAGCTTAAAGACTATTTGTCTTCCGTTCCTTGCCATGACATATTAGTGGAACAAAATCGTGATTTCAAAAGGTAGAACTGTTTGTAACAAATTTAGCAATCTAAAATTATATTTAAAGTTCCATTAGCTCATAGAAGGCTATCGGGGTAAAGTGTAGAATTCCTCTGTTTCTGTAACCGCGGCATATAAAGGATTTTTGTGGTTAGCACAACGCCCAGCCGCATCTACCTCATTAAGTCAGGCACAGATTAAAATCTGGGTGGGCTTGAGGGACTTTATTACTAAATTTCATAAGGACCTGGGAAAATTACCTTGGTTCTCACCGAGGATCGAACCCGTGGCTCTCGGGTCGAGCGCTCTACATCGTAAACTTTGTACACCTGTAGTCCTTTTACGCATGTAATCTTTGTACACACGTTGTCTTTGTACACAAGTAGTCTTTGTATACATGCTGTCTTTGTACACATGTAGTCTTTTTACGCATGTAATCTTTGTACACAAGTTGTCTTTGTACACAAGTAGTCTTTGTACACATGTAGTCTTGGTACACAAGTTGTCTTTGTACACATGTAGTCTTCATAAAAAAAAAATTAAGGCGTCAACTCTGGGAATTTGTAAAAGTACGAGACAATTTTAGCTTGTGGTGTTATATTCTACATTAAATTTCTGAACAATAATATATTGGTACTGAGTTGGGTTGTTCAGTATTCAAAAGTGTTGCGTGTAACTAAAATTAGAAAAGTTTACGTCCAACAAAGAATAGCTAGGAAATCAATACAAAAAATAATAATCGCCGTATGTGTTATATTGGTAAACTATGTGAAGATGGTGTGCGACAATGTGTCCAAATATCGATCGAAACAATCAACTTCAGTTTATTGGGTCACGTGATGGGAACAAATGAACACACGTAAAAACAATAACAGTGAATTCAACGGAAGACAGGTTTTAGATAGTACAGTAAGATGCTGATTTCCATAGCGAAACACACATTTTTACTGTTACCGCTATATGTGTGACATTATCTCCACGCGTCATATTGTAATACTTTTTAAAGTAGCGCGTGCGTTCAGATTTCATATTGTGCTACCACCATAGACAAATGAAAGAGTGTTTACTTTTACACAGTTTTTTTATTGTGACGTGTCTACTCTTTATCACAATGTGATACTTGCATTCACTTCTTGTATCGAGATAATTTTTAGTATTGAACATCTTCCTATTAAAACTATCGAACTAATGTATCACTTTTGAAATTCTGTCTTACGTTAAAGTATGACCTGCATTACCCCCACCCCCTCGCACCCGACCCCCTTAGGTGTGACATCACGTTTGACTGTCAATCTCGTGAGTATTTGTGACTTTTTTTTTACCCCCCTCCCCGCGCGTGTCTAGTCTTTTGTTAAAGTGTGACCTGGTCCCACGCCCCCTCCCCCCAATCACGTTAGGTGTGACATCGTATTCTACTGTCCACCCTCGTGAATATTTGTGACATTATATTTTTGTTTTTCTTAAACGATCATTTTTATTTCATCTTTCTGGGCCAGCTGGGTTTAAAATGTGTCACATCTCCACACACACGCGCGCGCACACACACACACACATACACACACACACAACCACATTTCTGTCAACATTAGACCACTGTTTAGTATCACTACCAGGACAATGATATGGTAGTACCTTTCCCCCCCCCATATATATATATATGTGTGTGTATTCCAGGACTTGACCTCCTCGGAGTGTCAATGTCTTCGGGAGATGGGGTGTGGGGGGGGGGGGGGGAAGGGCAAATATTCAAAAGTAGTGCTGACTGACAGTGGGAGATTTGTGGGTCTCTTCCTTTTGTTTTGATCTACTTAGAGCGAGGTCAATGACCTTTGTAATTTGAGGGAAAATATGCAGACGTTGAACATGTCCATAGAACATGTCTATACTGTCTGTCTACTATACTGTCTGTCTACTATACTGTCTGTCTACTATACTGTCTGTCTACTACACTGTCTGTCTACTACACTGTCTGTCTACTACACCGTCTGTCTACTATACCGCCTGTCTATCTATCTATCTATCTATCTATCTATCTATCTATCTATCTAAACCATATATATATATATATATATATATATATATATATATATAGTGTGTGTGTGTGTATTGTGTATGCTGATCTATAATTATGAAATCTATCTGTCTGTTTGTATGTGAGGTTATATGTGCGTCTGTCTGTCTGTCTGTTTGTATGTGAAGTTATATGTGCGTCTGTCTGTCTGTCCGTTTGTATGTGAGGTTATATGTGCGTCTGTCTGTCTGTCTGTTTGTATGTGAGTTTATATGTGCGTCTGTCTGTCTGTCTGTTTGTATGTGAGGTTATATGTGCGTCTATCTATCTGTCTGTTTGTATGTGAGGTTATATGTGCGTCTGTCTGTCTGTCTGTTTGTATGTGAGGTTATATGTGCGTCTGTCTGTCTGTTTGTATGTGAGGTTATATGTGCGTCTGTCTGTCTGTTTGTATGTGAGGTTATATGTGCGTCTATCTATCTGTCTGTTTGTATGTGAGGTTATATGTGCGTCTATCTATCTGTCTGTATGTGAGGTTATATGTGCGTCTGTCTGTCTGTCTGTCTGTTTGTATGTGAGGTTATATGTGCGTCTATCTATCTGTCTGTTTGTATGTGAGGTTATATGTGCGTCTGTCTATCTGTCTGTCCTCTATTTTTATATGAGTCAGTAGCACACACATAAAAACATAATACGAACCTGACGACCCAAAGCCTGACATAGCGTGCTTCATCATCTGGTGTGTTTACTGTTAACTATCGTCACGTGTTTGAAATGTAATCATCTGGTGTGATTTCTAAAACTTTTTTTTTAATTTCAATTATAATGTGTGTTTATTTTCTGATAAATAATCCCCCCCCCCCCAAAAAAAATCAAGTGCATTTTCTGTAACAATAAACAACAACAATAAAACAACAACAACAATAAAACAACAACAACAATAAAACAACAATACATTGTGTACCATCTAACCCCCCCCTTCTTCCCCCCCTCCCCCCACCTTTCATGACTGAGATATTCGCTCTGGATCAGATTACAAAAATCTCTTATTACCAGAAACACTATTTTTTGAAGCCCCTTTTTGTTAAAGCTTAACTTCAAGTAGCCGTTGAGGGGGGGGGGAGATCTTCTTATTCAACGATCCCCCCCAGCAGACTGTGCTCCACTTTCTCCCCACCCCCACTACCCCCAGCCTAAACGGTTTAGCGTGGGTAGCATATAGCATATAAGGTGACCAGAGATTTATTTCCTGGAAAAAAAACCGGTCATAGTTTAAAACAATGTATTGTGTCTGGGTGAGTGGCTTTGTTAGTTTGAACTGAGTCCAAAAAAAAAAAAGCTTTGGTGAGTTTAAAAAGGGCGTTGGATCCTTTGAATCCAGAGGCGTACTAGTGACCTCAGACACCCCCCCACCCCACCCCGCCCCCGGTACGGACCTTAAAAATAAATGCCGCCCCCCATTTCATTGCAATAAAAAAAAATTACTCAAGTACAGTAGATGTCGCATCTGGTTTGTTGGTGGTAAATTATCTTCAGTGGCGGACCCACCCCCCCCCTCACCAATCCAGACTAGTAACGCCACTGGCCCAAATCAACACTTGCCCTTTCTCTAATGTCAGATTTTAAATACATACATTACTCTACTACTACTACTTTAAATAAAACCACTTCACGCGTTAATTATACAGTTTTACATGATCGCACGATGATGCTCATATTTCAAAGTTGGCATCAAGTCAATTTGTACATGTATACCGTGAAGTATATATATATATATATATATATATATATATATATATATATATATATATATATAAAGGGGAAAACCCTGTTTAAAAAAGAACGAATGTATGTTATTAAGAAAAAAAGTTAAACTCAAATGTAGAAGTTATCAGTGAATGCGCCACTCATGGCGCAAATTCTCATCGCATAGTACATGTATTTGAAACGTTGTGTTTGTTTATTTAAGTAAAAATACCGAAATGTGTATGAATAATTCTTTCATTGACAGTTTATGTCACGTGGTTCATACCAGGCAAACTTCCTAATTGAACAAAGAGCCAATCCCTTCAATTCATGTCATAGAAATTATTGCTCTATTATTACCAACTTTTCAATTAAGCCGTTTTATAATTCCCCCCCCCCACTAAGTTTATACATAATGTTTCATAAATAAAAATAGGCTATACATGGAAAAAGTCAAATCGAAACATTTTAAGGTGTATGCACATTTCTTCATGTTCAATGTCCCGAGTTCATATATACTGTTGATAAAATACCCCAGGTGATAGAAAAGATAGCAATAACTTAATTGGACTTTGTTATATGGGAGGGATTCGGACGGAGCCGTTTACCGGGGGCCCTAGGCGAAAACGCTAGCAAGGCCTCCGTGTGTTATTTATGCGCCCCTGAAAAAGTTTTGAATGCAGGATCCTCTATTTCCATTGGCACGTTCATATTTTAGGCAATGGCAAAATTAAGTTTTCACTAGGCAGCCAGTTAGTATGCCTAGAAATGATCACCCACACACAAACTACTATCGTGAGTTATTGTTTTATATGAAATAATTGACACTGAAATCTGACAGCATGAATTGCTAAGTAACTTAAATTTTACTGAGAATTGATATTCAATTACAAGAGGGACAATCGCTATGATTATTATTAGGGAGCGACCGATAGTCTTTTTACCGATAGTCCGATACCGATATTTTCCCCCCAGCATTTTTGTCGATACCGATACCGATTCCGATATTTTGCTATTAATGAAAGGGTGTCTTGCAGATGAAGAAGATTAGAAGAACAAAAGATTTGAAACGACAGACTGGAAGACCGAAGTCAGAAACACAAACCATGCCTGCATAATCTCAGAAATATGAATGTTTATTGTTTAAAATTAAACTTATAACAAACAGTTTGTTGTTTTTACTTTTTACTTGTACACAAACAGAAAAGTAAGATAAAGTTGTAAATAATTAATGTCAAACTAAAAAAGTAAAAATGTATTAATTGTTAATTGTAACTTCACTAACTTGTGAAAGTTGTGATGAAATTAAAATAATTTTCTTCGTTAATCTTTGTAATTTTTACTGAATTTACTTGTAGCAGATTTTTAAAAAAGTTTGAAAAATTAAAAACACTTAATTATATCAGTAAATCACTTCATTCAGGTGAACAGTTAACTGTAAGTCTGTAAGTAAACTTTAACTCTGTAAACCAAAACCAGTTTAGAGTTACTAGATTTGTGAAAAAAAAAAACAATGTATCGGCAGCCAAAAAACGGTCGGTCCGATAGTTAACCCATAGTGCCAATATCGGTCCGACTATCGGTCGCTCCCTACAAAAATCGGCCGATCCGATATTAACCGATAGTGCCAATATCGGTCCGATACCGATACCGATCCGATTATCGGTCGCTCCCTAATTATTATTATTATTTACTAGTTGTACCCTGCAAAACCTTTGCATAGAGTTATATTCCCTTAAGCTTAATCGGTAGGCTATGTCATATATGGCCTTGGAGTAGACCCCTCAGCCCGCGCCGCGCGCCGGCTACGCCGCCGAATTTTCGTCCGCCGTAAATCCGCCGAAAAATATGCGGCGCGCCTCAATAGCCGCCGTATTTCGTTCGCCGTTATATTAACTGTCACATTACTTAATCTTATTGCACATGACCTTGCTGACCATATCAGCTCTGTCTTGAAAAGCTTTTCTGTTGATCACAAAATACTAGCTGCCATGATGGTGCTGCAATTATGATAAAGACTTCAAAGTTTTTGAAGGTTGACTCTTATCAGCACTTTACAGCACACGTATTGCACCTTAATACTACCGACAGCATCAATAAAAATGAAGAATTTCAAAACCGCAATTATAGAAGACGATGCAGCATTCACAGAGGATAAAGAAATGATAAAGACCCTGAAAGAAGGCATGTCTTCAGTGTGTGAATTGCTTCTTGTAGATGATCAGCTTAGTGCATCAATAATGGATGCCTCTGAGAGCAGCACTAACGCCATCAATGACAGTCATAGACACAATGATAAGTCAGTGAAGGCATCATGTCCAACGCGTTGGAATTCAACATTGATGATGATTCAGTCTATACTTGACTTGAAAAGATGATGATGATGATGACAAAATAAGAATGATCAAGCTGTTAACTCTCAACCAGCTTGACCATCGTTTTCCTGTAAATGATTACACTAAGCTGCATCAGCTGCTTGATCCAAATTTCAAATCATTGATTCCACGGTCAGAAGCAACCACAATTCTAGAGAACGCCATAGAGTCAGCAATGGCCCGTGGATTCATCATGTCTAAAGCTGATGTATCGCATTGGCAGCTAGTCAGTGAACATGTTTCTGAAGAAACCCGATGTAAGCGATTGTGAATGGAGCTGATGAATGAGCTGAGAACTGAGCAGTCACCAGACGATTGTACTAATAAGGTATTCTGTGTTAATTTATGGCATTGAAACAGTTTTCGTTTTATTTCGCTCTCAATAGACCAGTCAGTTTGAAGTAAAATATTTTAAAATACATATTCTGTGCACTATAATGAAATGTTTTATAAACTAGCAGTTAGTACTGTTGTGTTTTGATTTTTTGAACATTTATTTCAGATGGCAGTGGACATTGCAAACTATTTGACGGCGCCTTTGTTCAGTTTCATGATGTCCTTGCTTTCTGGTGTAGCAGTGTTGCATCATCCTCGTATCCACAACTTACTCAACTGGCTCGTCTTCACCTATCATCAGCATCATATGTACCAGTGGAGTGCATGTTTTCGGTTACTGGTTTGATAATGAACAGCAAACAATCAAGTGTAACAGCTGATAAACTACATCGCGTTTGTTTTATTCATGACAATTATAAACTGATATTTTAAGTGCTTATTAAGGTATTGAGAGACAGAAACTGAATGCGTGGAATGTATTCATGTACTGTGTTAGTAGGACAGCATATACAACTGTTTATTTCTGTTGTTTTAAATAATTAAAACTTTTCCCCAAGTATTGTAAAATTGTTTTATTGCTGAAGTTTTATCAATTCACTATTGTCTAGGCGTCAGCCGAATTTTAGCCAAATATTTCATAATCTGCCAAAAATCAGCCGAAAATCAGCCGCAAATGTCAATTTACTCAATTTATGGTCAAATTCGGCTACGCCGGCTATCAGCCGAAAAATTATGCCAGCCAGCCGAAACTTAAAAAAAATTCGGCTGGCAGGTCTACCTTGGAGTCTTGGACAGATCCGATTGTTACGATTTTTATTACAATTTAAAGATGCAATATGTTGCAGAAATACAGAAAAACAAACAAATAAATATTTATATGGAATTATTTGACATTTTGGCCTTTGGGTTTCATGTTTAAAAACCGCAGAAACTATTAAAAAAAAACATTTATCGAATCGAGACGCGGGCGAGACGCCATTTTGAATTCTTATTTTCCGCTTTCGATTTAACGCAGAACCCAGACCGCTATTATTATATTAGATCGTTGTTATTATCATTATTATTGTTTGTTTTAAAACTGCTCTGTTAATTAGATGACCACCTAACATTCACATTTGATGCAGTCCTCTTTCCTTGAGACATTTTGTCACCGAGGTCTCACAGTCCACAGCTGAGAGTGTGACATTTTTTTTTTTTTAATGTTCAAACGAAAAAGAGGCGGAGAGATGTCCACAAGTAGAAACTTGTCACAGCACAGTTTCATGATACATCATGCTATGTCAAATGGTTTATTCATTTACGTACAAAATTGTGATATCTTAATGTATAAACTTTTAGCGTGAAGCGATTCCCTGGTAGGACAGAAAGCAAAACATGTAAACATTCAGGCAAATAAAACATAAACCAAAACATGTCATCGAAAAGTTTGAATCTTTGAGGGCGTAGAACCAGTTTTTTTGGCGTCTATGTTACCATGGTAACACCGGTGCAGTCTATTAACTTACCCATCTACTAGTAACTACATGTTATAAATAGATATTAAAAAAAAGATTTATAGACGTAAACGAAGTTCTTCTTGCAATGGGCAGCCCCGTAGCCAAGGGGGGCACTGGGGGCCGTGCCCCCCCCCCGCTAGGTGTGGAGTGCCCCACCCCCCGCTTAAAAAGAAGAAAAAGAGGAAAAAATAAAGAAAAAGTAACTAAAATGAGACAGTACCCCCTTTCTGGGTATTGGTGCCCCCTGATTACTTTGACCTGGCTACGGGCCTGGCAATGGGCAAAGATGGATTGTCACCATCACAGATCTCACGAGGCCCTCCAACTACTTTTACTTAAAATAATAAAAATCAGCTAAATTGTTTAAGATTGCGTCATCATTTACAAGATTTTTTTTAGTGACTTTCTAAACAAACCCGTCTTGCTGGTTTAGAGAGTAAACATAACTATATTTTTGATTAGTTATACAGTGGGTATTCGGTTAACGAACTGTTCGGACAGCGAACAAATCGGACAACGAACACTTTCAGGAAAGATTTTTGTGTTCGGACAACGAACAAAATTCGGATAACGAACAAAAACTAATTCTAACGAAAACGTCTCGGCTCTTGGAACACCCGACATCAGTCCTCAATTTGTCCTGAAAATGGATGTGCGCGTGCGCTGACACGTCATCATTCATACTACGTAGCAGTGACGCGTAGGGTAGTGTGCGACGACACATCGTCAATAGTGTACCATACATGTGTAGTTGGTTTATGTCCTTGTGGTTTTCGTATGTGCTTCTCTAAACGCCTTATAAAAAACCCCTGAAAATTTGACAATATTATGGGACCTGAAAAGAGTGGAGTGTCAAGAACTGTGCTCACCATAAAAACCAAGCAAGAGATTATAACTAAAGTAGAGAGTGGACAAATAATGACTGATGTTACCAGGCAGTACGGCTTGAACAGGTCTACTGTAGGCACAATCCTAGCTAAAAAAAGATATCATCAAGAAGACTCAAGCCGCTAAAGGAGTAACGAAAATTACATCTGAGAAGCAAAAAAAAAGTGTCATCCATGATAAAATCGAGAGTTTGCTTTTAGTTTGGATAAATGAACGGGAGGTGAAAAGAGATGTAACTAGAATGGCCATCGTTCAAGAGAAGGCTGGAGAAATTTTTGAGAAATTGAAAGAACAAACTCCAGGCTCGTCCTTCGAAAATCTAGAATTCAAGGCTACCACTGGCTGGTTTACAAAATTTAAAAGGAGATCTGGCATTAAACAAGATGATGTCAATAGGGTTGCTGATCTTCACAACGACATTGCTATCAATCATTTCCTGTAAGTCCAGAAGGAGAGAGAAAAAAACAACCGACATTGGACTTGTTCTTTAACGCCCAAATAAAAGAAAAATAACTGATTAATAAGCAAGACTATATGTATGTATCATATTTGTAATAAATAAACTTACTAAGAAATTATTCTTGTACATGACAATTTTTTTTTAAATTTAATTTTTAGAATCTCCAGAACGAATTAATCGAATTTCCATTAACATATATGGTAAATCGATGATCGGTCAACGAACGATTCGGATAGCGAACATAATTGTGGAACGGATTAAGTTCGTTAACCGAATACCCACTGTATTGCAGCTTAATGAAATCGTTTTGATGCTGTAAAGCAGTGTTTCCCAGAATGTGTGACGCGTACCCCAGGGAGTACGGGTAGAGTTTGGTGGGTATACGCGCTGCACCGGGCTGAGAAACATGCACGGTTAATTAAAGCGAAAACAATGAAATGAGGGGAAAACTTGACAACATCCAACATGTTTTTTTTTTGTTTTTTACGAGGGGTACTCAGTATTACGAAAATATAAAAACTGATACACAGATGTCGAAAGTTTTAAGAACCACTGCTGAAAAGTATCATTATATGTACGCCGCTAGTGTGTAACCTTACGTTCCATTTTATATGCCCACGAATACTGCCTGAGTTGAAAGAAAGACACCCGATGAAATCATGATTGAATGATGATTGCTTTCATGATTGATATTCTAGCCACTGACCTATATCTTGTAAAAAAAAAAAGACCATCTGACTCTAACTGATCCATAATATTCATTATTTGTGTGTGTGTGTGTGTGTGTGTGTGTGTGTGTGTGTGTAAATTTCCTAAAAGGATGAGATCAGGCCCGTAGCGTGCGGGGGCCCCCTTCGATTTGTCTGGCCCCCCTGCTAATTTGTTCTACTAAGTAAAATGTATTACCTGCCCCCCCTGCTATTGCCTGGCCCCTGCTGTAGAATGCCTGGCCCCTGCTGTAGAATGCCTGGCCCCTGCTGTAGAATGTTCACTCTACGGGGCTGGATGAGATGTACATGTATGTCTCTTAGATCTGTGGTGGCCAACTTATTATGGCCACGCAGAAACCTCCATCGGTCGGCACGCGACTAAAATATCACTTCCTTTCATTTTAATTGGGGGGGGGGGGGGAGGGTTGGCTCTTTGCTATAAATAAGTGGGTTTTTTTTTTTTGGTTGAATTTCGGGCACGCGGCATCAAAAAGTTTCGCCACCACTGTCTTGGATCCTATCAACCACAGATGGGTACGAATTTTTCGTATTGACCTTCTTTCATCTCCACCATATTTTATAGTGCATGGAGGCAACACTGGGGCTAGCTTTAACAAGAAGTTTATATTTATTTCCTAGGCACCCTGTCTGTATTTTGGTCAGCCTCTATAAATTAATGGAGATTTATACAGAAATAGATAGACAGACGTTGAGGCGAATGATTATCATACGGGCGAACATATCAAGAAACAGGGTAGACAGACATACATACAGACTGACAGACATACAGAAAGGCATACAGACATATCGAACGTGCATATTTTCAAACTATTCTAATAATTTTCTTGTGATGTTTCCATTGTTATTGCCATCGGCAACGTAATACATGCATTAAACCAATCATTTAAATCAAACCTTAGTTTCGTAAAAAAAAAAAAATCAAGAACAAATATTTACACGCGTCTTTACCACCGCCCACACAAACGCACACACACACACACACACGCAAACACAGCCAATCAATTCCCTTCTCTCTGTTTTATATTTTATTCCAGCACTCATTGCGGTCTCTAGTCCTAGTTAAAGTGGTTTTCAAATGGGCCTTTGTGTACGTCGAGTTTGATCTAAGCTTATCTAGAATGTTGAAACATTTTTATTCTCCTTTGTCACGCCATTTCTCGGCCCATTCTTGTTCCTTTTTTCTTCCTGATACCAGTTTGTCTTCTTTTGTTATTTAGACTGAACTTTTAGCAATATTATTCCTTCCCGCTCAGTTTCTGTAACTGGCAGACCTTAAAAAAGGGGGAAGGGAATAAAATTAGCCAGTAAGGTTAAGATATCCTGTAAGGCCAATGTAGTCAGTCAGGCCAATATAGCCAGTAAGGCTAAGATAGCCAGTAAGGCCAATATAGTCAGTAAGGCCAATATAGCCAGTAAGGCCAATATAGTTAGTAAGGCTAAGATAGCCAGTAAGGCCAATATAGCCAGTAAGGCTAAGATGACTAGTAGTCAGTAAGGCAATGTGAGAAATAGCGTTGGAAAAAATGGAAGCATACTTGATAAGTAAGTAATTCATTCAATGGAAACAAAATCCTCCCCCCTCCTTCCACCGTTGCGCTTTTTAATGCCCTTACAGCCCCAGGGCATGATGTGTAGATGCAGACGGTACGGGGAGGGGGGGTGCGACAGTCCCAGGCCCCGCAGCCAAAGATGGGCCCCCAGCGTTTAGAGTTTTGTTTGTTACCTTAACGTAACAAAACTAGACAGTCGTTCCAGGCCCTGCATATGACTCTCGCTTTAGCCCCCCCCCCACTGATGATACCCCCTCTGGCCGCCCCTGACATCAAGATGTGCATATCACACTGGTTCAGCTTAAGGTAGGTCAATTAAGTTCATAGGTCACAACTCCATACCAAAGCCCATTTCATGTGTACTTTACCACTGTAAAATTCGCACCGTTCATTAATAAATTTGGCTCTTTTCTTTTAGTACATCTTTATTATTTGTAATGTTCACCTATTGAAAAAAAAGTTGATTAAGTGACTTTGTACAATTTCATTCAAAATGATAACTAGATTAATAATCCAGGAAATAATCCGGGAAATAATCAGGGAAATAATCCGGCTCAAATTGTATTGACTAACTCATCGTGAGCTTGTGCCTTGGGCGCATTTAACAACACACGCGTGCTCACACACACCTCACACACACATACACACACACATACACACACACATACGCACGCACAGTCAGCTTGTGGGTGTCTCTTATTCTCTTTACATTATGGGGGGGTGGCCCATTGATTGCTGGCTAATCGATCTCTCTTCGGCGATTCTTAATTATTACAACACACGGAGCCCTTTTATGAATGTCTGTAATGGAGCCCTATATGTTGTTACTAGTATAGGATGCTGAGGAAAAAGGGGTTGTTTATTTTATGGTTTGTGAAGTGGCCCTGGAGATCCTTATAGATTCGCTTGGAGCCCCTAGCGGTCCCCGGGCACACTTTGAGAACTATCTGTTATTGGCGCAGGCGATGACGTCAGGATTAACTAACATGAACAATCCATTCATCGATGTTGGTTAATTGATCGCCTTCCACCTGTCGAGACAAGATTGTTACAACTGTGACATGGCTGTATAAAAAAAAAATAAAGAATCGCCACAAGTGGTATTATATAGAGCAGTGACTTGACACAAGTGGTATTATATAGATCAGTGACTTGACATAAGTGGTATTATATAGAACAGTGACTTGACATAAGTGGTATTATATAGAGCAGTGACTTGACATAAGTGGTATTATATAGAGCAGTGACTTGACATAAGTGGTATTATATAGAGCAGTGACTTGACATAAGTGGTATTATATAGAGCAGTGGCTCTTTTTCCATTTTAACATGGGAGTGGTAAATAGAAAACCTGTATTTTGACCATGGAGAAATGGAAGGGAGGAGGGAGGGGTGTGTATATATAACACAAGATATAGCCCTGTTCAATTTCATTAGCCTTTTCGTGGAACAAAATTGAGATCAATACAAAATAAAATTATAATTGTCCTTAACCTACAGAGGATAGCCAGAACGTAAAAACTACAAATATTGGGGAAGTGTGGGGGGGGGGGTAAACAATATATAAAAATACAAATGTACCCCTATTGATTTATTTTATTGCGCATATATTAAGTTCCAAACACAAGGGCGTTGTCAAAAAGGCGCGTGCTATCTCAAATCGAGGCAGGCTTTGAGACAGTAAACATGAATAGTTGCTAGCAGAAGTTTCATTTAACAAGCACAATAGCTGTTAATCTGATTCCAATGAGTCATATTTCTTTTAATCTGCTAATTTCATTTTAACACAATTCCTTTGATTGTTGCGATTATTTTAAAAACAAGGTTTGACAAAATGGGGGCAATGGCTTGGGTTGTATGAGTCTTATTATTTCCTTACATTTCCTTTACAACTGTTAGAATGTTGTTTATTGGTCATAACTTGTATGTGAGGTCTCTGTTAGAATGTTGTTTATTGGTCATAACTTGTATGTGAGGTCTCTGCTAGAATGTTGTTTATTGGTCATAACTTGTGTGTGAGATCTCTGTTAGAATGTTGTTTATTGGTCATAACTTGTGTGTGAGATCTCTGTTAGAATGTTGTTTATTGGTCATAACTTGTGTGTGAGGTCTCTGTTAGAATGTTGTTTATTGGTCATAACTTGTGTGTGAGGTCTCTGTTAGAATGTTGTTTATTGGTCATAACTTTTGTGTGAGGTCTCTGTTAGAATGTTGTTTATTGGCCATAACTTGTATGTGAGATCTCTGTTAGAATGTTGTTTATTGGTCATAACTTGTATGTGAGATCTCTGTTAGAATGTTGTTTATTGGTCATAACTTGTGTATGAAGTCTTTGTAAGGATGAGATGAAATCTCTTAGATCCTGTAAACCACTAATGGGACGGTTTTTATGGTGCCCTTCTTTCACCCCCATCTTAGACGATATTCCAATGGCCATGGAGGCACCACGGGAGATATAGCGGGGACTTTAGCCATGACCTGAAATATCCACAGGTCCTCACCGGAGATCGAACCTCACGACCATCCGTCCCCATGTCATCATTTGTAGAATGTTCGGTTCTAATCTAGAGTGAGGCTGGACAGAGCTTTTTTTAAGCAATTGGTGTCATTTATAAATAGAAATTCGATTTCTTTTTATACTGATATTGATATAACCAACCATATCCCTAAAAACAATCAAGTTGGCGTAATGTGTTAAATATACTTATTACAAATCGAGGTAAACTATTGTAGACCTGATTGATCAGTCCTCATTGAACATACGTTCCATTCACCGAGTTCAGAGGTGGGTACACCCCCCCCCCGCGTTTTGTCTGGCCCCCTCTGCTTAATTGCTCTACTTAGTAAAATGTATAGCCTGGCCCCTGCTGTAGAATGCCCGACCCCTGCTGTAGAATTTTCACGCTACGGCTGGTTGGGTAATCTGTTTGAGACGCGTGCCACATAGGGTTCGTGAGTTTGACCAGCGGTCAGGACCAAGAGTGGACGGATGGAGTGTGGACATGGACTAATGTAAATCAGACGAGTGCTTCACTCAGACGGGCCGAATTAAACAGTCCGGCTGGCCAGATTTGACCCGCGGGTTGTAGTTTTGCCCAGATACAGACGCAGATACTGACCTACCAAATATATTAATAAGTAGCATTAAAAAGTTTAATTATGTGTTTTATTAGCACCGTGTAAATTGTTTGGTGCTTGCCTATTCAAATATCAGTTGATTAAGTTCGTAACAACGAAATCTGCAAAGTTGGCAGCTTAAAATAAAAGTTGTCAGGCTTTGAGTTGAGTTGAGGAGGGTCTCCAGTACAAGAATTCAAAATGTGTCATAATTTATAATTTATATCTTGACTTACTTTGTGTGGCTGAAACTCATTGATCAGCTAGTTGAACAATTGCACAAGATGTTGTCTATCAATATAAAAACAGTGCATGGAGATATTTCAATTATCGTCAGAATATTCACATGAATATGTACCGGAAATCGATACACGTACACATACATACGTTATAATATATATGTGTGTGCGTGTGTATGAGAGAAAGGGGGGAGGGGGGAAGAGAGAAAGAAAGAAAGACATAGAGAAAGGCAGACAGACAGACAGACAGGCGAATGAACGGGTGGACGGACGGATGGATGATGAATTAATAGATGGACGGATGGATGATGAATGAATAGATTGACGGATGGATGATGAATGAATAGATGGACGGATGCATGATGAATGAATAGATGGATGGAATGGTTATTGTTAGGTAGGTAAGTAGATAGATCTCCATTTTGAAAATTCTATGTCCAGTGACCTCATGTATGAACGAATATCGCACTATCTATCGGTCAACTGTATGAAGTGAAAAAATCATTAATTTGTTTAGAAGTGACCATTATGACTTCTAATTTGAAATGTGCTTTTTTTTTTATTTACTTTTGTTCAACCAGGGGCGTATTTGGGGATATACTGGTCCCACAGGGTTCGGTGTTGTTGTTGTTTGTTTGTTTGTTTGTTTGTTTTAAAGGGGTCAAGACGCGCGAAAAATTTAGCAACCCTGGGATAGGTTGTCCTTAATGACATGGGCAAAAATATATATAAAACAAAAAAAACAAATTCTGGACCAGCAGGCGTAAACAACATGGCGGCGTCTGTGTCCTTGACATTTGAAGATGAGTTGAGACATTACAATTCTTGTCAAACATTGTTATCGTGACGTCATCATTTATTCCCTGCATTCATTAATTGGCGTGGGTGTCTCAACAAGACAGGCTGCTGGTAGATGGGTGTGTGTGTGGGGGGGAATTATTTGACAGTGGGGGGGGGGGGGGGAAGAGAGGATGTCAATTTACTTCTTGGTATAACCCTACAACTGTCTGGCTAGTTACAGATTAACTTTTTTTTTAACATTGTGCAGACTGTAGAAAATATAGAGATAGGCAGACACAGGGTTCGAGAACCTTTCAATAAAAATAGAGATACAGACAGGCAGGACAGACAAACAGGCAGGACAAGGCAGGACAGACAGACAGGCAGGACAGACAGACAGGCAGGCCACCGGGGTCAGACGAGGTAGGGTTCACCCGTTTCTACAGCCGCGGCTATTCTATGGAAATGTGTCACGTGTTCAGCCGAGGGTTCTCCTACACTGCCACACACACACACACACCCAGACACACACACACACACACACATATACATACATACATACATATTTATTACAACAGAGCGCGAAACTAATGTTTAGTAGGCCAGTAGAGGCACATGTATATATATATATGCCATTATGGCAGTGGCGTAGTGAGGGGGGAGCAAGGGGGGCATCATGCCCCGGGCGCTAATCACAAAGGGGCGCCAAATGGTATATTTTACATATAATATTATTTGGTTTTCGAATGGGCGGGGGGCGCTAAAATAAGTATTTTGCCCCGGGCGCGAGTTAAGCACGCTACGCCACTGAATTATGGCATTCACAAAAATTCAAATTTCCTTTCCAAAGTTGCACATCTTTTGCCGCGCAGACTTTTGAAACTAAAAAGGGGGAGGTAATATTGATCCTCCTCAATGACCCGCCACTGTTTTCAATGGGAACATTCATTAGAGCAGAAGACTGGAACATTCATTAGAACAGAACACTGGAACATTCATTAGAACAGAACACTGGAACATTCATTAGAACAGAACAAGTAGTTTTGATATGTGCACTTCGAAAATTTAATTTTCATATCAACGACACATGACATACAAAAAAAAATGAAAGATTGATTTCAGACATAATAAATCTTCATGTATATATTTTTATAAACCTAATTACTTGACGTCTTATTAGAGTGAAGTGATAAATTGTTTTAATCTCGTACAGATCAATTTATCGTCATTGATTTTTAGAGCATTTTCGAAAAAAAAATGCTCTATTGTCCCGGTTTTGTCTGGCTGTCTGTCCGTGTACACCTTAGATCTCAACAACCATAAGTCCTAGACCCATGATGTATATATCATTTTGTAGGTCTTGGCCTGCCAAGAAATGACTTTTTTCCATTTCGCGATCTGACCTATCAGGGCCGTAAAAGGGGCCTTAGTACCGTTTTTTACTATATAAGCTATATTAATAAAGGATCGCTATATCTCAGCAACTATAAGTCCTAGACCCATGATGTATATATCATTTTGTAGGTCTTGGCCTGCCATGTGTACATCAAAAGTTCATTTCGCGATAGGACCTCTGAGGGCCGGGCTTCAGGGCTCCTAAGGGGCTTATATATTATATATACATCTTGTACGTTCAATAACCCGTTCATTTGGTGCGAAATACTGCAGCACGTAGTTTCACCAAGATTTATTAAGAAACTCATCAAATGAAATAGTAAGATTGTGTTCTGAGTTTAATTGAAAGTATCAGAGTTATGCAACAATTGACGGAGTTTTCGGACGATTAAATGACTATAATTTAGAATGTTTTCAATTATGAGTCCTATTTCAGTAACCACAAACCACTTGTAGTTAGATTTAAGAGACAAAAATTTTTTTCAAATATAAAGAAACGTCTTTATATTTTTTTTTTTACAAATATATGCATTACAGAATTGAATTTATAAACATTTCCAAAATTTACAAATATTTACTGAAAGCTAACAAACGTACTGATACATAACACGAAAATGCGCTAACACGTCCTGTGTCCAGAATGGAACAGGCTTAATTGCTTGTTTTTCTTCTTCAAGAATATTGTTTCACTGTTTCTAAAAATAACTAAAACCTAGAAAAAATGTCGTCTGCTGTATTAAAAAAAACAACAACAACAACAATGGCGCAGATCGAAGCACAGTGACCTAATTTATGATAGTATGACACACCTTCAGGCACATTGTGTTAGCATGACATAAATAAAGCTTGTTTGTGTTGATTTTTTTTTATATTTATTGTTCTTCATATCGGCAAGGTAGAGAGGTCAGTCTGAACTAACTGCTTGTATATCATTGGCCAACTTGAGTCACGTGCTTTGTGTCGCTTGCTAAATTCAGCTTGACTTTGAAGTGAAAAAACCTTTTGTCTTGTATTTTCTTTTGTGTTATTATTATATTATTTTTTGTATACATCTGTTACCTTTCTGACGGTTTATATCTCACCAAACACCTGGCAGTACACACTCAGAGGTATAGTCTAACATTGCCGCACACCTATTGTGTTATTTGTTGGTAAATATCTCACCATTAAACTCTTAGGGGCCGTTCACATATTATATAACGCTGAGCAGTGCCGCCAAACCAAGGGATTTGGGGGCCCGGGGGCTTGGTCTTTTTGAGGGCCCCTGCATTTTGACATTCGACACCATGACATGAGATAATGCACTTAATATTTAATGAAACAAACCATTTCGGGGGCCCGCCTCAAGCTGGGGCCCGGGGGAACTTTCGAATTAGGATCCGCCTCCCCCCTCACTCTAGGTACGCCTCTGACGCCGAAGGGGGGGTGGGAGGGGTGTGGATGCAAATTTGTTATATTGTTATATCACACAAGTGTTACATAATGTTATACGAGGGGCGAGGGAAGGGTAAAATATTGACATTTTTTGCGTTATATAATATGTGAACGCCCCCCCCCCTTACTCAGTTTCAAGCAAAACATAAACATACCTTTTTTAACAAGTAAACCTTACATTTATTTAATGTGCATCAGGAGATATTCTTATTCAGAGGCGAACAAGCCCCTAACTGCCAACGGTCATATGAAATCAGATTATATGAGGGCTCAGAAGTACTTTTTTTTTTTCATGTACCCCCCCCTCCCCCAATATCCCTGAAAGTCTGTGCTTAAGACCTATCGCCGGATACCTTTGAATGACTCTATTTACATTTACATGGCTAGACTGAATCAACCCACACAGGAAATACCAATCAAACGGTACAGTTTTGATTTCATGTAATTATAATGTTACTGTGGCGTAGTGAGGGGAGGAGGGGGCAAAGGATGCAACCATGTCCCGGGCGCTACTCACAAAAGGGCGCCAAATGGTATATTTTACATATAATATTATTAATGGTTTTCGAATTGTGGTGGGGGGGCGCTAAAAAAAAAGTATTGTGCCCCGGGCGCAAGTTAAGCTCGCTACGCCACTGTAATCTTGTAGATTCAGTGAATATAACTTTCAGTAAAACTCAGCGCCTGGTTCAATAACATCACGGGTGCCCCCAAACTAACCAGTGAGTTTGGGGCCCCACTACCAATAGCCAGGCACGCCGAGAGGGGGGTCATTGCCCGGGGGCCCGCATCTGTAATGGGGCCCGGCCGCCCCGACCATGTCAATTTTTTCACGACTCATTGTTTATTAAGGGGCCCGCAATGATGTCTTGCCCTGGGGCCCTTGTTGGCTCTCGGCGCCCCTGCCAATAGCTGCTCACACTATATTATAGCAGCTGATCGATTAGCTTGGGGGGGGGGGTCTTTTTTTGCGAAGCGGTTTATGAGGAGGGGGGGGGTGTGCCCAGGCAGTCTGGTGAAATGTCGGTAAAAGTGTCGAGTCAGTTCTGCCGATTTATTCAAAGCAAGGACCGTCGTTTTCTGATACCCCCACCTGATCAGCACACATCGCCTGTCTGCCACACACTAACTACCTCTTATCTCGCCATGTCTTTATTTACAAATACACTTTATCAGCTGAGTTTTGAACTTTACCACAGCATAAGAAGCAGGACTAACTGGTGTACTGCAGATAACAACAGTCATTTTTTTATCAACCGTTTTATTTCAAGCAGAAACTTAATTTCTCTCATGTTCCTCCACTACTTTCCACTTTTCTTTGGTTCATCGACCAAACATCCAAATAAAGGTTCGCATTTTTTTAATTTTATTTTGTATTGTTAAACTGTGAAGTTGATTGAATTATATTTGTCTATTTTTTTTTCTTTTATTCTCTTATTACGAGCTAAACGTGAGAAATGCAAATAATAATGTCCGATTAGATTTTAATTTTGATAACCACTAACATTTTCTTGAATGCTACCAGTGGTCTTGCAGACCACCGGTTAGTGACCGGATGTGACGACATTTAAAGTGGTTTTACACTGCAGCTCAGACATTTCAATAATTCCAACATTGACGTCACAACTGATTTATGCAAAGTCATGAATACAACACAAATGACGTGACTGACCACTATTGTTGTAACGTGACTGACCACTATTGTTGTGACGTGGCGGACCACTATTGTTGTAACGTGACTGACCACTATTGTTGTGACGTGACTGACCACTATTGTTGTAACGTGACTGACCACTACTGTTGTGACGTGAAGACCACTACTGTTGTGATGTGGCGGACCACTAGTTTTTGTGACGTTTTAACCTGACAGACCACCAGTGTTGTGACGTGATAGACCAATAGTGTCGTGGTGTGACAAACTATGAGCGAGTGGTGTGACGTGACTTACCACTATTGTTGTGACGGGACTGACCACTACTGTTGTGACGAGATAGACCAATAGGGTTGTGGTGTGACAGACTATGAGTGAGTGGCGTCACGTGACAGATCTCAAGTGTTGCGACATGACAGGCCACTAATGTTGTGACATGACAGGCCACTAGATTAGTGATGTCACAACTAGGACCGTTTTGACCAAAGGGGTTTTGGTCTGCTTGGGGGTTTCTTTCTCCTTATACCGTCTTGGTCACCTAAAAAGAATGAAAATAAATCGATCAATCAGAAGAGGGTCCTAAACGTCTTAAGCCCCCCCCCCCACCCCACAAGCAAGTGTCTGGTCGTGCCCGGGACATTTTTTTGATTGGTCGCAATACGCTAACGTTCGAGAACCACTGTCAATTACTCTCTCAGCGCCTCCACTCCCCCCCCCCCAAACTCCCCATCTCACCAGCCGTTTCCCCCACTTACCTCATCATCAGCACAAAGCCTGTATACAGAAGGATAACTCTAATCGCTACAATCTTCCCAACGTTATCGGGATTTACAATCTTCGCTCCCCTTAATATCGGGTCATTCTGCCAACACGTATTGTGTAATAGAACAGCCCCGGCCGTATCTACTAAGTGTTTCGGTACACAAGTCCTCCCTTCAGTTGGTAGGTTATACAATGATGAGTTATGTAACGTGACAGCGTCTCTTCTTAACCCACGGATAAGCCACAATGCAATTTCTGATGACTTCATCTGGATCCGTCGTCACGTGATCGACCTCTACCAATCAGGTATGAAGAAATCCTGTTTGAGAGTTTATGTATATAAAAGAAACCAACACCTGATAAAACTGATGGCGGTTTACTACATGTAATAACTCATCAATGGTATCACAACACCTGGCAGGTAAAGCACAACAGGTTGTTTTTTTACTGCACATTCAGCCATTTTCAACTTTTACCTCCCTTCCCTCACCTTATTGACGTGTGCCTTAATTAAACACCTGATAGGTTCAACAGACTGAATCATGTATCTACTCAAATTGATCATGGCTTCCATGTATTATCAGGTATTAAAGCACTAAACTTTTGGGGCTCGTAATATTCAGAGCCATTTATGTTCTTCCCCCACCCCCCATCATTATGGCAGCTGATGTTATGCAATAATTAGACTTGAACTGCAGTTGTTAGCAGACGTATCGCAGAGTCGATCAGATGATACAGTTATAAAGGAATCACTCAACCCTATCACACGTCGCAGCTTTTTTTTTTTAGGCTGGGGATGTTCACTGGAGCGTGGAAATAAATGCAACAGGAGAAAGTGTGATCTCGGTGTCGCTTTGAAGAACTTAAACCGTGATAACTGCATCAGTTCATTTCATAACCTCTGTTACTTCCTTATAGTATGTTGTGCTGGTTAAACTTAGAAATCCGGATAGGTGGACGGGTTTAACGTAAAAAACCGTGATAACTGCATCAGTTCATTTCATAACCTCTGTTACTTCCTTATAGTATGTTGTGCTGGTTAAACTTAGAAATCCGGATAGGTGGACGGGTTGAACGTAAAAAACCGTGATAACTGCATCAGTTCATTTCATAACCTATGTTACTTCCTTATAGTATGTTGTGCTGGTTAAACTTAGAAATCCGGATAGGTGGACGGGTTGAACGTAAAAACCGTGATAACTGCATCAGTTCATTTCATAACCTATGTTACTTCCTTATAGTATGTTGTGCTGGTTAAACTTAGAAATCCGGATAGGTGGACGGGTTGAACGTAAAAACCGTGATAACTGCATCAGTTCATTTCATAACCTATGTTACTTCCTTATAGTATGTTGTGCTGGTTAAACTTAGAAATCCGGATAGGTGGACGGGTTGAACGTAAAAACCGTGATAACTGCATCAGTTCATTTCATAACCTATGTTACTTCCTTATAGTATGTTGTGCTGGTTAAACTTAGAAATCCGGATAGGTGGACGGGTTTAACGTAAAAAACCGTGATAACTGCATCAGTTCATTTCATAACCTCTGTTACTTCCTTATAGTATGTTGTGCTGGTTAAACTTAGAAATCCGGATAGGTGGACGGGTTGAACGTAAAAACCGTGATAACTGCATCAGTTCATTTCATAACCTATGTTACTTCCTTATAGTATGTTGTGCTGGTTAAACTTAGAAATCCGGATAGGTGGACGGGTTTAACGTAAAAAACCGTGATAACTGCATCAGTTCATTTCATAACCTCTGTTACTTCCTTATAGTATGTTGTGCTGGTTAAACTTAGAAATCCGGATAGGTGGACGGGTTGAACGTAAAAACCGTGATAACTGCATCAGTTCATTTCATAACCTATGTTACTTCCTTATAGTATGTTGTGCTGGTTAAACTTAGAAATCCGGATAGGTGGACGGGTTTAACGTAAAAAACCGTGATAACTGCATCAGTTCATTTCATAACCTCTGTTACTTCCTTATAGTATGTTGTGCTGGTTAAACTTAGAAATCCGGATAGGTGGACGGGTTGAACGTAAAAACCGTGATAACTGCATCAGTTCATTTCATAACCTATGTTACTTCCTTATAGTATGTTGTGCTGGTTAAACTTAGAAATCCGGATAGGTGGACGGGTTTAACGTAAAAAACCGTGATAACTGCATCAGTTCATTTCATAACCTCTGTTACTTCCTTATAGTATGTTGTGCTGGTTAAACTTAGAAATCCGGATAGGTGGACGGGTTGAACGTAAAAACCGTGATAACTGCATCAGTTCATTTCATAACCTATGTTACTTCCTTATAGTATGTTGTGCTGGTTAAACTTAGAAATCCGGATAGGTGGACGGGTTTAACGTAAAAAACCGTGATAACTGCATCAGTTCATTTCATAACCTCTGTTACTTCCTTATAGTATGTTGTGCTGGTTAAACCTAGAAATCCGGATAGGTGGACGGGTTTAACGTAAAAAACCGTGATAACTGCATCAGTTCATTTCATAACCTCTGTTACTTCCTTATAGTATGTTGTGCTGGTTAAACCTAGAAATCCGGATAGGTGGACGGGTTTAACGTAAAAACCGTGATAGTCGTACCAGTTAAACTTAATATTACATAATAGCTGTACCAGTTTATTTCATTACTTCTGTTACTTCCCTGTTAGCATGTTGTACCAGTTAAACCCTGAATCCCTGATAGGTGTACTGGGTTAAACGTATAAAACCTGGTATTTGATGGTAAACAAATGAAATCGGGGAGGGCCTACGACTTTGAAAGTGCCTAGGGCCTACGATGACCTTAAAACTGCCCTGATTCCAGCCATGGGCAAACTACGACCAGCGGGCCAAGCCGACCCGCCGGACTGTTTAATCCCCTAGTTTCAGGGTGCAACACAGCACTAGCCTTTTTATTGTTATGACGCCTACCGTCAGTTTATATCAGTCCATGTCAACACTCCATCCATCTACTCACTTGGTCCGGCCCTCCGGTCAAATTTACAGACCCAATGTGGCCCTCGAGTCAAAACCATACATATAATACCATACAACCATAAATATATATGATTTAACGAATGTTGTTGTCTTTTTTTTAGTTACATTTTGAACTCCGTATCATTTTTAGCTTCGTATCATTTTTAGCTTCGTATCATTTTGAACTCCGTATCATTTTTAGCTTCGTATCATTTTGAACTCCGTATCATTTTTAGCTTCGTATCATTTTTAGCTTCATATCATTTTGAACTCCATATCATTTTTAGCTTCGTATCATTTTTAGCTTCGTATCATTTTGAACTCCGTATCATTTTTAGCTTTGTATCATTTTGAACTCCGTATCATTTTTAGCTTCGTATCATTTTTAGCTTCGTATCATTTTGAACTCCGTATCATTTTTAGCTTCGTATCATTTTGAACTCCGTATCATTTTTAGCTTCGTATCATTTTTAGCTTCGTATCATTTTGAACTCCGTATCATTTTTAGCTTCGTATCATTTTTGCTTCGTATCATTTTTAGCTTCTTAGCATTTTTAGCTCCATATCATTTGAGCTCTGTATCAATTTTGAGCTGCGTATCGTTTTTAGTTTCGTATCATTTTGAGCTTCGTATCATTTTGAGCTTCGTATCATTTTTAGCTTCGTATCATTTTTAGCTCCATATCATTTGAACTCTGTATTAATTTTGAGCTTGGTAGCATTATTAGCTCCATATCATTTTGAGCTGTGACTTTGGTCTAGCGACTTATTCCAGGACCCATTTGAAGTGCTTGACCATTTAGGACAATTTAGGTCAACAGCTATCTACCATATGCACCAATCCCGTCCCCCAGGACATATATCTTTGCGTCGCCACACTGATTTGTCCTAAACTCATCATTACATGTTTCAAAACTACAGACATGAACTAATTTAATTAGTGATTCGTATTTCGATGCAGCAATCAGGGCCGACGCGAGAGTAAGGGAGGGTGCATCCAGAATACTTGTCTGGTGCCCCGCGCCTTGGGGAGGGGGGGAGTGGCGTAGCGAGGTTAACTCGCGCCCGGGTCACAATACCTTTTTAATGCGCCCCCCCCCCATTCGAAATCTATATAAAAATATATGTAAAATATACCATTTGGCGTCCCTTTGTGAGTAGCTCCCGGGGCATGATGCCAACCCCTCTCTACGCCACTGGAGGGAAAGGGTGGCTTCTTTACTTTTGAAGTTTTTTTTTTATAAATTGGGATAAAGGGTTCCAGCAGATGGGTTCCCTTAGCATAGTTTGTCAGGGACCCCAGAATTCTTGAATGTAGCACTGCAATAATAACAATATACATTTTTCAAGGTTAAGAAAAACACATAAACACACACATACTTCAACACAAAGAGTGAGATACTATAAATTAAAGCAATTATGATTTCGCTTTTTTTTTAATTATACCTATGTGGACTAGGTGTCATTTAAAAAAAAAAAAGAAATCCTTTTTTTTTGTTTTGTGGCATGTTTGAAAACGAAAGTCAAGTGGCCTAATTTTAAAAGAAAAAGGTTGGCCAGATAAGCGCAATGTTGAGAAGTCAATTTTTGATTTACGACCACTTTCAGCGCACTCAGTGTTTCAGCGTTTTTTTTTTTTTGACTTTTTTTTTTTAATATAACTTTTTTTTATACTGCTGGCAACTACTATGCTCTAGATCTCCAGGCAGTTTTTTTAAGCACCTGTCTGCCCCCCCCCTTGTTCTTTGGTCTTGTTTTTTATTTAATTTCATAACATATTACATTAAAAAATGTTCGTACGATTGTGGGACTACCCAAATACCTGGCCACTTTATTTGAAAGCGTTTATTTACACAACAATTCAGCACAACATCTATTCAGCAGGGAAAAAGTTTATTTTATTCTTTTATTTATCCCCCCCCCCTAAACCTTTGTAAACCTTTTCATTTTATTTTGCATCTTACCCTGACACGGCTGAATGGTTACAATATGAACTTAATTCGACGGACTTCGCTTGAATAGATTTTTAGAGTTATTTCTTCTCAGCTGTGTAAAAATTATTGTTACGTATGGGGAAAGTTTCTCATGTTTAGTAAAATGTTAAGATGTCATAGTTAAACGAGACAAACTAATATTCACTTCCTTTTCTAAAGAAAAAGAAAAAAAAACGAGTCTTAAGAACACACCTGAAAATTGCACATGTGTGCAAGTAGTGAAAATTTGAGTCTGTCTTGCGACACAGCATTTGACAAAGGTTGACAACCTGGAAGTGTGAAACTGATAAAAAAAAGTGGGTTAGGTACGATTGCTAACTCTGCGTAATATGCATTTTTTTTTACATCAGGGCCGTTTTAAGGTCATCGTAGGCCCCTAGGCACTTTCAAAGTCGTAGGCCCTAGGCACTTTCAAAGTCGTAGGCCCTCCACATCTTCATTTTTATTTTTTTTTTTCAAGAATGCACCCGCACTTCTTTGCGATTTGAAATCTAAATAAACTTTGAGGACGTCATATGTGACTTTGCTAAGACAAAGAGCCGAAAAATTTAACATGCTGTAATTTACAGATCTACAGCACTGCAGATTGACTTGCTCAGGTGCTCATCTCACACGATCATATATAGTTACTTTAATACAAACATTATTAAATTTTATCGCAGTGGCTCCGGCACCAGCCAAAACCATTATATTAGGGTATAAGGAACATGGCATATATAAATGTATTTTTTTTTCAGAATTTTTTTTTTCAGGATTAGGGTTAGGGATAGGGATAGGGTTAGGGATAGGGTTAGGGTTAGGGTGTGGAGCAATATTAAAAAACAAAAGTAAAAAAATACGGGTTCTGTCAGGGACAGAACCGTAGCCACTCCGAAATTTTATTGGCATTCTGAACTTGTTTTCACTTTATATTCTGGCTTTCGTAGGCCCTTGAAAAGTCCGTAAGCCCTTGAAAAGTCCGTAGGCCCTTGGCACAGTGCCTGTGTTACATACGATTCACTGGCACATACCATCTTTGTTACAGAGCAACGCTACCATAGTCCATCATTATTATCTACCATCACAGCGATCACTCAATTGTACGTACCATCATTAACATTGACCATCATGATTATGGACCATCACTAGCATAGACCAACATGATAATGTGCCTTCACAAGCAACACTCACTAGTCCATACCATCACTAGCATAGACCAACATGATAATGTGCCTTCACAAGCAACACTCACTGGTCCATACCATCACTAGCATAGACCAACATGATAATGTGCCTCCACAAGCAACACTCACTGGTCCATACCATCACTAGCATAGACCAACATGATAATGTGCCTTCACAAGCAACACTCACTGGTCCATACCATCACTAGCATAGACCAACATGATAATGTGCCTTCACAAGCAACACTCACTGGTCCATACCATCACTAGCATAGACCAACATGATAATGTGCCTCCACAAGCAACACTCACTGGTCCATACCATCACTAGCATAGACCAACATGATAATGTGCCTTCACAAGCAACACTCACTGGCCCATACCATCACTAGCATAGACCAACATGATAATGTGCCTTCACAAGCAACACTCACTGGTCCATACCATCACTAGCATAGACCAACATGATAATGTGCCTTCACAAGCAACACTCACTGGTACATACCATCGTTGGTACATAGTAGCCTGCCACCTCTGAATACGTACCAAATTATCATTGGATTGTTAAAGTAATATTAAAATAACATCAGTGCATTGCAATAGTAATATCATCAGTACATTGCAATATTAATATCATCAGTGCATTGCAATGGTAATATCATCAGTGCATTGCAATATTAATATCATCAGTGCATTGTTATATTAATATCATCAGTGCACTGTAATATTAATATCATCAGTGCATTGTAATATTAATAGCATCAGTGCATTGCAATATTAATATCATCAGTGCATTGCAATATTAATATCATCAGTGCATTGCAATATTAATATCATCAGTGCATTGCAATATTAATATCATCAGTGCATTGTAAGTTCCAGTATAGAATAAAAAAAATTGAATAGACAATTATGTCGAATCTATTTCATTGGCCTGGAAAAAAAAAACTATTAATTTGTTAACCAGTTGTTCCCTCATGTACATATCACTTAACTTTCAGTTTGCTCCAGTTACCTACATGCTGCTGGCCTATTTTCTCATATTAATGAACGAAACATAAACCCATTCGGAAATCTCCAAGTAAATCTCATTTATTTCTCTCTCTCTCTCTGTCCCTCAATTCTTTCACAGATCTTTCAACGAGACACAACGTATGTGTTTCTATAAAATATTAGATAATATCTAATCCCGGATTAAAAGATTTGACTAGATTATGTATTCTAATTTAAATTGGGAAAAATGCATTGCCCCCAAGGCGTGAATACTGATCATGAGGAGGACAGTGGCGTTATAAACTGGGTAACGCATTCCTGACCTGCGCAGAGGCGAGTTTAATGGTGGGTGCATCGGGCGCCAGGGGCTCCAAAAAAAAAAACTAATCTTATATCATTTACAATGTCTCCCTTTATTTTAAGGGCCCAATAATTTATTCTGTACCCACAGCACCAACCAGTGGTCCAACCAGTATAGAGTCCGTCCGCCTCTGGTCTTATATAATAGTTTGTGCATCAGTGGTTTTTTTTTTTGCCATTCTGATTGATTTTAAGTCAACATAGAAAACAACACAGAAAACAACAAAGAAAACACAGTTTTACTTAGCTGTATTTATTTATGGATCATTAGAACTCACTTTTCAACTATTTAAAATTTACTTCTTTTTTTTCCCTCTTTCTGAGTTGTGGTACTTTAATGGTCGATATGGCTAGGTGGGCTAACTATGGTCCGCGGGCCAGGTGCGCCCCTTTTAGCTGTTTGATCTGGCACGCTCTCTACACCCCACAGCTCCCCCCCCCCACACCCAAGACGTTTATATTTAATTTATATGAGCTCATATATAAACACCCAACCCACGTGCTCTGGATACGGCCCGTATATTCATTATAACAACCCATTGAGAAGTTTGTCCCCCACCCCCGGGCTATGTGATAGAGGTGATGGAGTTAGTTGTGTGGCCTTATCCCTTATCTTGTTTCCCACACCTAGGGATGTGCCGTGCAACGACACAGAGGGCAGGCCGTTTTCAAGAAAGTTTCAAGGGCTGCATTTTAGATGACTTACATCATACTGTGAAAATGTACTAATTGACTTATAAACAACACATATCTGTGATGCAGATCAAATTACGAAAGGAAAAGCCCTGCATTGAAAAGATTTTTTTTGTGTACTAAACAACTTGCTACCAGGGCTCGATTTACCGCCAGGGATATCCCCGGCACTGAGAACTGTCATCCCCGGCACTGAGAACTGTCATCCCGTGATAACCCCATCAGTTCATTTCATAACCTCTGGTTACTTCTTTATAGTATGTTGTGCTGGTTAAACTTAGAAATCCGGATAGGTGGACGGGTTTAACGTAAAAACCGTGATATAACTGCATCAGTTCATTTCATAACCTCTTGTTACTTCCCCGGCACTGAGAACTGTCATCCCCGCAGCTCTGCTGTAGCTAATATATCCCTGCCAGGGATGAAACCATAGACATTTATCCCCGCCTCTGCAAAAAAATGTTTGTTCATCCCCCGGCACTGGTTTTTTTCTTAAATCGACAGCACTGCTTGCGTATTGCCAACTATTATAACTTTTGTAAATGTAGCGATCATTTTATTACACCTTGACTAACTCATTAACTGATCTTTTACTTCCTTTTCTTTTCTTTTTAAACAGGATGCAAGATGGTCGACCCCATAAAGTCTCTCATAACTAAATAAACATCCCACAGTACGTGCTGACACTGTGTACAGTGTACGGTTATCAGTTCCCTTCATTCGAATAGCCAGAAATCACCTACAGTTAGATAGCAGTTCACTGCATTCGAAAAGCCCCCCAAATCATCTGGCACACGCTGAGCATGGCTTTCTTCAAGTTTTGGGGCAAGAAGGGCAAAAAGGAGGAGCCCGAGTTGAAGATAGACCCCAATGTTGACCCGGAGCTGGAGAAGCGGCGACTCCGACACTCCCTGTCCATTTCTCGCTCCGGAAGGTTCAAGCAGAAGAAGCGAGAGCGGAGCCAGATCTCCGACAAGCCTGAAATATTTTTCGGACAAGACGACGCCGCCGCCGCAGGAGGCTCGGAGCCTCAGAGAGGAAACGAAGCCTCTCAGAAAGCCTCCCATTCGCCTGTCCAGTCTGGCAGAGCCAATTACTCCGGAGCCCAGTCCAGATCCCCCAAGGCCTGCCGTGACGTCAACGCCCCGCTGTCCACGGGTGGATTAAGGGTGGGTCAGTCTGTGGCCACGTGACCACAGCTACAGCCGGACAGAGCTGTCTCAAGAAATCTCTAAAAAAAAAAAACTACATCCGCATAATTTGTCACAGGATAGATTCTGGAGAATATTTTTAAAAAATTTGTTGAGGGAGGGGGCAAATCGTAACGTATTCTTTTTTAACTTTCTTAAATGTATCAATTTGTTGGTAAGGTGTTCTTGTTGATGAACAACTTCATGTGATATCAGAATCTACCATACAAAATAAATAACACCCAACAATCAACAACAAAACATCTTGGAAACTGATAATTGTTGTTTGACAAAAAGATGGAAGAATTGTTTCGTTGCTTGTTTTGTTTTTTTTTGCTCTTTTTTTTTTATTCAGTGCTTTCATAATGTTGACATTTATTCCAGATTTTTTAATCCAGTGTGTGGATAGCAAATGTTGTCTCTACGTGACGCGGTGGTCTCTACGTGACGCGGTCTCCATGGCCACCATGGCGCTTGTGAATTGTGTCACACTTGTTTTTTTTTTTAAATGTGATCTTGTCACCTGGTTTTTAAGTGGCACGAGAAAAGTACACACAAGATTTATATTTTTTTTTTTTTTGAAAAACCACCTGATGAAGAATTTTTTTATAACATTCGTAGAATATCTGCCAGAGAATATTTTTTTTAATGTAAACAATATTTTTAGATTTCAATTTTATTTTTATTTTTTTTGTTAGCCACAAAACGAATAAACTTTAGAAAAAAAAACCGGAAAGAGTGCTTGGATCTAATAAAATATTTATCTAAGATGTATACTTTTTTATTACCAGATTTTAAAAAAAAATCGTTTGTACATAAGTTATTGATTATCGTGTTATTCAACTGATGTATTGCTTTTATTTTTTTAATTAAGTCAATAAATAAATGTAAAAATTGCGACCATGTGTACATTTTTTTTTTTAAAATCTCACATGTAAATATAATGTTACGCTCAGTTGTAAAAAAAAAATATTAATACTATACATATATAGAAAAGTTTGCTTTAAAATTAGAAGAAAAAAACAAACTCCTATCATGGATTAACTCTAATTAGGTAAACTGATCCATGTGCACAATTGTGCATAAAGATATATATATATATATATATATATATATATACACACACACACAGACAAGCTTATATTATGTAGGCCTACATGTGTAAATTAATAATATAAATTATGTCCAACTGGAACATTTTTTTCATATGTAAATGTACTTTTTTGTTGTTCAAATGTAAATGCACTTTTACATTTTGTTCATATGTAAATGTACTTTGACATTTTGTTCATATGTAAATGTACTTTTAGCTAAGTTTGTATACATGGGCCCTTTATTTTAATTTTAAAAGAGTGATTGATATATATATATATATATATATATATATATATATATATATATATATATATATATATATACCTTATTCTTTTGATTCATACATCTGTTAGATTGATATTGTTCTCTGTTGACATTTAAAACATACTGGCTCATAACCAAGTGACATTATTTACATGTTGACTCTGAGTCAGACATACGCTGATTACATACTGAGGTTGTGATGTCATCAATTCTCTGTACCTGTTTTAAATGAGATGATTATTATAAAAAGAGAAAAAAAAACTGAATCAATCAATGACTCTCAAAGATCATGTTTAATTTATATCAATATTTCGTTGTTTTGTTGTTTTTTTTTGTGTGTCCTAACATTCCAAGACATTTTTCTCAATGTATTTAAGTGCAAGGGGAAATCTTTCATAATGTAGACGGCTTCCACTTGTGTCCATGTTTACACTTGAACATCTGTTGACTGCAATGAGAGACGGACTCAGCCCGTAGCGTGAAAATTCTACAGCAACTTGTTTAATTTCACTAAGGTTCATGTTCCTAATAATTGTTTCCTTTTTTTATCATATAAGATTAAACGATTCCCACAAAACAAATCTATGTTAAAATTCAATAAATTCACTTTTTTATTTGCTGTAGACAAAATATACACAAAATTTGATCTACACAGAAGTATACTACATCATATCCCAGAAAAGTAATATTATTGCTGTCAATTAAATCTGTGCTTTTGAGATTAGATATTTTTACCTCTAGGTACTCCAAGGAAAATTTTTCGGTATTGTTTTCAGTTTTTCTTATGAGGTCAAACTATCTAGTTGAGGACCTAAATCAAAATAGCATGCACTCCGTTTTGACCTCTATATATGCATCTATTAGCAAGCTTTGTGTTACATTTGTTGGCCATCGTGGCTCTCAGTTGGGAAAGATGATGTTAAATAAAAACCAGCTTTAAATTTTCTTTACGTTTGATATTTATCGATGTTGTTTTGTTTTAGTTTTTTGCTTCTATTTTGTTTTTATTTATTAAGTTCTATTTAATAAATGAAAACTTATTTTTCTGCACGATTTAGAAAAAAGTTTGTGTGGAATATACCTGTTCTTCCTGTGCATGTATATACTGTTTATATATTAATAGTTTGTGTGAATATACCTGTTCTTCCTGTGCATGTATATATGTGTTTATATATTATATAGTTTGTGTGAATATACCTGTTCTCTCCTGTGCATGTATATATGTGTTTATATATTAATAGTTTGTGTGAATATACCTGTTCTTCCTGTGCATGTATATATGTGTGTTTATATATTAATAGTTTGTTATTCAACAGGTTGTCCACCATTCACTTATGGACCCTCTTGTTCAAAAACTGCAGTCTTCATTGTGGTGGAGTTAAAGCATTGTGACCCTGCAACAGGAGTATGTTCCAGTGGATGTGGAGATGGATATATAGGAGCGCTTATGTACAGAAGGTAGGTCATAAAACTTAAGAAATGATTTTGTACTTTACTGCTGAAGTTGTATTCATCAAATATCTTAGGCTCTATTGTATGAACCACAACAACAGACACAAAAACAAATGAATGTACTTTTGAATAATTATCATGCTGAAAACCTTATAACAATATTATATGTTGACTATTTACAGAATGATAACAGTACATATGGAAGTAACTGTTCATTGAGCTGTAGCCCCTACTGCAACATGGATGTCAGCATTTCATCTGATATATGCCATCATTTTAATGGCTACTGTGTTCATGGCTGCCAGCCAGGCTATGATGGGTGGCAATGTAATAGAGGTAATTTATTACACGTATTACTTATATTTATACATTTTTAATTACATAATTGTGGGAACATGTTGAATTATAAACAATTTTCCATTTCAGCTATTAAGGTCTTTATAGGGGATGAGATGTTCATAATTGACTGATAAGATGTTCATAATTGACTGATAAGATGTTCATAACTGACTGATAAGATGTTCATAACTGACTGATAAGATGTTCATAATTGACTGATAAGATGTTCATAATTGACTGATGAGATGTTCATAATTGACTGATAAGATGTTCATACTGACTGATGAGATGTTCATAACTGACTGATAAGTTGTTCATAATTGACTGATGAGACAGTTTAGTGGTACCTTGTATATCTGTGCAGTATTGAATGAGATATAATGGCAATAACTATAGAAACACAACAGAAGACTAGGTAACCAGACTTGCTGGAGTTTTAACCTCAAGGCTATAGCATACATATCCGTGTGCAGCTGATTACAATTTGAGCTCTAGTAACTCTAGTCTGTGATGCTCTGATGGGCCATTTCAATCTCAGCTTTGTTGAGTGAAGTAATGGCTACATAGGGCCGTATACAGAATAATTGAAATCCTTGAATTTTAAACCCTGAAAATTGTGTAATATTCACTTCATATAACATCCAATAATCCACCCAGCTCCTATGAAAAGTTAGCTACTATTTAGCTGTTGTAAAGGGGGTTCGTTGTTTAGCTATTGGTGTTTGTTATTAGACTGCTACACAATGGGGTTTTGACAGATGGCCCTCAATAAGGCTCCATACCAATCTTTGTTTACATGAATTGTCGTGTTGGTGTGAAAATTTTTTTGTTTTTTTTTGTATTTATTTCATAAAAAGTAAAAAGTGGAAAAATAATAATATCAACATATTTAATGGCATGATTTATTTATTAGTTGGATTTAAAAATATGTTTACATGAATTCCAAAAAAGTGCCAAATCCATACAACTTATAACCAGTACTCTTTATTTAGGTCTTTAATAGTGATAAATGATTGATCCACCCTTAGTATCTAAATAGGATTACAACTGCTGTGAAGATACTTGGCCATTTAGGAATAAAGGCACTGTGCAAATATAATCATGGTTCCATTTACTCTCTGGAAATAATATAGCAGAATCTCAAGCCAAACACAAATGCCATCAAAATAATATAGCAGAATCTGTCTCAAGCCAACACAAATGCCATCAAAATAATATAGCAGAATCTGTCTCAAGACAAACACAAATGCCATCAAATAATATAGCAGAATCTGTCTCAAGCCAAACACACTCAGCATCAAAATAATATAGCATAAATCTAACTTCAAGCCAAAACAAATGCCATCAAAATAATATAGCAGAATCTGTCTCAAGCCAAACACAAGTGCCATCAAAATAATATAGCAGAATCTGTCTCAAGCCAAACACAAATGCCATCAAAATAATATAGCAGAATTTGTCTCAAGCCAAACACAAGTGCCATCAAAAAAAAATATAGCAGAATCTGTCACAAGCCAAACACAAGTGCCATCAAAAATAGTAGAATCTGTCTCAAGCCAAAACAATAAGTGACATCAAAATCTTATTGTCAGAGGTGGTTGACAATTTTTTTTGCTGCATGTTTATTACTTGTGCATTTTCTAAAGGCATATCATAAATTTAAAAATTAAATTTATATGCTGTGGTGCTTATTTTTATGGTTTCCAATGTGCCCATTGAAATATTATGTACCATTGAAATATTATGTACCATTGAAATATTATGTACCATTGAAATATTATGTACCATTGAAATATTATGTCCATATGTGTGCCTTGAGATGGTGCCAGGTGTCAATAAAACTGAATACTGAAACTATGTTGAAAATATTTACAGTGTGTATTTGTTTCCAGGGATGACATAAAGAAAATTAGTGGGTAGATGAGAAAATACACAATATATAGGACAGACAGTCAGATGAGAAAATACACATATAGGACAGACAGTCAGGATGAGCAAATACACAATATATAGGACAGACAGTCAAAAAGATGCCATGGCAATGACATATTCAGGTACATTAAAGAGAATATCAAAATACATGTAGTAAGGTTGTTCAAAACAAGGGCCATGAATTTCTACATTATTAGCAACTAAATGAGCTGAGAACACAAGACGCGAAGTCACAAAATGATAATGTTGACTTTATGAATACAAAATTACAGGCTTGAATATTTGAATTACGCCATAAATGTATATGTTTTATTTAAATTAGAGCAAGCATGAAATCTAAAGATCTTACAGAAAGTATTTGACAACTAAACTTACATACATGAAAATCCAAATGATCATGTTAAAAAAAGACACTGATGCTAAAATTCAAATGGTTCTTCAAATAATGAGCCAAGTATTACAAAGATCCTGCTCAAAACATGCACATCAATCACAAATATCAACTTTTGTTTTACTATTTTAAAAACAAAAGAATGTATGTAAGTTTTTGTAATATTCAAATTATTAAATAGACGTTAAAAAATTTATTTTAAGTAAAATTAAGGACCCTGCACCAAGTTTGTCTCTTAGTTTATATTTAAAGAGTATGTCACAAGTTGATTGTGGAGCACTGGTCTATAGTAGACTATTGGTGCAAGTTGATTGTGGAGCAATGGTCTATAGCAGTGACTATTGGTAAAAGTTGATTAATGAGCACTTGCCTGTATTCATAGTAGACTATTGGTGTTAAATAGTTCAGTGGACCTTGATCTCTTTAAAATCTTTTGGCCTGCAATTCCTGCAGTGGTAGGGCCTTGATGTTGTGTTACAATAAGTTATTCTACGGCACATGTGCTTTAAGTCAGCAATTGGTAACCGGGAATCCGTAGAGCAATAATGTCTGTGAGAAAATTTTGGGCCATTTTATATTATTTTTTTATATTATTATTTTTTTTTAATAAATAAATAATTTTAGGAATATAACTTTTGCTTGCATCTATTGTACGAACATTTATTTAGATGGGATACAAGTGAATCATGGTGAGCCTAATGTTAATTACTGCTTTGTTATGAAAGAAAACTTTTGGATCAACATACAAATTAGAATGCCTGAGCACTTGTTTGTATAGGAAGACTTCTGAAGTCTTTGAATTGAACGATTAAAGTCGAACTGTATTTGTTTTTTGCTTTTGTTTATGGTGTAAGGCTATTATTCATTATCTAACATGTTGATATCGAATACCGTAACACACGTATTTGAGAAATGTTTTTATCTTTTTTTTACTTTATGGTTTTTTTTCTTTACATTTTGTAGTAAAACAAAATCTTTAGATCAGAAACAATTGTTGGCCAATGGAAAGGATTAAAAAAAGCATGAGATGCCCATAAATTTATAAAAAATTCCTATGTCAAATGCTAAGGCTGAAAATTTTGAAAATCAATAGATTAATTTGTTTTGGTACCGCTCAGGTATTTAATTTATCATGAATAACTTTTTTGTCAAAAAAATGTTGGGCGGATTTCATTAACTACTGTCAGACATAATAAAAAAATATTATAAAATTCTTATTCAAAGTGATTGATTCTGGAATATTTAAAGCATGTTGTAAAATATACCAGTATATTTTACCTACTTCTTAAATTGAGTTGGGTACTGATGGGTTCAGTCCTGACCCTTGGTTACTAATGAGGGGTTCAGTCCTGACCCTATTGTTTGAATAGCTCAATTTTTTTCCAGCACTAAAATAATTCAAAATATAAATACTTGTTGTCGATGAAAAATGGGTATGATGAATATACACATCAGAGATGCTTTGTTTCATTATATGAACTAGAGTTACCTTGTAAGGGAATATAATAGTGTGTTCATGTTATGAGCCTAATTGGATAGTTTCCACAAGAACACACTTTTTTTGCTAACGGATGAAGAAGATCTGCAGATATTTAATAGTTTGATAAATATTTACCAGAATATGGAAAATAACTGACAAGTACTAACCATTGCTCATTAACAGAATATGGTGTCAACTGACAAGTACTAACCATTGCTCATTAACAGAATATGGTGTCAACTGACAAGTACTAACTATTGCTCAGCAATGCAATCTCTCATTGGTGTGTATTATTGAAATAACTAAGATCCAAGACATCCCTTTTTGTGAATAATGTATCCATTTAATTGAAAAACTGAAGATACTAATATAGGCTTGAAGGATAAGAAAGGTGTAATCAATAAAGCATCAAAGTTCAATTTAAATGTCTTTTATTACGTATCTCATTTTTTTTTGGCTAGCTATGAGAAAAGAATAAGAATACCCTTGGTTGAGTGAGAAAGTCATGAACATTTTAATTCAGATTTCAAAAACCCTTTTATGAGAAAAAATGTTACATCTCAAAACTAGTAAAACACAGTAAAATTCCTATGCTCAAAAAAGAAAACATCTCTTATCATGCTGAGACGTCACTGGAACTTAAATTCCATGAACTAATAAGCAAATGCCACACTAAAATGTATAATACTTTTATTGGGACTACTAAATATTTTTTTTTTTTAAATTGTTAACATTTTTAAGATTAAGCAAGCTTAGTTGTGATTAAAAAAAAACAGCTAAATTTCTTTTGATCATACATAAGCTGCTCATGGGGTGGGGAGCATGCGGACAGGGGTTCTTAGATCTCTAAAATTTTTAATTTGGGATTTGTGAAGTCAAAAAGGTTGCAGACCAATGCTTTAAGTAATCTTTACTCAGTCTGCTGTGAAAATTGAGACTCCTGATTGTTTAACTACCTGGTACTAAGTTAAAATTAACAAAGTATATTTGTGTTTAATGCATACATTTTGACTTTCAAATATTAAAAGCTTATTTCACTGTTCTAGCATGTGAGAGCTGCATATATTATGGAGATGATTGTAAGAGCAAATGCAGTTCTCAATGCCTGGACCAGTTATGTGATAATATCACCTGAAAATGTTTGAAATGTCCTGCTGAAAAATTTGGAGATTTTTAGAACAGGAGGTAAATGTCATAATAGACCTAAATTGTTTTTTTCTTCAAATATATGGCTGAATATATTTTTTTATGTAGGTAGCAAATAATTCAGTATATATATATATATTTTGTTAGTATGATGTCTCTATTCAGTATATATATACTTGTTAGTATGATGTCTCTATTCAGTATATATATTTGTTAGTATGTCTCTATCTCAGTATATATATATATTTGTTAGTATGATGTCTCTATTCAGTATATATATATTTTGTTAGTATGTCTCTATTCAGTATATATATATTCTTTGTTAGTATGTTCCCATTCAGTATATATTTGTTAGTATGATGTCTCTATTCAGCATATATATATATTGTTAGTATGTCTCTATTCAGTAAAATATTTTTTTCTTACCCATTTATTTCCCCGCTTTATGGATTTAATTGTCGGGAACTTTGCAGTGTAAATTGTTTTGATCAGGCCTGCAATTCTACTACAGGCTTATGTCTTGATCACTACTCTGGTAAAATAGGGGGATATGTGTGAAGAAGGTAAGGAGTGCAAATACAATCATTGCAATTAAACAACCTTTATGTTTGTGAGAAAATCTAAGAAAATTGGGACAGCTTCCAAGCTATTCCTTTCAATAAAACTGAGCATCATCACAGGCCTTTAGAATTTCAAATAACTGCTTTCATAGGTTTAGTCATCAGTTTTGAAAATGTATGTCATTCCTTTATATATTTACTTTAGATGGCTAAATGACTTTTCATATAGTGCATTCTCTGTGTACAGTTGCACATAAAAGTAAAGTTCCATTCGGGGGCAGATGAAGTGTTCATCTGTTACCATAACCTCTGCATATATAAAGGAATCTTTAGGTTAGGTAATTGTTTAAAGCTGTGGACTTAGAGACTTAAACCAACTTTCAATAGGACCTGAAATTTCTTGTTCTCACTCGAGTGAGTATTCAACCCAGGACTTTCTGTCGACAGTCAACATCTACACCACTCTGACATCCATCCCACATATGGTCTCAAATAGTTGCATGTCAACTACTTATATCACTTTGTATAGAACTTTGCTTAGTTGCACATTACCATTAGCGCTCATGCTCAAAACAAAGGAAGTAATGGCTAAACTTATCCAGATTGATATGATTTTGGTACTTTTAAGCGATTGAAATATATTTCAATATAAAGATTAGCAGTAGAAGGTTTGCTGTGAATTTGTTAACAATCAATGGAGCCATAAGGAGATGTATACAAGCTCAAATACTGACAAATGATAGACTTACATATTTATAGATTTCAAGATAAACATATATTTTAATATCAACTTTACAACAGTACAATTTTTCATGTGTGCCAATAAATTTTTTTTTGTTCAGAGTGTCAGCCATCTTATTATGGCCATGGGATTGTTTGCAAAAGATGTAACATTGGGTGTATGGATCAGTTGTGTAATAGTACAAATGGATATTGTCTGAAATGTCCTGAATTAAATCTGGTCTGTACTGTGAATTGAATTCATCAGGTAAGTTAAACCTACTATAGTGACTTGGGACCAATTTTAGTGACATTGGTTTTCCTACAACGATCTGATCTTTATTTTACTATTATATTTTACATTGTGTCATAGATGAAATAGAATCTATTTATTTTCAGCATTACTGGCTGATTTTTAAAATTATTTTTCTTTAACAACTATAGGAAATGAACAGAATAGCTTGATGAGTAAATACTTAGGGAAATAAGACCTTGAAATTATTAGTTGAAGAAGGAAATAAATAATTGTAATAATGGAATGTAGAGTCACACAGTAACCATAAATGAGAACTTAAGACTGGTTTCAAGATCTATCTGGTAGATTTCATTACTTATTTTGCTTAATTCAAAAGATCTGTGTCAAATTCTTTAGACATTGTGAACAGAGTGACTTCAGTTATCAATTTTGCAAGGAGGGCAGAAACATTTTAATTACAAACTCTGAAAAGTAACATGACTAAAGTGACCTGTTTAGACTCTCTACATTCAACTAAATTTAAGTAATGACCAAGCTTTGAGTGAACATTATTTCATTAAATATTTTTAAGAATGAATAATTTGACCTGTACTGTAACTTGATTTTTTCAGAATAATCTATTGTTGTATTGTTGATTAATTAGTCTTTTTTTTTTCATTTTTCAGAAGTAACTATGCATGAAAGATTAAACTTGAGATGTAATCTCACCAATGGTCAATACTTTTGTGTCTCAGAAATGGAAGAATCTAACACAAAAAGTAAGAAATATTTTATATATTTTTCTCATCCATCTCAAATTTTCAGAATAAAAGAATTTTTTGAAAAGTGTATGATGATTGAAAGTGAGGTAATCAACATCAGCTACACACTGTCAAAACTCAAGAACAACACAAAGCAGTAAATTGTGAAAGTATATACAAACTAATCAACATTTGTAGATTATGGGACACATGGCCATGCGGTAAAGTGCCTCGACTGCTGACCTGGGGGTCCCTGATTCGACCTCTGTGAGGACCAATGGATATTTCAGGTCATGAAGCATATAGTCCCCGCTTATATCTCCGTGGTGCCTCCATGGTCATTGCACTATCACAGGTGGGGATGAAAGAAGGGCACTGCAAAAACCGGCCCCATTAGTGGTTTATAGTGTCCCAACTCCCAGGCCTGGACTGGTACCATCTGTGGAACGAATGTTACTTTGGGCCACCCAACAAAAACTAAATTACTTCCTTAAGTTATTTTTCTTAACACAGCAACTCTTCCATGATCATAAATAATCAGCCCCTTCCCAACTTCCAGCGGGCTTCGGTGAAATTATCAAACGCTGACCGTCCGTGTACAGAAAAAAGGTTGGTGACCACACGTTTATAGGATCTAAGAGATTTCCGCATCTCATCCTTACATGGACTACACACATTTAGATTTTTATTGAAAGCTGATAAACAAAGGTTTGGGACCTGTATCCCTCACTGATACGGTTTAGGTCTGGATCTAAGGAAGCTTTGTATAACTCTTAGGGTTACTCCTAGTATTTATTACTCCCAGAGTTACTCTTAATATTTATTATTCTCAGAGCTGCACTTAGTATTTGATAATACTTATGGCTACTCTTGGATTATTACTCCTAGAGTTGTTTTAATATTTTTACTTGTATTCTTTAATGTTTTTCATTCCTACTATTACTCAGAGTTGCTCTTTGTTTCTATTACTCTCAAAAGCTACTCTTTTGTGTTTTACTTTAAGTAATTTCTTGCTTCTACTATTCCTCCTGCCATTACGCTCCTCAAGCTGTTCCAGTCACCATATAAAAGATGCCCTTCTTAAGCCCATTTCTCTATAATAATAATTTGCTCATTCTGCATCAAGAACACTAAGGAAATGAATGTAGCTGAGGACTGGATTTGGGAGATTTTTACTTGTGGCCTGTGTTCCCTTCTGGAACCAAAAGTTTATTATGAACTCAAGAAAATCTTAAGAGAATTTATGGGTAATTAATGACTGCTAATTATATTACTATTAACGGCTTACCAACAGACTGTCATAGAAAAAATGTGGCTGTCATTGTGTTAGCTACTTTGTGGAGCAAGTTCTGCTGGAGCTATAGTGTGATCATAATACTGTGGAGGTACACTGTGTTTATAGCCTAGACATGCTCAGCACAAAACATTTATAGAAAATACTTTAAAAACTTTAAACTAATTGAACATCAAAACATGATCATTTCTTGTAGTTGCTAATTGCTTTCTAAAGCTTATTGTAATGTGATCCATGATTTTACTTGTCATCAAATTTTTCAATTCAAAAATTTGAAAATGGAAAAGTGATTTAGAAAATAGTTAGTTTCTGCTGAAGCAGTTCAAAATTTTAATTATCCCCAAAAAGATAAATTTATTATATTTTGTTTTGTTTTTCAGAAAATATCACATTGGCAGTAACATTATGTTCTTCGTTAAACTCAAATGACTCTACAGCTGATCAAGAAACATTTGTTTTCCAACAGGATTGCAATGACACTTAGATGCAAGACTCTGGTCCTCAGATATAAGAATAATTTCATTAGAAATATAAAAAATAAACCGTATAACTGAGAAGCTTTAAAAAACTTTGTAATGTTATTTTCTGAAATAATCTTTGAAATAAAATATATATTGAGCATAATGAGAGAGACTGTGTTCCTATTATTGAGTGTTTAGTGAGATAATTTTGTGAACATGAATTGACTGGTATAAAAATGTTATGAAAACTTTCATATATGTAGGGGCCAATAGTGAAAACATATTTTTTTCAGATTACTTCACTGTAACAAAACAAGATTTGATGATTAGGAACAAGAAATATTTGATTCAAATAAGGCATTTAATTGTATTAAATAATAATTTATCATTTTTAAATCAATCAATGTCAACAAAATTAATGAGAACAAAAATTTTAATGTACATTAAAAACTATTAAATATAAACAGGAATAAGTTTCAAAGGTCTATGAAATAATAATGTTTATTAAGGTAGTATATATAATTTAACAGATATACATTTCTGAGCTACTTAATTTGAATTATATAATTTAATAAAACCATTTTTATTTCAGTTAGCAGCTGTTGTGCTTGTGCTATATATAGTGTCAATAAATAATGATGGTATACATTCAAAATATATACAATTATATGTTTATGCATCCATTAGAACAGTATTTCAGTGTTTTATCTCTCTAAACAAGATAAATTCTAGATTAGAATTAAACAATAAATATTTGAAAGATCCACCTATAATACAATACATGAGTTAAAAAAAAAACCTTTTTGTTTACTTGTTCTCTATTTCAAATGTAGACACTAATTTCTATTTTGTAGTTTCAGTTTCATTTTATATTTCATACACAAGAAAATATTAAAAACTCAAGACATACTGACAAAAGTTGAATGAAATAGTTTAAATTTTTACTTTGAATATAATAAAAGATTAACCCATTAAAGCAACATAATGTAGTTTAGTTTTGCTATGTATCAATAGTTATGCTATGTTTCTATTGTGGGTTAATTAAAAAGTACCATTTCTCCAAATAAAATAAATGTTAAATGGGCTTTTTTTATAAGACTCTATAATATAAATAAATATTTCATATTACAGTGACATTTCAGAATATAATATATATCAATATTTCATATTACTGTGACATTAGAATATAATATATATCAATATTTCATATTACTGTGACATTAGAAAATATTCATAACATCCCATTAACTAACATCTTCCAATCTAGAATTGATTCCTCCATGTGAACCACTCTGGAGAATGGTCCAAAAATTTGTAGGGCTCGTTGACACCACTGACTAGCACCGTGGTTGGAAAGATCTGGTCTGTCAGAATCTGTGATGGGAGTCGCAGTAGCTGACACATATTGAAGTAATGACATAACCACACGATCACGTGTTAGATCTGCTAAGTTGGTTCCACTGCCATGGACAAGGGAGTCATAGGAAGGGACATCTGGCCTGCCTTGAGTGGACACGGAACAGCTTTGCTGATATCATACAAGTGCCTGGCATGGACTGATTAGATGAAAGCAGTTACCTACTTGGTTTAGATATGTTCCAATAGTCCAGACTTAGGAAAGTTCCTGTTAAATTAGATTTAGAAGTTTTTAGAAGGTAAATGTAAAAAGAAATTGGAAAAAATATGTCCAAATAGCCAATATGCAAACTACCTTAGTCAACTATATCCTGTTATTAAAGTAACCTAATTAGCTCAGTGTGGAAAAATATTTTGATCTTAAAATTGACTTGATAGTGGAAATATTGTTCCCTTTGTGTTTTCAATGCAAGCTCTTCAGTGACCAATGAGTGATGCTTTAAAAGTGGACTGGTTTAACTTTAAATTTGGTGCCAACTACTGCCAACAATAATAGATGTACTGACTTCATAAGATTAGAGATTACTTGTTTTTTTTTTTTTAGAACATTTTTTATTGTTCTAATTAGCCATGGAGGAGAATGATTCAAAATAGTTTTTTTACTTCTTTCTTTTGGTTTGTTATTGGTAAAATTGATTTCCTTGTTTTCTTTCTATTATACTATTTTTTATGGATTTTCAAACTTGACCCCATCACTACTAATCCTGAGCTCGAATCTGACCCCATCACTACTAACTTGAGTTCAATCTGACCCCATCACTACTAACTTGAGCTCAATCTGACTCCATCACTACTAACTTGAGTCAATCTGACTCCATCAATACTAACTTGAGTTCAATCTGACCCCATCACTACTAACTTGAGCTCAATCTGGACTCCATCACTACTAATCCTGAGTTCAATCTGACCCCATCACTACTAACTTGAGCTCACCCGACTCCATCACTACTAACTTGAGCTCAATTTGATCTGATCATCTGACAGACAAGTAGACTGATAGACAAAAGATGGACACATTGGCAGACATGGCTAACAGATTGATAGACTATTAGAGAGACATGTTGACTGATAGACAGATAGGGGAACAGATAGGCAGATATAAAAATAGAAGAACTTAATGACAGATATATAGATTGACAGACAGATAGATCGGCATATCGGCAAATAGATTGAAGGCAGAAGAACAAATTAGAAGATTGATACAGGCAGAAGAAAATTAGAAGATTGATAGCAGAAGAACAAATTAGAAGATTGATAGGCAGAAGAACAAATTAGAAGATTGATAGGCAGAAGAAAAAAATTAGAAGATTGATAGGCAGAAGAAAAAATTAGAAGATTGAAGGCAGAAGAATAAATTAGAAGATTGAAGGCAGAAGAACAAATTAGAAGATTGATAGGCAGAAGAAAAAATTAGAAGATTGATAGGCAGAAGAAAAAATTAGAAGATTGATAGGCAGAAGAACAAATTAGAAGATTGATAGGCAGGAAAACAAATAAGAAGATTGATAGGCAGAAAAACAAATAAGAAAATTGATAGTTAAGAAGAAAAATTAGAAGATTGATAGGCAGAAGAACAAATTAGAAGATTGATAGGCAGAAGAACAAATTAGAATATTTATAGGCAGAACAAATTAGACTGATAGCAGAAGAAACAAATTAGAAGATTGATAGGCAAAGAACAAATTAGGAGACTGAAAGGTAGAAAAATAAATTAGAAGATTATTAGTGAAGAAATTAGAAGATTGATAGGTAGAAAAATCAAATTAGAAGATTAATAGGCAGAACAATTAGAAGATTGATAGGGCAGAAAAACAAATAAGAAGATTGATAGGCAGTCATATAGTAGGAGAGATTACGGATTTGTACGTAGGTAATAAAATTATTTATAATCATTCAACATTTGGCAATATCGAATCACGTGATCTATTGTTTAATATTGTGTGGAATCTATAAAATACAAACAATATTCAATTAAGCCATTCTATTGGCTTAAATTGTCTCATTTCTATTTGGCTGAAATTGTCGAAGGAAAAATTAAATGTTTACTTTTTTAATTAACTTTTATTATGAATAAAATCTACCAAGCAGCCACTAACCTGGTATAACATGCATGCAAGCATTTTCAACATCGGCATCGTCAATAAATAGCCATACACTGACCACATCACCCTTCAACTCCCCAGTACCTAGATAATATAGTACATACAATGTAAGTCATCTCTTATAGATCGTGGGGAGTGTAATGTAGTGGAGACAGTGTGCGTCATATATATATATATATATATATATATTGTATGACTATGTATTGTAGGGGGACTAATGTTACTAGATGTACTATAACTGATAGTGGATGTAATGTGGGGACTAATGTTACTAGATGTACTATAACTGACGTTGTAATGTAGGGGGGACTAATGTTACTAGATGTACTATAACTGGCTTAAAAGATGTAATGTAGAGGACTAATGTTACTAGATGTACTATAACTGACGTTAGCTGATGTAATGTAGGGGGACTAATGTTACTAGATGTACTATAACCGATAGATATGTAATGTAGGGGGACTAATGTTAATAAATGTACTATAACCGATAGTGGATGTATTGTAGGGAGGACTAATGTTACTAGATGTACTATAACTGACGTTAGTGGATGTAACGTGGGGACTATTGCAGCGAGTAATACAGCCCAATGGGGGTGCATTCATTTCTTTAAATTTTGTGTATGCGGCTTGTGCATATGGGTTACATGACTGGCTATATGGTCACACTGTAGATGTGAGTTGTAATAAAAGACTGGTCATAAGTGTGTCACACTGTAGATGTGAGCTGTAATAAAGACTGGCCATAAGTGTGTCACACTGTAGATGTGAGCTGTAATAAAGACTGCTATAAGTGTGTCACACTGTAGATGTGAGCTGTAATAATGATCATTATAAGTGTGTCACATTGTAGATGTGAGCTGTAATAAAGACTGGCCATAAGTGTGTCACGCTGTAGATGGGAGCTGTAATAAAGCTGATTAAAACTTTATCTCTGATCAATGTGTCAAAATTCAAATACATTTTAGCCAGAAATTTTAGCCAGACATTTAAATCAGACATTTTAGCCAGACATAGCACACACACACCAATTAATAAGAAAATGGTCGTAAAATTATTTTGAGCTTTATTGAAATGTGGGCCCTATTGGTTATGACTGCCTACACTTACATCTTGATGTGGCCCTATGGTTGGTGACTGCCTACACTTACATCTTGAGGGCCCTATTTGGTTGCGACTGGTACTTACATCTTGATGTAGGCTCTATGGGTTGCGACTGCCTACATTTACATCTTGATGTGTGGGCCCTATGGGTTGTGACTGCCTACACTTACATCTCGATGTGTGGGCCCTATGGCTATGACTGCCTACACTTACATCTTGATGTGTGGGCCCTATGGGTTGCGACTGCCTACACTTACATCTTGATGTGGGCCCTATGGGCTGTTATGACTGCCTACACTTACATCTGATGTGGGCCATATGGGTTATGACTGCCTACACTTACATCTTGATGTGTGGGCCCTATTGGTTGCGACTGTTCACACTTACATCTTGATGTGTGGGCCCTATGGGTTGCGACTGTCTACACTTACATCTTGATGTGTGGGCCCTATGTATTGGTGACTGCCTACACTTACATCTTGATGTGGGCCCTATGGATTGCGACTGCCTACACTTACATCTTGGATGTGGGCCCTATGTACAGACTGCCTACACTTACATCTTGATGTAGGCCCTATTGCTGCGACTGTCTACACTTACATTCTGATGTGTGGGCCCTATGGGAAGGTGACCGCCTACACTTACATCTTGATGTAGGGCCCTATTGTTACACTCGCCTACACCCTTTACATCTTGATGCGGGCCCTATTGGTTGCGACTGTCTACACTTACATCTTGATGTGTGGGCCCTATGGGTTGCGACTGCCTACACTTACATCTTGATGTGTGGGCCTCATTGGTTATGACTGTCATGACCACATCTGACCTTTAAACTTTTATTTTCTTTAACTGTTTCATGACTTGACATTCAATAATTAAATGTGCATTTGTCCTTTCAACCATGTAGATGCACATTTAGGGACTTACGTTTATGATGAACATATAACGAAATATTTCATTCGATGAATTCAGTAAGTGATCGTTTGGGTTCTATAACAACACAATATAACCAATAGTGTCCTCGGCAAGTCAAATAATTTGTAAAGAAAAGTCAGGAAATTACTATGTAGATATTGACCCTTGATCTTCGAAAATACAATAACACAAATATTTTTATCAATATGAGAACTAAACATTACCTCAAGCTTCTTAACAGTACAGGAATAAGTCCCCCTTGATGCCCTAACAAACTTTGTTTATGTATTCAATTTTGTAACAGATAAAAAGACTTGTTTTATTGGTCAACCTGTTTTACGTGCGGACTTGGCTAAGGCCTACGACTGGTAAGTCATTCATATAGTGTAGTGTCTCTAATCTGAAGTTATAATGTTGCGCCCCTTCATCGACACTGAATTATATCCCTTGAACCACTTGGACATAGTAATGTCCCTTTAAGTGACGTAGTTTTGTCCCCTAATTGACATGCTAGCCTTCTTATCAGTTCAGACATGTAACTGTTTTACTTATCAGAGTAGTGTCACCTTACCTCACATCTTGATGCCAGGCAACAAAGCTTCCTTGTCCTCATCTTTCCCACGGGATATTTGCAGATAAAACGAGAATCTAATAATATGGGTGTCATCCAAATAGCCTAGAAATAGAAAACAAGAAACATTCATTTTGAATGATGTGTCGTGCGTTTCTGAACGAAAGGGCGTTTTATTAACGGGCTTAGATTAAAAATGACATGCAATGTATTTACATTAACTAAATGTCTTGCATATCGAAATCGAATTTATATTATTGTTAGACTAGATTAGTCTAGTCTACTTCAGAACAGACATTATATCTAGATTTGGTCTAAACAATCATTATGTCTAGATCAGTTTAACAAACCTTATGGTATTATTTATGGTTCATCACAGATTACACTGAGTGTAATAGATAAGTGCGACAAGTGTTTATACCATCATAGCAGCTTTACGATGACACAGAATCAATTTTAACGGTGGGGAGCATCAGGCGATTGTGAGGGGCCCGACATAGCCCACTTTATAGACCACCAATAGCACAACTCAATTTTATAGTCCACCAACACAATACAACTTCAAGACCAACAAAAGAAACCAACTTATAGTCCACCAACACAACACAACTTCAAAGACCTCAGTACAAACCAAATTTATAGACAACCCTCAAAAACCCAACTTTTAATGTCTCCTTTTATTTCGTTTGGGCTCAATACTGTTTTCAAAGTTCGGGCCCTAAACAACCTTTGTTTTGCTTTTTCAAAGATCAGATTTGTGGGTAACATTGGAAGGAGCAATTAAACAGCCCATGTCCCAAGTTAAAAAAGTTCAGGAAATTTTGCATGTTTTAAATTGTACTGAAAGACATATGTTTTAAAATAAATATTGATTCTAACACAGAGGACATAATGCCGCATACGGCTCATACTTATCAGTTTCGCATTATTTCATTGAACATGGCGCGGCTGTTTTTAGAAAGATGTATCAGTGACCCGAATCATCTGTTCTAATGGACTTATTAAAAATCACAGGTTGTGATCATTCGGAACAGCAAGTGGAAGTAAAACAGTGTTCGTATTTATTAATACTTTCTAATTCACGATACTTACAACAAATTATTTGAGGTAGGTATATAGCATGAATATATTAATAGAGAAATGTTATTCGACGGGCAGTATAAGTATTACGGTTGATAACAAAATGGAATTTTTAAATATTAGTTATTAAATGTACAAAAATAATATAAGCCTGTGTTTATTCATTTGTATTTCGCTAATCTTCATTTCATTAGTTCATAAAGAAAAAAATACCAAATTTCTGTGACTTGGTCGACATAAATCTCACTAATTAAATATGCTCTCACAGATTAGATATTATACAGATTGCGCAAGCTTGTTTTGAAACAATGTTTTCATCGTCGCCATTTATGATATTTACTCTCACTGTCCATTCATTGAAGAGAAATGTTTTACGTATTACATAAGGGTTCTAAAAAACATATGAACTGGAATAATATATTATCGCTGCTTTATATTTATAAAGTTGAAACAGCCATTTTCATATTTGGTGTTTTTTGAAAAAAACAGAGTGTGTAACATTCGGCTATGAATGGAAAGAGCTGGCTTGAAACAAAAGCCAACAAAGTAATGGCGCTAGAGTTTTTAATACAAAACAGAGAACTATTTAAGAGGATGCGCCATCTGTATAATATATAGCCTAATCTGTGGATATCATGCTGACCATTGTTCTAATATTTTACTTTTCATGATGCATTAATACCTTTTATGCCAATAACTTTAAAATGATATACCAATTCTTTTTTCTTTCATTCATGACAGTTTCGAACTGCACAAGTATTGACTTAACTGGGTAAAGTTGTTAAAATAAGTACCACCTAGCTTGGTCTGTAGGTCAAGTATTGGCATAAGTCTGTCAGAAAGGCTAACTATTAGGCGCGAGCACTTTTACTTTGAGGCGAGAGCATTTTGGGATGAGTTGTGAGTCGTAGAACCCATTCATCTGTTAAATGTTTGTTATGAGAGTACGTCGCATTGTCTTGACCTGGTCGACATTGAGAGCATATCAGTTAGCCAATCATTATCTAGCAGACTTTGTTTGGTTAGTTTATATAATGTTAAATAATTCATTAAACGATTGAAATGGAAAAAAAACACAATAAAGTAGATAGACACTTCTGGTTCGTTTACGATATTTACATGTCTTGCATTATGTAGTGAGTTTACGATATGATATGTCTGCATTATGTTTACGATATGATATTTTAATGTTAGTTAGTTTACGATATGATATTCTTGTATTATGTAGTTAATCACGTTATGAAATGGCTTGTAATACAGAAGCTTAGTTTATGTTATGATATGTCTTGTATTATGTAGTGAATTTACTTTATGATATGACTAATAGTGAGTTTACTTTATATGTCTTGTATTATGTAGTGAGTTTACTTTTAATATGATTTGAAATTTTGGTGAGTCACTTCATTGAGTTTTGTGGCTCTCAATATGTCAGTTGGGGTTGTTTTACTTCGTTTGTCAAATTTACTATAGTGCGGCTTGTTATTTGATTCGTGCCGCCCATCAACTGATGAATAAATTGATTGGATTGTAAGCCATACATTATTTTATTCCTAATGCTGACTGTTACGAAGTAGGGTTTAGCACAATAGATTACAGGTATCAGGAACAAGAATCGGGGGGGGGAGGGGTCAACTCAGCGATCAGCTTAGGGAAGGGGGCGGCCATAGGGACCAGATAGCTGAATCACTCGAGCGACAGGTTGCTGTGTCAGATCATTTGGTGGGGGTGGGGGGTCGTTAATTGACAGGGAGCAATGGTTGGGCACTGGGATTCAGGGGAACAAATACTTATAGAAGAATGACCGTGATACGTGGGGTGCAGTTTTAGTGTCAATGGACCGGCCAGCAAATTGTAGGGGGAGTAAGGTAGATATATTTAGGAAGGCCGTTACGGTGGAATTTTAATTTGTGGGGAATGCTTAGTTAGAAAGTTTTATAGGTCCCCTGTTTTAGTGTCAATATCTTCCCATCTCCCAGACCCGTCACTTAAATTATCCTGAGGGTAGTGTTATTGGGGCTAGCAGTGGTTATTGGTGCTAATAAATCACTGATGCCAAGCCAATCGTTTGCAGTATAAAAGCGCTGGACGATTGGTATGTAAGCTGACCGATGAAGACTAAGAGAGAGACAGTAGACAGAGGGAACTAGAGAGTGGAGAGGAAGAGCGAGCAAAAGAGCTGGACGTAAGCTGAAGTGCTGTATGTGAGAAGAACTGGCGTTACTACTAATACAATACTATACATAATAAACTTGTTTATCAGCAAAGGAACCAGTATTGACTTTATTAGCGGAGACTGAACGTAAGCTGTGAAATACAAATATTAGTATTTCAGACCACTAGCATAAAAACTCATGTCTAAGATAACGACTAATTGTTTTGTGGCAAGAATTTGCCATCGTCCTTCTACTACGTGTAACACCGACTTCTTTTTTCTTGAACAGATATTATATAAAACATTTAAATGGAATCATTTAGCTGATGATAAATACTTTCTCTAGTATAAGTGCATAACCTCGCCATCATACAGGAACATATGGCGCCAGGGCGCTAACTTGCTGCTGAGATAGGGCATGGGGAGATTATATTTTCTTTGCCCATGGCTCTAGAAAGGTTGGGTGCGGCTCTACGTATAATGCTATGAATGACCTCTGAGTGTATTATGTTTATGTTTATATTAGGAAATGGGGGTTCTTAAAAGGCATAGACTGACCACTAATATGTATATGTATCAGGACTGGCTACTGATATGTATATGGAATGAGGGACTGACCACTAATATGTAGGCGGAACAGATCACGCATTGATATGTATATGTGAACAGGACTGGCTACTGATATGTATATGTGAACAGGACTGGCCAATAATATATATATGAACAGGACTGGCCACTGATATGTATATGTGAACAGGACTGGCTACTATTATGGCAGGGAATAGGACTGGTCAATGATATGTATATGTGAACAGGACTGGCCACGGATATGTATATGTGAACAGGACTGGCCACTAATATGTATATGGGAGCAGGACTGGACACTAATATGTATATGTGAGCAGGACTGGCCACTGATATGTATATCTGTGCAGGACTGGCCACTAATATGTATATGAGCAGTGGACTACTAATAATGTATATGTGAGCAGTGGACTGGCCACTGATTACGCTCTATACCTATTAATTCTCAACTCTGTTGGTGTTGTCCTTCATGCCCTGCACTTCTGCCTCGTTCAGAACATCCAGACCGCTGACATAACCATTGACGTCAAAGAACTCAGCCAAACTGTCTACCTGTCATTCTGCAATAGTGTATAGTAACGTGATTAATATGTATAGTTTATAGATTGTCATACTTTTACACAATTGCAATTATAATTCTAAATAATGATTTCTTCCTTTGAGAACGTGTTATATGGATGAGCATTTGCTTATGGTTAAAGGGGACATTATTCAAACCTTTATAGAAAAAATTGTTTTACTGTTTTAAAATTCATTTTATCTGGTCATTGATAATTCCCTGGCTAGCCTATGTGTGTATCCTTCCGTTTTAAAAAATAGTCTCACCTAGCAGATAAAGAACTCTTTATTGTTTAAAAATAGACTGGGGAATTTAAAGATGGTCAAAGGATACAACTCAATTATAAGGAGTCACTCACGGTCCGGGTACCGCCTTTGATCTAGTAGCAACAGAAATGTTCTTCTGTGTTTTAAAATGTTCTTATGGAGTTAATGATGATATTTAAGAAACCATATATGTAACGTAGAGTGCAAAATCTTTATTAGTTTTTCACTTATATGACATAACACATTAAGGTCTTTATGAGCAGTAATAAAATATTGCTATAACTCTGCTTCAAAACCCCCTCCCGGCTAAAATTTCTGTCTCGAGATGAATGGGATGCAGTCACGACTTTAGTACAACGAGTACACAGTGCTATTCCGGTCGTTCACCCCTGTCTTAATACAAAATGATGAAATAAGACTTGTCACCTGCACCCTGCACACCCACGCAATGACATCCACCATAGTTATGGGGAAACTGGAGAACCATATGGGTGGATCAACAAAAAAGGAACTGTGCAGTGGATTCAAGGGAGAAAAAAGCAGGAAGAGTAACGGTCATAACGGACCGGTAGTGACACGCGGAGAAGACACACAGTCAGTGGAGGATGAGTACAGAGAAGACACACAGTCAGTGAGACGAGTACCAGAGAGGACATACAGTCAGTGTGAGACGAGTACAGAGAAGAGCACACAGTCATGAGACGAGTACAGAGAAGACACAGTCAGTGAGACGAGTACAGAGAGAAGACACACAGTCAGGGAGACGAGTACAGAGAAGACACACAGTCAGTGAGACGAGTACCAGAGAACACACACAGTCAGAGACGAGTACAGAGAAGACACACAGTCAGGGAGACGAGTACAGAGAAGACACACAGTCAGGGTGAGGGTCGAGTAGAAGACACACAGTCAGTGAGATGAGTACCGGAGAAGACACACAGTTAGTGAGACGAGTACAGAGAAGACACACAGTCAGTGAGATGAGTACAGAGAAGACACACAGTCAGTGAGACGAGTACAGTGAAGACATAGTCAGTGAGACGAGTACAGAGAAGACACAAGAGTCAGTAAGAGATTGAGTACAGAGAAGACACACAGTCAGTGAGACGAGTACAGAGAAGACACAGTCAGTGAGACGAGTACAGAGAAGACACACAGTCAGTGAGACGAGTACAGAGTAGCGATACACATTCAGTGAGACCTGCACAGAGAAGATAATACAGTCAGTGAGACGTACCAGAGGAGACACAGTCAGTGAGATGAGTACAGAGGAGATACAGTCAGTGAGACGAGTACAGAGAAGACACACAGTCAGCGAGACGTGTACCAGAGGAGACACAGTCAGTGAGATGAGTGTACAGAGTGGACACACAGTCAGTGAGACGTGAGTAAATAGAGAAGACACACAGTCAGTGAGACGAGTACAGAGAAGACACACAGTCAGTGAGACGAGTACAGAGAAGACGCACAGTCAGGGAGACGAGCATACAGAGAAGACACACAGTCATAGTGACGAGTGATGAGAAGACACACAGTCAGTGAGACGAGTACAGAGAAGACACACAGTCAGTGAGACGAGTACAGAGAAGACACACAGTCAGTGAGACGAAAAGGAGAGAAGACATTATTAGCTTGAAGTGAGATAATCAGAGGATACGGAGAGCAGTTGAATGTAAGAACAGTTTAGAGTTGGTCGCTGGAGAACGCCAGGCCTGTTGATGCAATGAGTTTGTTATCGACACGTCACTATAACATGTAAACTGGTTCAACTGGATTAGTTGTAGGCACAATAGACTTTCTTTTCGCCTGGACTATTTTAATTACTATTTGTAGACTGCGAATAAATCTTATTATTCTACTAACGAACCAACGTATTATTGAGTGCCTAATAGAGAGAGATTTAAACTGTAACAATACAGAATTCAAAGTAAACTTAACAAATTTTTATGCCAAGTACTGAATATAAGTAGGGGAAGGGGGGAGTGTGGATCAATACAGATGCAGAAATCAGTATCAACTAGCATGGATAAAGTTTGCTCCTAATGGTGTCTTAGTGCCGTTATGTTTTTATAAAAAAGGTCGCAGTTTTTCCTCTATGTTTGTTCTACAAAACGTTATGAATTTTCACTTGTCCAGTTTAGCAACAAACAATTATCGACAACACAAGTCATTTCATGATTTAGATCGCTTAAAAAATTTCTATTGGAATATTTCCATAAAGACAATGTTTTGTGTTGTTTCTGAAAGGAATATTTTATAAGTCATTCAAGAACATGTTTCAAAACTTCAAAGTGTACAGACAACACTGGGATATAAATACTATGTAATGTTGAATGACATTTTATTTTTCAAAGTCTGCCTTTACGTTGATACCTTGGCAGAATAATATTTTGTGTTAATGAGAAATATTATACGCGATGGTCCTCGAAATCATTCATGACTCTGGTATTTGTAACAAAAATAAGACAATGAAAAAAAGACAAGACATCCATCGATACAAAAAGTAGGACTACAGAATGTAAATTATACTTAATGAACACGTCAGTTTAAATTGTTTGTTGTTTTTTTACGAAAGCCGCCATATTTTTGTATTATCATATTGGGTATAGATATTTAGATACTCTACTATTAAAAAGGAAAGCAATACAAATGGTGGTGCATTTTTTAGTCATTGGTAGAGGATTTTTGAAAATGGAGATGCGCTCTTCGTGATGATATATTCTGTGCCATGGACAGAGATGATAACGTGGTAGGGATAAATACGCAAGCAAAAAGTTAATAGTGACTAATAAATATACAAACTGTCCGTTAAAATAATTGACATGTGGTAATCTAATATAATGCAATAGATTTAAGTTTTAATATTTCAAATTAATTCAAAACTAATTAGCGTCTACTGTATTTCTATGAATAGACTAATCGCAGACTATTGTAATATTAATTATGGTTTAACTTCAAAATCATTGGACTGGTCAATACACTATTATGTGTGTAGCTGGTAAAGTTGTATTGGTCTCACCACTAATATTATTATAATGAAAAACCCATGACTAACCTGACGTAAGGTATTGAAATAAAGTTTCTAAAGCAATAATTTTTACCAAGCCAGATGTCGTAATTCTGACTCATTGATTGATTTATAGAGACTACTTAGTGTTGTCTTGAGTTATATATAGTCGGTCTTAAAACTAAATAAATAACTAAAAAAGACTTTCACTTCAATTGTTCTGTATTTCTATCTGACAATAGCAAGTGATCCATTGGTTTGGTGAATCATAATATATGGGTCAGTGCACTCACTAATCCACCAGCCTATTGTTAGTTGGACACTTTCATACAGAGGTACGTTCTCATTCGTCTTAGGTCTTCTTGAAACAAGTATTCATATGTTTTAAACACGACTATTATTGGATGACCATTATCCACTGCCACCAGGTAAATTCCGTGAGTGTTGACTCACGGTAGACAGAAGATTGACATGACCGTCCCTAGCGATGTGACAATTTTTTGTTCATTTTTTTTCCATGTCACATTTGAAGTTTTATTTGACATTTTTACAGAGAGGCGTGATTTTTCATGAACATTAAAAATCATGATTATTCATTATCATTATTAATCATATCAACAAAAGCCTTTACATACTAGGCTATTCAGGCCCTCAGTGAACATAGACAGCTGTCCAGGCCCCTCAATAAACATAGACAGTTGTCTGGGCCCCTTTAATTAACATAGACAGCTGTCCAGGTCCATCATCAAACATAGACAGCTGTCCATGCCCCTCAATAAACATAGAAAGCTGTCCAGGCCCCTCAATAAACATATACAGCTGTCCAGGCCCCTCAATTAACATAGACAGCTGTCTAGGCCCCTAATTAAACATAGACAGCTGTCCAGGTCCATCAATAAACACAGACAGCTGTCCATGCCCCTCAATAAACATACAGTTGTCCAGGCCCCCTCAATAAACATAGACAGCTGTCCAGGCCCTCACTCAACATAGACAGCTGTCTTAGGCCCCCAAATCAAACATATGTCCAGGTCCATCAATAAACATATACAGCCAAGTCCAGGCCCCCTCACCAATATAGACAGCTGTCTAGCCCCTAATTAAACATAGACAGCTGTCCAGGTCCATCAATAAACATAGACAGCTGTCCAAGTGCCCTCAATAAACATATACAGCTGTCCAGGCCCTCAATTAACATAGACAGCTGTCTAGGCCCCTGCAATCAAACATAGACAGCTGTCCAGGTCCATCAATAAACATAGACAGCTGTCCAGGTCCATCAATAAACATAGACAGTTGTCCATGCCCCTCAATAAACATAGACAGCTGTCCAGGCTCATCAAACATAGACAGCTGTCCATGCCCCTCAATAAACATAGACAGCTGTCCAGGCCCCTCAATAAACATATACAGCTGTCCAGGCCCTCAATAAACATAGACAGCTGTCAAGGCCCCTCAATAAACATAGAGAGCTGTCCAGGCCCTCAATAAACATAGAGAGCTGTCCAGGCCCTCAACGGTAAGGGGGCTTGTAACGGAATCTTTTTGTAGCGACAGTAAGATTTGTTTTTGCAGGAAAGCCAGATTTTATGTAAATGAAAGCCAGATTTAAAGTGGTGAAAGCCAGATTTTATTTAAATGAAAGCCAGATGTTTTTGTTTTTATGAGTTACGATTTTATTTAAATGAAAGCTGATTTTTTTTTGTTTTTATGAAAGCCAGATTTTATTTAAATGAGCTGTGATGTTTTTTTTTTATGAAAGTCAGATTTTTATTTTTTCATTATCGTATTTTTGGGAAGCGAGAGTTTTTTGCTGAAAATCTCCAATCCATATTTATTTTCGGTTCACAAATTAGTTAACTACACAGCCCAACAAAAAAAAAATTTTTTGTGAATTGCCAAGAATGTTTGAAATGAATTTTTATAGCAATTCATGGGTGCTGATTTCAAAACTGCCACTGCTTTTGCTGAATTGGCTCTAGTTTGAGATATTGGACATCCTTCAAAATATGATTGTACCTTTGTGTAAAACAAATGCAATAGGTTTGGTGTCTGTTGTTTAATTAAACTATACCAAGTTATAACTTGTTTTTTTTTCTATTTTATCTCTGCTTTCTAAAGACATCATGAGTTCATCACGAAGATGTTGCAAAAATAATCAGAATGTATTCCTGTTACATCTCTGGACAATACATGATTAAAAGCAAAGAAGAAATATAACCGACTTTATGCAGCAGGCATGTTTGGCTTATTTCGGCGTGAAGTTGGGAGACCAAGACATGTCTTGGGTTCTGCAAAACTGTGTGGAGAGCCTACGGCAGTGGACAAATGCAGTGAGAAGAAAATGCTCAAGTTTCGGTGTACCAATGGTATGGCGAGAGCCGAAAGGCCATTTTGGTGATTGTTATTTTTGTATTGTGAATGTTAAAGGCTTCAATCGCCACAAGAAATCTAAGGGATTATCCTGACTTTGAATCTGCAAGGAGACCAATTCCACATAGCAGTGAAGTTCCTATGCCAGTGTTTACTGTATTATTAGAGCTTTCACCATCAGACCCCGACGAGGGGCAAGATCTGGAGTTTTTGGCAGGTGAAAACAGTGGAAGGATAATGAAGGAAGTTTCTTCAACACCTCAACCATTTAGCCAAGAAGAATTCAATGACGAGACCCTAAATCTACCAAGCAAGCATCTGAGTTTTCAGTGCCCAGGCTCAATGAAAGAAATTTTCAAACCAGAAGTTAAAATAACATTTTATCTGATAAGAGAAGAGTTTCTTTCTTCCATATTTCAGCCAAGAGGAAGATCTTGTTTACTATAATGATATCCTGACTTCTGCCCAAATGGGACTACAAGACTACCATTCCGAAGACTGTCGTCTTTTTATAGACAGTTCCATCAGAAGCTTGAAATGTGTGCTCTGTTTCACAATGGCAACTGTTATATCGCTTCCTATTGCTCACTCAACAACACTTAAAGAAGAGTATGAGAATATCAAAACAGTATTGCAGAAAGTCCGTTATTATGAGCATCAGTGGTCAATTTGTGTTGATCTAAAAATGGTAAAACTTTTGCTTAGTAGCAGTCAGGATACGCAAAATACTCATGCTTCATGTGCCTTTGGGATAGCAGGCAAGCAAGATCATTGGACAAGGGTACATGGCCTGCAAGGGAAACCATGACTGTAGGGAAAGAAAATATCATCAACAAGCCACTGGTTGATAAAAGGGGTAGATCATTCACACCGTATTTCCATACTTCAAATTAAGTTTAATGAAACAATTTGTTAAGGCTTTGGACAAATCTGGCAATTGCTTCAAGTATATTTGCAGATCATTCCTCGGATTGAGCATGGAGAAGCTGGGATTTTTGACGGTCCTCAGATTCGAAACTCATCAACGATCGAAATCACCTTGAAGCTTCTTCAGCGGGAACAGTTTTATTTCAGTTGTCAGGAACTTCTAGGTAATAACAGAGCAGAGAATTACGGAAGAACTGGTGCAAGATATGCTAGCTAACTTCAGAAACAGTGGAACAAATATGAGCTTCAAGTTAGGTACATTACCTGCAATAAAAGCCATGACAAATTTCCAGGTAACCTTGGGGACTTCAGTGAAGAACAAGGCGAGAGGTTCCATCAGGATACGAGGGTGATGGAGGAGAGATATCAAGGAAGATGGGACATACATATGATGGCTGACTACTGTTGGAGCCTCCAGCGCAATTGCACCAACGACACATACAAAAGGAAGTCGAGCAAACAGCGATTTGCTAATGCATTACCATAGACAATTAACATATTAATTAATTAGACATAATTATTTTAAATGAAATGGTTTTTTTATAACACTATTACACATATTTTTTAACAAATTTCTGCATGACTATTAACAGTTTCACTAATATTTGTTAGGTATACCATTATACCACATGCACCTTGACAAATTCCAAACACAGTGCATACATTATTTAATTAATTTTAATTATCTCTTGCAAAATAGAGCCAATCTAGCAAAGCACTTACATATTCTAAATCAGCATAGTTGACTTGTATAAATGACCTAAATATCATCATAAATGAATTCACTGTTTTCATTGTGCGCTATACGTTAATTACAAGTTTGACTTCTTACTTAGCTATTGTGATATTTTAACCAAAATTTTACCCTATAAGATAGATAACGTAAACATTTTAATTGGAATAAAGTGGTTTTGATTGAATGGACGACAGCAACAAAGGAAACAACAATGTCTGGGAAACAAACAACGTCTGGGGGAAAAATCTTCATGCTGCCTGTTGTGTAATACAACACGGTTGGTCATTGACGTAAAACACTCTATTGAAAGCGGATTCATTAATTGATGTGCCACTCAAAATTCCAATCATCTGTTCCTTGAGATGTTTTTGTTTCATAATAATAAGAAAATAATTATAAAAAACAATCTCAAATTACATTTTTATACTCATCAGAATATTAATTTAAAGTGACTTAAACTATATCAGATTAAAGCTAAAACAATAAAAAATAGCTGAATATTAATTCCACTCAAATCAAACTCATGTTATCAATTTAGCCTACGATTATGGACTATATCTAACAAATAAAATGTGTCCAGATGTGTTGCATTCCCACTAGACCCAATTTATACTTCGAAGTCAAAAAGCAAAGCTCTCTAAGACATTTGATGTGCAGTGGTCATTTGCGAGGTTACGAAAACCACCCAAACTGCCCCCACCCCCCTACTTCCAGCCTACCCGAAATAACTCCAATACCTGACATCAAATATATAAAGAAGCGAATTCATTCCTTGTTAAATGAAAGAGTTATTCTATTTTTAAAAAAGGCGATATGTTCGATCAATAATGATAGCACACCTCTGCACTAACTATGAACGAGCTTTTCATTTGCGATCCCAAAGAAAGCAATAATAATTTTCCCTGACAATATGGCCCCAAAAACTCAATATCTGGTATCCGATGGGGGTGGTTGAAAACCACTGTCTTTGCTCAGCCAGATGGTCTTTGGTAGCCTTTAATGACACATTTAAATGCTGCCGCTAACGTACATTCTTTTTGATACAAGCCAAACGTTGAGCTATCTTGTCAAAAGAGAAGGCACACATTTGTTTATTTTATACCTTATTCTTTTTTATTTGACTTCTATTTACTAACTGAACGAGTGTCCAGAAAAAGAACTTACAGATGAGGTACTGAGTGATTCATAGGTGGACCAATGCTCTAGCCTTCACTGCCCCGCTCTATGCAGACGCGCACTCATGAATATAATCGCATGTATAGATTCAAATCAAATCCGATTGATGGCGAGTAAGTCTGTATTATTACAGTATATTGATAGTATTTATTACAATTACATGTAATAAAAACATTAGGTAAACAGAGACGCGCAGAACTTGTCATGCTGATTGATGATTTACATTGCAGATACCTACTATAAATCTGTTGATTTAAAATAGTATAACATTAGTAAGTTTGTTAACATAACTTTAGCATAATAATAGTAAATATGTTAAGAGAAACATCCCCTCGCCCTATTCGACAGTGAGTAATATTTCTGCAGACAAGTTTGTTTCTAGTTTGCTGGGATATCGTGTGGCACACAGGCCGACCCCGCCCCCAACCCGAACCCAATCGCCAGTAAAAAAAATGTTCATAAAACAAACTGACTGAAAGTACGGTAACAAAATATGTTTTGGGAAGTTGATGGTAGCCATGAGCCTGGGGAAAAGTTTGCTACGGAGGACGGTGATGTGGACAGTGGTGGACAACCTGGAACGCGGGTAGTAGTGGTATGTCTCTCCGGCAGTAGTGGTATGTCTCTTCGGCAGTAGTGGTATGTCTCTCTGGTAGTAGGTGATGTTTCGGTCATGGGCGTCGCTAGGAATTTTTCCAGGGGGGGCAAAAATTTTTCAGGGGGGGCAAATAATAACTTTTATGCCCCTCATGAATACGCCTATGTCTCTGGTAGTAGTGGTATGTCTCTCTGTAGTAGTGGTGCTGTCTCTCTTTTACCTAACGTGGAAAACACTAAGTACGGACTATGAAAACGATTGAAAAAAATCTGAATATCAAAGAATAAATAATCTTTTTATTAAGTGTTCAATCAAGCCTTTTGTAAATGAGCGATTGAAACCATAAGTTTGACACTAAATATAGCAAGCGAAAGTAGGTCTACCAGAAATGTTTTAAATATTGTAGTTATACTTTATGAATCTGAAATTAGATCCCTTTTGACTGTTCTATCTATATATATTTATTGCTTTATTTCATGACCAAGATCTTCCCTGCATAAATCCAAAAGTGGTGACCTGGTCTTGAGTCATTCGGAAAAACTGGCTTAGAGAGTATTTAGAAAGCCAGAAAGGACTTTCGATGATCGATACAGGGCCAACGCCACAAATTCTGCAAGTTTTTCTGTAACTGGAGAAACTAAGTCAACTTTTTTGTAATAACTGGCGGGAGACAGGTGGCATAAATAGGGGAGTTTCCCCCTCCTCAATCAGCACTTTATGCTGCCGCAGGGGGTGGGGCATTTCGGGCAGTACTTCAGAAAACGAGCAAAACCCATGTTAAATTGATCGAATTTAAAAGTGTTTTTGGTTTTGAATCATATTTACCCTTTTAAAAATGTAATATATATATATATATATATATATATATATATATATATATATATATATTCATTATTACTATCAATATTTTAAATGCAATAAACTTTGAGAACACCTTTAGTAGTATCGTATGTAGTATGTTTTGATTGTTTGACTGGTGATTGCTTGATTGTTTGATTGGTGATTTTCAGGAATCGATCAAGAATTTTACTTTAATTAAAACTCTTGGGTCAGGATCCTTTGCCGAGTAATGCCAGTCAGTACAACCTTTGACGCTACAACAAAACGTGTAATAATATCAAGATTCTAAACAAAGAAAAGGTGATCAAGACGAAACAGGTTAGTAAAATTGTTTGCTTGTAGTGGGTCGCTGTAAATGAGTAAAACACAATTATAATATTGTATGGCATGACTCCATATACCGCATGATTAACCTCACTGCTGGAAAGCAATTCAGTCAATCTGCATGCTACATGACACGCAAGCCAAATCGAAAATTTAGCGGCTATGCGGCCTGAATATATATTAGCTGGTCTAGATTTCGTTTCAGTATTTAATAGCGTGTTGTGATTAGAACAATTACTTTTATCTTTCAGATTGCTAAACATGTTTAACTTTCTATATTCTAAACAATTGGTTTACTCGCTCACATCGGGGATGCTATGGACGAGGTAGCAAAAATTCTTTTTCCGGGACATGCCACTTAGAAATAGACTGTGCGGCCCGCGGGCTGGAGATTGGGAAGACATAATGTGAGCTCCCGATTGGGAAACAAAATATTTTAAGAAAAGATTTGCGGTGAGTAGGGGAGGGTGAGAGAGGGGAAGGCTTTAGTGACGCCCTTGATAATAGCAATGGGCACATTTTCTGAACAAATCTCAAACTTGTTCAATAGTGGTGTGTGTGTGTGTGGGCAGGGCTGGCGCCAGAATAATTGTCTCTGTAGGTAAACCCACATCTGAGAGTAAACCTGTGAGTCGCATTACGTTGGCTAGAATCAGAATACTGTGGACCATCAAAAGATTTATTCTGTCAACACTGTCTTCATCAGCAGGTTTACGTCTAGGAAGCCACAAGAAAATCGAAATCAAATAATAGGTCTAGAAATAAATTATCTTTGAATAGTATACAAAAATAAAAAAATATATATATAAAATATTTTCTATTTTTTCAAAATGGGCCTGATATTTGTGCTGGACCTAGGGCCCTATGGTGTGTGTCCGGGCTCTGTGTCAGTGAGCATCTCTTGAGAGTAGTAAGTTTAGAGATATGCTTTTTTTCAATAGAAACACATTGGATTTTAAAATTATATTGGGCTATGGGCTAAGTTTCACAACGTGTTTTTATGAAGAGTTCGGTTGGGGTATGCGCTGAAGAGAAATCCTAACAAATAAGCGAAAACCTTGTTGTTATTTTTTGGTAGCGAGCATTGAGCCAATGATAAAAAATTTCAAATTGAAAGTTCAGGATGTAAGATTGCATGTAAGTGTTGGTAACCTTTTAACCCTAACTTTCTCGAATTTAAACAAATAAATAAATAAATGCATGATTTGAATGATTTGATTTCAAAAATAATGGTAGATAGAAGATCCAGTTTAAAACAACAACCTGTTAGTGACATTTTCTAATCTGCAGTTGTACGTTATCATAGACAGACTTATTATGAATTGAAGAACAGGTAGCAGTCTATTAAATATTATATACGTGTGTTGGGCACTAGGCTATTTATACCTATTGTGGCCCTTCTATCAGAAACAACCAATTACTAAGCCAACCATTTATGACAGCGATTCCTTTCAACTGCTCCGTTGTACATCCCTTTTTCGAGGCAGTGGTTACTAGCGTTAGTGGAAAATGAGCCGGACTCTGAAAATTTAACTCATTATCAAGGACAAAACTAAGGTAGTGAAAAAAGCCTCCTGTCAGTCAAGGCCGACACCCACACAAATAATTGCACAAGTCACAATTGTTGAATTCAAACACAAGAACTTTAATCAAAAGAATATCAAATCCCTCCGAACAAGATCCCAGTACAAAGAACAACCTCACTATTAAGGGTCATCATCTAACTGGACTGTTTTTCCACTGTCCAGCTACACACACCCACGGAGAACACAACTCAGTATCCAGTTTACACACTCATGCTCTCCCCCCAACCATAATATCCTGACACCTCCCGTATCAATCCGAGCTATCTACTCTCGCCTAGTTGCACCAATTGACTAGAAATATTAAAAATGGAACTTTTTCCTACATTTGCTAAAGCTAATCCCCCCCCAACCGGCCGTATGTGGCTGGAAAAAACATAGTTTGTGGTACACTGTTCTTAAACTGACGGTTTGTATGTAGAAATCTTTGGTTTTAAAAAAAAATGTTCTTCCAGGTTGAACATACTTTTGAGTGTAGAAATTTATTTAAAAATGTTCTTACCAGGTTGAACATACTTGGAATGTAGAAATCTCTTGATTTAAAAATGTTCTTCCAGGCTGGAACATACTTTGAATGTAGAAACTTCTTGGTTTAAGGGGGACACCAGGGCGGAATAAGAGAAAAAAAAAGTGACTTAGAAGAAATCTTTAGGATATAATTAATACTACAGGGCTAGGAGGAAATATTTAAAAGTACTTTAACCATGTCAATTTATTGGTTGCCATGACAACCATTCAAAATGGCTTGCCAAACAACCATATTTCATATACATTCAAACTTTATAACTTAGAAACTAGAAGAGGGGTTGCTTACTTTTTTTGCAGACAAATACAATGTACAAATCAAGTACAACAATGGTTGCCATAAAATTTAATTGTATCTTTCTTTATTGGGTAAGAAAATGAAATAATTGTGTTACATATAAATATGAGGTAACTAACATACCAAAAAGCCTAAACGCACAAAATTAAAAAAAAAAATAATCATTGTAATTGAATTATCTGGCAACCAATTCCAGATTTATCTATTTTAAACATAACAAAAATGAGCCCCATACCTCTAATGGTTTTGGAGTTATAGAGTTTTAAAGTCATGAAGTAGTGTGAAAAAAAGAAATGGAGAAAAACCTAAAAAAACGACAACTTAGATACATTACATAAAAACTATAAGGAAATATACAATTCTGTTATCATTTGAAAGGCTATTCAATTTCCTATTAGAAAATAAGAAACATATAGCTGTATAAATATTTGATAGATAGACTTTAAAGTATATGATGATGTAAAAAAATGAAAAAAAAAAAAAATCTGCGTAAGATAATAAACTTCAAATGAGCTAAAAATGTAAAACAAAACTAATATAGTAATAACTACAGCAAACATAAACAGAAGTGATGTGGGCAGGGCTGAGTAACATACCAAAAGGTAATGAAGTTACATGATTTTTTATTCAAGTCGACGCAGAAAAAGAAATAGAGTAAAAAGAAAAATTAAACTATCATATAAGTATATAAAAGCCCTAGTAAACATGTGCTTGTAATTTAAAATACATACCGATTGAAGAGAATTTAAATTGATATAGAAAAATCAAGTGATTTGTTTGTGATTGTATAATAAATAAATACATGTATTATGAGATTAGAATATGACTAGTCTTACTATAAAAAAAAAAAAGAAAATCTATAAAAGAGCATACTGTTTTTTTGACATTTTTTTCTAAAATCAGAACAGATAATAAATGATATATTTAAGATAATTATGTTTAAAAAAATTAGGTGATTTAGTAGCATAGCTAATAAAAATTTCAAAGTATTTTATAGCATACAGTCTAATGTAAATAAAAATACATTCTTCAGAATATGGGTATGAGAACTGGAATGCTAAATAAAATATGAGGGATAAGAATGAAAATGCACACATAAAATGAGTTAAAAAGTTTTAAAGATTTGGTTATGAGATAGCCAAAACTTTCCAGAATAATAATTAAAAAAATCAGTTCCAAGTCAATTAGCCACAAACAAAAACATCTCCAGCTTTCTCATATTTTCTCTTGCTATATCAATTTGAGAGCAATTACTCTATTACTTTTGAAGAAAAGGTATCTACTGTCATGAAATGATTTATCCATTTCTTTTAAATGTATAAAGTGGCATTGCTAAAAGATATAGGGTATGTTGCTACTGCCATTCTTGTCACTGTTGGCACTTTATGTTGAAAATTCCGGAGTCTTTGCTGATATGACATGGGCCAATATCCTCTTGTGGACTATGATTTGCTTGTTGATTAATGCTGTACACAAAGATTAACAGATGCCAATGTTAGGCAGCTTACTGACATGTTGATCTGTGAAGTCTTCACTTTCAACGAACAACCTCATGTTGTCAACCCAAGCATAAGGAGGCAACTTATCTGTCTGAATAGTCTGCTGATACAAATACAAGCTAATATCCTCTGTGGACATGATTTTTGCTTGTTGATTTATGGTGTACGATACAGCTTAACAAATGCCAATGCTAAAGTATGACATGTTGTGAAGTCTTCTCACTTTCAACGAACAACCTCATGTTGTCAACCTAAGCATAAGGAGGGCACCCTATTTTGTCTGAATAGTCTTGCTGATACGATACAAGCACATCTCTTTGTGGACTATGATTCTTTTGCTTGCTGATTTATGGTGCACGATACAGCTTAACAAATGCCAATGTTAGGCAGCTACTTGACATGTTGATCTGTGAAGTTCTCACTTTCAAATCTAACAACCTCATGTTGTCAACCCAAGCATAAGGAGGGCAAATTCTATTTTGTCTGAATAGTCTTGCTTGATACGATACAAGCTATCCTCTTGTGGACTATGATTTTGCTTGTTGGATTTATGGTGTACGATACAGCTTAACAAATGCCAACAATGTTAAAGGTGGCTTACCGGACATGCTGATCTGTGAAGTCTTCTCACTTTCAAATCTAACAACCCCTATGTTGTTTCAACCAAGCATAAAGGAGAGCAAATTTTGTCTTGTCTCCTACTGCAAGTTTTATATTCAGCTTACACATCTGTTAAAAAATTTAAGAATTCTATGAAAGATATATTAAATAAAGATATGAAGCAGGCTTAATACTTCAGAGTATCAAGATCAAGTAAGAATAATTAGGATTAAGTATAAACATTAAACCACACAATTAGTGTACAATTCAATACATGAAAATAAATATTGAATAACATTAGGCCATATAACCATTACTGCAAATATAAATTTGCATACAAATATTTACTGAAATGTTATCAGTGATATCTCCCTGCTTTCTGGGAACAATCTGATATCGCCGGTCTATCATAAGGACAGCAAATTCTGTATGTCAAATGCTAGCTTCCATAGAGAGCACAAACATCTGAAAAAAATGCAAATTACATAAATTATTATAGGTTTAAAGCTTTGAAGTTATAATTGTGCTGAAAGAACAATGTAAAGATTAATACAAAAGCAAATCATAAATATAAAGATACAAAAAATTGTATACAATAGTTCTTACTAAATTCTTATGACTGATTACCGAAATTGCAAACTATTTTGAAATTCTTTTTAGAGATAAATAAATTGAAACAAAGTAGTCAAAGAATTAAAATGTGACTAAATACTTACCGCTAATTTTATTTTTTGTCATTATATGATCCTAACTTGATCTTGAAAGGCTTACATCATCACGTTTGCTTGTCATTACAAACACAATCAAAAATGCAAGCTTGATGCAACATGATTCATTATAAGAGCATTTGATCATTTGAAACCAGAACAAATAAATCGACCTATAAATACAGTCCAACCGTAAATTCAGTGAAGTTTATCAGGTACATTGCATGGTGTCAATGTCTTAGAAAAGATGATCCAGCATGTACATCCGCAGATAATTTTTGACTAGAAGCGTCAGACATTACTTACTTTGTACAAACTTATATTTTTGCTTAGGTCATAAGAAGATTATACGTATGTTACATACGAATTTGTCTATCTAAAATGCTTGATTATGGATAGAGACCAAAACAGAGAACAATGACGATCTGTTAGACGATTGTTTAAATCCGCCATCTTGAATTCAGGACCGCACTCGACAAATAACGCTTCGGATTGGTTGATTTTGTATGACCTCGCCGATTATACTTACGAAGCGTTCACGATGCTTACGGTGTCGGAAATCGTAATGATAATGGAAAAACCAATTTTTTGTTACTTTTTTAAACTTACAATTATGGTAAAATTCAAATTTCGCTCTTTGATTGATATACAACAAAAGTACTGATAAAAATTATAAACTAGGTGCGTCGCTAAGGGTGTAAACATAAGAGTTTTCTGAATTTTAAATATAAATACATCGTTTAGTGATTGTTGAAGTCAAAATATACATATATTTGGGGATTGAAATCATTATGAAAGAAATAAGGAAATGTATAAAGAATTGGATAAATAAACCAAATTTCTGAAATAATAAAAATGGTGAAAAATGTATTTTATCATTTTCCGCCTGGTGTCACCCTCAAAAATGTTCTTTCCAGGTTGAACATACTTTGAACAAAAAACGACTCCCGTCCAGTGTGACAAACTGTCCATTTATAGTCAGACTGGTCATACCTTCAAGGACACAACAAATCTTTTACGGTGATGGAATTCGCACCAGGCGTGCTTTTGTGAACTGTTTCGTTTAATTAGGTAATTCATTGAATTTTCGGTGTTGCTAAAGATGGGGACCGGGTAATTGTACTTCGAGAACTACTGGTACATTTTCTGAAGTACATGAACTCGTACTTGCACCACATGTACCTGTACTCGTACTTGCACCCATTACGTACCTGTACTTCCCGCATTGCAATTCAAGGTATGTACCTGGTACTCGTACTTGCACCATGTACCTGTACTCGTACTTGCAATCCACATACCTGTACTTGTACTTGCAATTCACATGTACCAGTACCGTACTTTTGCACCACATGTACCTGTACTGCACTTTCAGACCACGTACCCGTACTCGTACTTGCACCACATGTACCTGCACTCGTACCTGCACCATGTACTCTGTACTTTGCATTTTGCACCATGTACCTGTACTCGTACTTGCACCACATGTACCTGTACTGCACTTGCACCACATGTACCTGTACTCGTACTGCACCATACATAGCGTACCTGTGGCACAAAGAAGTTGACATGCATCTGTACCGTACCACCACATGTACCTGTACTCGTACTTGCAAAATCCTGCGCACTTGCACCTTGTGTATTTGCACTCACTCTTGTACTTCTGTATTAAGTACCTGGAACATCGCCTGACCCTGTTACGGTAATACTACTGAAAATCATACATATGACATTTAAGATATAGGCGTGCTAAATTTGTTTTATAAATGTTTGGTGTAACGATTGTTTTCATAGTATAATGATAACTTTAGATCCACTGATAAGTTGGGATATTCCATTTAATTAACCGGTTCAAAAGTTTCGGGTCAAAGACACGACGTTACTGTAATATTACTGTTCAGGGTTACATCTTGTTGGGTAGAAAAAGGTACAAAGTACAGGTCAGGATTCTTCACAACTTTTAGTGAGCCTGGTTGTGGTAATATGGCGATTTTCATATAAAATGCATAGCCCTTTAGCTGGCAGAGGAGAGAGCTCCTGCTGTTGATACAATCAGTGAACTTAACTGTAGGTGACAAAGGATGCCAACCTTTATATAATATTTAGCCGCACCAATCACTAGGCTGGAAAACAGTTTTTAATAAGTAGGCTACGGTTCGGTCTGACCCGTATTTTTTTTACTTCGGGTACCAGCCATAGATAATATTGTCCACACCCTAACCCTATTCTTCAACCCTATCCCTAACCCTATCCCTAACCCTATCTCTAACCCCATCCCTAACCCTATCCCTAACCCTAATCCTGAAAAAAAAATTCGAAAAATAAAATAAATTATGTTGCTATATAAAGCCCAGCGCAGCGACTCGGCCGCTATGCACAATGGGTAAGGCTGGTACCTGAAAAAAAAAAATACGCGTTCGGTCGGACTGAACCGTAGCCACTGCGTTTTAATAAATGAATAAGAAGAGATGTGGGGCCACAAATATGTTGTGGCCTTAGCATAATGGGATGGCTTAATCAGGTATATAATTGGCATGCAAGTTTGTTAGACAGATGACATTGAACAGACAAAACGGGCGACATTGAACAGACAAACGTATGACATTGTCTTGTGATCAAGTATTATATCTAATATTTAGGTTTTTATTTAGTGGTATTGAAAATGAATTTTACTGGTACACATAATATTTCATATATCGTTGTAAACGCTATTTGAATTCTGACTTTTTGCCTCATTCTCGGTGTGTTGTCTGATAGAGAAGATGTGCGACTAAATTTAATATTACCACAAGTAAACTAGTAAAAAAACATAAATACAGCATAATACTAAATAAAAACACAACATAATGCTTGAAATCATCATCGACACAAATAAATATGATGAACAAGGAGGAAAAAACTACAACCATCCCTTGGATTAGCGCGGTTTTGAATAACGTGGTTTTGATTAGCGCGCCCAAAATTTAGACCCTCCCGGTTTTGATAATCGCACTTTTTTTTTCCTTCGCCCGCGCTATTTTTGTCTGTCTCTCAGTCACTCGGCAACAATCATCGAAGAAAGACATCTGCCCTACTTACTGTTTGCGCTACCCATTTTGATTTGCATTACCATTTAAAAAAATTTTTTTCTTAATTATGGACAGAAAAAGAAACTCTTAAACACATCACTTAGAATCTTTACCGGAACTCGCAAAAGATTTTGGCGGTTTTGATGATCGTATCAAAGAAGTTATTGGTGAAATCACTCAGTAGGAACAGAACTTGGCTTAGAAGAAGTTTCAAAAAACATTAAGGAATTGTTGAATGTCACCAAAAGACTTGACTGACGACGATCTTGCAAATGATCACGAAAAAGCATATGAGGAAGAAAATAAAGAGGACACGGAAGAAGAGAAAACACCTAAAGAAATTCCATCAAAAAGGATTGAAGAACTATTCAATGGTATTGAAAAAGCAAAATAAATCGTAAGAGAATTTGATCCCAACGAAGAAAGAAGTACGAATGTTGTCGTGAAATAAAGCAAGTTTTTAGTGAAATTAAAATACAGGTCTAACATAAATATTTTTGAGGATTCATTATAATTATTCTATTAGTTTATGTTTGATTAGCGCGTAAATATTGGGGATTTATTAACCGCGCTAATCAAGGGATTGCTATATTTTTGTTAATTACAATAGCGGATCACCAATCAAATGCATTTATTTTGGAATTGAAGAAGTGTAAGTTTATTCTATAACAATTATTGTATATTATAGAGAGGATCGGAAAATGTCAATACCACGTGGTGTTTTTTTTGCATTGAAAAATTTGCAACTCTAATGATAAATCACTTAGTGCAAAATGATAATTTTACAATGATAATATTACATCAATAAACAACAAGTGTAGTACAACATTAAATTTCGTTACGTTATTTTAATTTTAGTACCAGCTTTGCTAATTTAGTACCGTTTCTAGCATCTTAGATACTTGTATTCGTGCCAGGCCCGTAGCGTGCGTGGGGAACAGTGCGGGGGCCCGCCCCCCTGCGTTTTGTCTGGCCCCCCTGCTTATTTGTTCTACTTAGTAAAATGTAATACCTGGCCCCCTGCTATTGCCTGCCCCCCGTTGCCATATGCATGGCCCCTGCTGTAGAATTTTCACGCTACGGGGCCATTCCGTGCTTGAAATTTTAAAAACGTGTACTTGATGTCGTACCTGCAGCTTGTGTATTTGTAATCTTAATGGTATGATCAGTACCTATAAGGCCTACAACTCTGATTTCTATAATAATGCTATATGATGTCATAGGACTTATTGATGTTATCATAGATATAAAATTCTCATTCATGTTATACATTGCATAAAGCTCACATGTGGCAAGCGTCAAATAGATGTCACAAATCATATTCATGTATTTCATAGATGTAACTAATCCGTAGATGTCAGACATCCCAGATGCCAAACTTGTCATAGATTTCAACATCTCATAATCTCATTGATGTCACAGCTGTCATAAATTCATAACATCATTGGGGGAGGGGGGGCATTAGCTGTAACCCTTCAATGAAATGTAAATGAACCACAATGGGCCTCCATAGCATACACAGAATGTTCCCTTGAGGCATAGCTCATTAAGATGGCTCTTGATGTGTCAGACACATTCTTTACATGGCAAACAATCGTCTAATTATCATATTTCATGCACCATATTTTTAGGAGGAAAGGTCGAATCCTGAGGCATGGGCACAGTTCTACTCAGCCCAAGTGACATTGGCTCTGGCATTTACACAACGCTAACAATGTACTGTATCGAGATTTGAAACCAGAGAACCTTCTAATTGACTCTGTTGGTTATGTTAAGGTTAGAATCGAGTATTGTTTAGATCTATCGGTTATGTCAATGATATAATACAGTATTTTTAGTTTGTCGTTTAAATTAAAGTTAGAATGGTTTATTGCTTTGTTAAGTACGTTATACGTTTAAATTAAAGTTAGAATGGTTTATTGCTTTGTTAAGTATGTTATATTAAAGTTAGAAAATATTATTATTCTAGTCTATAGGTGATATAAAAATCTATAATAGTTTCTTTTCTAACGAATTAATTTATGTATATATATATATATATCCATTTAATGATAGTTACCACTGATTTCATGACAGCAGTTTCTTGATCTCGTAATATACTCATAGGAATGCGTTATTATCATTGTAAAAATCATGACAAGTGATTACTGGATATTTTTATTGGTATCATCACCAGGACTGTGATGTTCTCACTGAAATATATCTAAGTGAAATATTAGTATTACTAGATGAATGGAACAAATTATGACAATGGTTTTTAATGTTCAACAATTGTGTTTGTGTGTAGATGGCTGATTTGGGCTTGCGAAAAAAGTTCATCAGACCTGACGTATGTGGAACCTCCAATACATTGCCCCAGAAATGATTCTAAACAAAGGCTATGGCAAGTCTGTTGATTACTGGGGTCTTGGTATATTGATCTATGAATATTGCAGGTAATTGTATTATCTAAATAAACATAACAACAATGGGCCAGTTTTCATTTTATTTTTTTACAACTACCAGAAAGGATATGATGTTGAAGTTTTAGATCCTATAAACCAGTAACGGTACAGTTTTAGCATTGCCCTTCTTTCATCCCTATTCCTTACGATAACCTATAGTGCTCTTGCCATAGAGGCACCACGGGGGAAACTATGTTGGGTGACTGGGACTCGTAATGTGTTATCATTATTGCTCTTGGATTTAAAAAAAAAAATGATTGTCAACCCAGACTCAAAACTGGCGCGTGTAAGTGTTACGCTAAAACAATACCCGTGGGACAAAAAACAACCAACCATGTTGAACTACTTGAAATTGATTGACCCAACACTCGGTTGGACATCATACAGATAACAATTTTAATGTTATTATTTTAATAATAAACATGTTTATATATATATATATATATATATATATATATATATATATATATATATATATATATATTTAATATATATATATCAATGTAGTTACTTTTTGGCTGATCTACACTCCTGTGGTAGTGGTAGTAGTGCGCCCGATCAGCGCGGTTAATGCTTGGGGTTCGAGGCCAGACACGTCAGTTAGTTAGCCATGCCCTCCATGTTTACTATTGACTATCGTGCTGGTATATAGCCCATTTGGTCTGGGTATTGACCATGCAAGTATAAGAACATGTACAAATGCACGAGCTGCTAGTATGAATAATAGTACATGTACTTCAAAAATGTACTCAAGTACTAAATGACCCATCACTGGAACATAGAAATGGAACTAACTACAATATATTGTCCTCTTAGTGATGTACAGTACAGGTCAGAATTCGGAATCATGAAATTATATTGACTGTTTCTGTAAGATTGTTTTTAGCGAAGTTTATTTATGTTAATTTACGTTGACAATTTATTTTCACCATTTTTTTTTTGGATTGTTTGATTTAACAAACACACAAACAAACAAACAAAAAACACAGATTATGTCAATAAATCAACCACAACCAATTATTTTCATTTCTCCTTTGTTACTATTTCACAACTTCTTTCATAAACACTCTACGATGTAAAACTTTAATTGATATATATATATATATATATATATATATATATATATATATATATATATATATATATATATATATATATATATTGCAGTGCAGTGTGAGAGAAAAAAAACAACGTAATCGACTATTTTGGTTTTCCTTTTTCTAGACATCACGTGATCAATGTATTTATAGATCATTCAATAGTCCTCGGTGTTAAGTGATTCCCAGTAACTTGATTTCCTGTTTACCGATTTTAAAGAAAGAAAGAAAAAAAATGAAACCAAACAAAGGCACTGGCTGGACGGTTAGAAAAAACAGCATGAACTGTTGAAGGGGGGGACATTAAGACTTTCTTCAGTCCAGATCAAGGCAGACCATCAAACAAACTCTTGACTCTGTTTACTGAAGGAAGCACAGAAAGTCAGACGCACGAGACAATTTAAACATTCTTATAGACACTTCACAGAATTTGTAATGCCAACATGGCTGCCAACTTTTAATTTTTTTTTCGAGAGGGACTTGGAAAATATCTTGATATCAGTGCCGAACCAAGGGATTTTAGGGGCCCGGGGGGCTTGACCTCTTTGGGTGCCCCTGCATTGTGACATTCGACACCATGACATGAGATAATGTACTTAATATTTTATGAAAGAAAATGTTTTGGGGGCCCCCCTCAAGCTGGGGCCCGGGGGACTTTTGAACTAAGACCCCCCCTTCCCCCACCCTAGGTACGCCTCTGCTTGATATACATAACATTAAAAAGAAAAGGAATCAGAATTGTACATCTAACTGGAAGAAAGAAATATTAATGTATCATATACCTTAAATACAATGTTCTTTTATCTAGAAGGCTCCAAAAATATTTATATCGGGATGAAAGTGACCTAAGTTGGCAGCACCGTCTGGTTAAGAAGAACGAAACGAAAGTGTTTTCGAAAAGCAATAATATAAAGGATGATAATAAAAAAAAGTAGATTTTAATTGGTTGTTATTGTAGAGGGCTGTGCACAGAGAAGTAAACTTTGACCTTTGTGATTTTTAAAAAAGCACCCCCCCCCCTTTTTCATCAAAAGCCACCCCCCCCCTTTGCAGGTGTCTGGGAGGTATCATTAAAATAAGACTATTTTTTTTTTTTGTTGTTTTTAAGATTGACATATTGGCAGGTATTATAAAATGTCAAGCAGGTGTGTCGTGTCAACACGATAACAGACCAGTGAAAAAAAAACAAACAAATAAACAACAATGTCACATCGTCACTTTGAAGTCAGGGGCGAACTTTTGTTGGATAGGGCCACGGAATCAGAAAAATTAGTAGACCCCCCCCCCTCCGCCTCCCTCTCCCCCATTATTAAAAGAGAGACAGAAAAAAAAGGGTTTTAAGTAGGCTTTTCTGAGAGTGCTATCATGTCGGGGGCCAATGGAGCCCCCGGTGCACCCAACTTTAAATCTCCCCTCGGGTGACATGCAGAGGCGCAACTAGACCAAACTTTCAGAGAGGGGGGGGGGGCAAAAAATCACTAGTATTAAAAAAAATCACATTATTTATATATTTTTATTTTATTTTAAACAAATTTTGGTCTAATCTTTTTAATTTTTTTTTTATTTCGGAGGGGGCAAATGTCTCCAATGCCCCCCCCCCTAGTTGCGCCACTGGTGATTTGTGTATTTCTTGTGTAGAGATGTGAAGGGTATATTGTTACACTTATTTTTATAACACGTAGAAGCGTGTGTGTACCTGTGTATAGAATGAGCACAATGTGCTATAGATCTAATTTGTGAAGGGTATAGTATGACACCTATTTTTATAACACGTAGAAGCGTGTGTGTACCTGTGTATATAATGAGCACAATGTGCTATAGATCTAAATTGTGAAGGGTATAGTATGACACCTATTTTTATAACACGTAGAAGTGTGTGTGTACCTGTGTATAGAATGAGCACAATGTGCTAAAGATCTAATTTGTGAAGGGTATATTGTGACACCTATTTTTATAACGCGTAGATGCGTGTGTACCTGTGTATAGAATGAACACAATGTGCTATAGATCTAATTTGTGAATGGTATAGTGTTGTGCAACTATTTTTATAACGCGTAGATGCGTGTGTGTACCTGTGTATAGAATGAGCACAATGTGCTATAGATCTAATTTGTGAACTATAACCTGGCACACAGCTTCATCGTGTGGAGGTGCTGGCGGTATAAAGTCCGTGTCTTATCATCAACATGTAGCCGTGTATACCTGGGGAGAAAGCGAGTATGTCATAAGTGTGTGTGTGTGTGTGTCAGTGTGTGTGTGTGTGTACTATCACCTGCCGGAGATATAATTCATGTCATAAAGCAAACATGCATGGGCTGGCGTCCTGTATAGAAGAAAAAGTTTTTATTTTCCTTCCTTGATAAAATATTATTCAACCTGGGTTATCAACCTTCTCCCACCACCTCCCACTCACCCCCCCCCCAGGTGGACTGGTCTTGGTATTACGATTTACACGAATTTAGTAAGAAAAAAATAGATGTAAATATATAGCTCGCAGTAAGTGTGAGTGTGTGTGTGTGAGAGAGACTGTATGTCTGTATTTTGTGATTGTATGTCTGTATTGTGTGATTGTATGTCTGTATTGTGTGATTTTATGTCTGTATTGTGTGATTGTATGTCTGTATTGTGTGATTGTATGTCTGTATTGTGTGACTGTATGTATGTATAGTGTGACTGTATGTATGTATTGTGAGACTGTATGTCTGTATTGTGTGAGTGCATGTATGTATGTATTATGTGACTGTATGTATGTATTTTGTGACTGTATGTATATATTGAGTGACTGTATGTATGTATTATGTGTATGTGTTTGTTCAGTTTAATATATGGCTTGTGTAAAAGACGTTATCATAGGAAAACGTTGGCAGGACTAAATCGCATTTGAAGAATAATGGATAGGCCTGAATGTAATACATATACTGTATACTAGTGTATACTGAACTATACTGTATACTGTACCTAGCGGTAGACATTCACGTGAATATACGGGAGCACTGACAGTAGAAATAGGTAGATAGATAGATAGATAGATAGATAGATAGATAGATAGATAGATAGATAGATAGATAGATAGATAGATAGATAGATAGATAGATAGATAGATAGATAGATAGATAGATAGATAGATAGATAGATAGATAGATAGATCCCATCTACCCTCCCTCCCAACACCAGTCACATGTGCTACATCATAAATGTTTAACACAAAGCACCAAATTATGTGGGTACATGAAAGGAATCTCCACGTAATTACCAGTTGACACAATTTAAACTCCGACGTCCTGGCGAGCGATCCTATTCATTTGCGTGAAAGAAACCTTTGGGACACAACCACGGGATCCGAACCCATAGGACGAAATTTGTAAAAAAAAATAAGAATAATAATTTCCCCGTAACACGTTTATGGACTTTTACGTAATTATCCGTTTATTTTTTATTTATTTTGTCATGCATGACCGCTGACACTCTCCGACACAAAACGTAAACATGTACAATGAATCCCTTTGAGTCGATTGTAACCGTTGTACAAAGAGGTGGGGAGGGCGGGGCAGGGTGTGGGGAAGAGGTGGAGAAAATCGGAAACAAGGCAGTGTAAACAAAGAACTTAGGATAAAAAGAGTGGAATGAATGATTTGATTTAATCTTGTCTACGTCTGAAAAAAAAAATCTTTGTGACAAAAAAATTACGTAACTTGAGAGTAGAAAAAGTTTTCAGCTCACAACCTTGAGGGACAAACAAATTATTTATTTTAATTACGTGTTGTTGTTGTTTTAAATATTCAAATATTTTCAGCTTCCCCCCCCCCAAAAAAAAAATCTGTGTGAAATGTTTATGTGAAGTGGAAAACACAAACAAGTCAGGAGCGGCATTTTTTTCTTGATGGGTTGGAGTTGGGCACTAGGACAATCGCTCCAAAAACATTAAATGCTCTCAGACCACCCCACCCCCGCATGTGCCCCTTGTCCGAGAGTCAGCGTACTGCTAAAGGCCGTCTCTCTAGGACAAAAATATAGTGAGGAAGGGGGGGGGGAGGGTCATGTTATGGACGCTGACCTCATGTGACTCGATGGCCGTTTTGTAGTAAGAACATGATAAATTAATTGCAGCCAAAGTGGCTTAGGAAGGATCGAAGACTCAGCAGTATCAGTGAGACTAGCACCTTGACTCTTGGAAATCCGTTCTCGTGGAAGACAGAGGCTCATGACCTCCGTGACGTGGCAGTCCAAATCTCAGCAGGTGTATCATGGCAGCCAGTTCCGGCAGGGGGAGGGGGGAAGGGGGGGTGGGTGAAGAGGCCTTACAACTTTTGTCACGTGATGTACGTCTATTGAAAGACTTGTGGGGGCTGCGTGCACTCTTACTTCGCTGAGTCCGAATTACTGCATCCTCCCCCAACCCACACCCCCGCCCCCCCCCCAACATGTGTCTAAGTGCCGTGGGAAACTTTTTCATTGATCGATGATCTTCTTCTCCCTCCCTTCCCCCCCCCCAACCCGGACCGCCCCCCCCCCCTTTCATCTACAGGTGGTCTTCATTAAGGAACTTTGCAGATAGTTCCAACGTACTCTGTAGTTATCATTGGCGTTATCCAGAAAACAAAAACCCAACTTTACTGCATTTGTAGGAAAAAAAAACCTTGTCAATCTCTCTAGAGAATTGCTCTGACGTAATTTAGATTCGAACCCTGGACCTTACACTTGATGACCGCCAGGGTGGGTCTTAACCCGATTGAACCAATTTGTTTCCTGAGTTCGTGCAGTCTACATTTGGATTGATGAAATTATTATTTTTTTTGATAAAACAAACGTTGCCCCCGTAATGCCTGCCATGCCAGTAACCTTAATGCCTGCTCTGCCAGTACTCTGTTGGCCCTGCCAGTACTCTTAATGCCTGCCCTGCCAGTACTCTGTTGGCCCTGCCAGTACTCTTAATGCCTGGCCTGCCAGTACTCTGTTGGCCCTGCCAGTACTCTTAATGCCTGCCCTGCCAGTACTCTGTTGGCCCTGCCAGTACTCTTAATTCATGCCCTATGCACAAGCCGCCACCGGTTCTTGATGTTCAGCCTTAAACAAACATTAAATGCCGCAACGTAATTTGACTGAAGCTGCGGTCATCATTTGTTTCGTACGTCTTGCTTACAGTTTTTTGACTGTTTCTTTATCTTTTCCTTTATTTATCAGTCGATTACTGATTTATAGAATTGATGGCGTTAAACTGAAGAGCAATTACGAATTCAAGTACTGTAGGCCTACTAACTATTAAACAGTGGCAGGAAAAATCAAATTTAGATAAATAACTAAGAAATTCACATTAGAAATACAGAGAACATGATGAAACTGATTTGTTCGGGGGAGGGGGGGAGGGGAGTAGGCGCAGGTGAAATATGAACCAACTGTCACAAGCAGTTGACAAGATCAACGGGCGCTTCTGAAAAAAATAAACCAACACACAAGCAGTTTGCTTGCTTCCCTTGGCCGCCATCTGAACCTCATCCCCCTCCCCCACCATTTGACTCACTGATGACAAATATTTAATCCTGCACGCTACGTCACAGACGCGATCGATAACTCGCGGTAAACTGAAGGGAATTTCCCCGCAAGGGGAAATAATCTGTGGCGTCGTAGATGTTCGTTTGTTTTGATTTCGCTTTTCTCAAAGATATTTTGTCTATCCTTTTTTTTTTGTTGTTGAGTTAAAAATTTGGGAAATTGTTTTCAAATAATTCTGTGTGATTGTCACTTACAGGTAATAACTTTATTTTCATATTTATAAAAATATATTTATAAAAAAATACATGCATCATTTGTTGTTTAATTATGTAAACATAGAATGACGTTTACCAATGTTTTTTTTTTTTTACCCTTCTATTTATTGAGTTTTAGTAGACTAGCTATGAACAATTAGGTCGGAATCGGTCTTAATTAAATTAACAGGATGTTTAGGCTAATGTTTAGTGTCTCCACTGTAACATGGGCCCCCCCCCCACACACACACCCTCCCCCATCCCCCACTCTACGAGTCATTTGCCTGGGTCCAACACACTTCTCTGAAAGCTTCTGCCCATGGCTTACTATAATGTATGATCTGTTCTTCTTTGGTGTAATGCGCCGGCAAATTAATTGATTAGGTAACACTAACAGTTCTCTTTTGGGCTACAGGACAATATAGTATTAACGTAGTATTGACCAGTTTTTGATGACGGTATTTAAATACACCAGGTGGTAAATGTTTGTATCAGTGATTATGAGTGATAGATGCATGATGGGAACCGTAATACAACAAACTTGCAGAGATGGGGGTTCTTAGTACTTGCGCCAAATAAAACAAGGACAATTGATGTATTTGTATTTGACTAGTGTCTATCTGACTTGTTTTGTATTTAACTTGTTAGTATTTGACTTGTTTTGTATTTGGCTTGTTTTGTATTTGACTTGTTTTGTATTTGACTTGTTTTGTATTTGACTTGTTTATGTTTGACATGTCTGTATTTTACTTGTTTCTATTTGACCTGTTTCTATCTGACTTGTTTCTATTTGACTTGTTTTGTATATAACTTGTTTGTATTTGACTTGTGTATATTTCACTTGTTAGACCAAGTAACTGTACATTTTTGGAGTACTTGTACTCGTACTTTAGACCTTGGATATTTTATATTTAAAGTCGTACTCGCAATTAAGAAAAAAAACAACTTCCTGTACTTGTATTCGTACTTGACATCTTGTGTAGTCGTACTTGTATGGTCAGTACTTGGAACAGCCCTACTGACTTGTAAGGCACAACGATGTATGGGGATGTACCAATATATTTTTTTATTATTATTTTGCCGCTGTGCATCATATCTGTGAATGTAAACATACCAATTTATACATACATTTCGTGTATATGTAATATAACATTGATGCCACACACACACACACACACACACGATGTGATGTTATGTACACGCTATAGTACACTACTACTACACTTCATGTACACTTGCAGTGCTTCTGTTTGATTAGGCAGGTAGTTAACGTCTATATGTCAGTGTTAAAGGATTGCACGGTAGTTGTATCTGTTGCTAGGTAACGGGGGGAGGGTTGGAGAAGCTGAGACTTCCAGACATGGTTGGGGGGGATCCTATAATATAAATTACCTGTTGGGGGCCCAGATTTAATAAGAATTAATTCTGGAGGGGTGGGTGCCTTTAGGCAGTGGGGTGGAACCCAACTCGATCGCCCAGTCCGCCTGTACGATGTCTCCGATTTCACCCGCGGTTCCCAACCGGTGGTAAGCGTTCCCCCCAAGGGGTACGGGGGGAAAGGGGGTTGCACAGAGGGACGCATTGACATATAATTTTCGCTTAAAACGACCAAAGAGTTTGAAGAAGGTCGCGCCAGTTCGCTGCGTGACTCGTCACCAAACCACGTGACCCCGAGTATCCCCATTAGAAATGTGAGCATATTCCATTATGAGAATGAGTACATTGATTCGCGAACTTACGTGTGAGGCATGGGCGTCACTAGGAATTTTTGCAGGGGGGGGGGACAAAAATTTTCCAGGGGCGGGGGCAAATAACAACTTTATGACATTTTTTTTAAATGTATGGAGGGGGGAGCAAATGCCCCCCTCTTATATGACATTTTTTAAAAATGTAGGGGGGGCAAATACCTCCCCTTGCCCTCCCCTCCCCCCCCCCATGAATACGCCCATGGTGTGAGGGGTACCCACAGACATACTTTTAGAACCTTTGGGATACAGTCGCGAAATAAAAAAAAATTTGGGAACCGCTCAATTACACTATAATAAACTACCAAATATATATATAACACATATTGCAGCTGTTCATGTGTTAAGGCCCCCCTCCACCCAAAACCTATCCCCCCCCCACACACACAGAGCACATGTTTTATTCACCGTTTAGCCTGATGTTGTATGATTGATAAGATTTCATGATACACTATAAATAGAAGATAATGGCCCAAGTCTAATCTCTCCGATAGATTCAAAGCAGAACAGCGACACCTCACCAAGGACATTATTTGTTTGTTTGTTTTGTTTTATTTCCCTTTATAAACATAAAAGTCTACTGATAAACAAATACATCCCTGTAAATAAATATACAAGCGTGTTGTTATACATAATTTTAAAAAAATAAATATATGTAAACAAAGCTTCTGATTGTTTGACATTTATTTATATGATGATCACGTCACACACGCGAGGATGTTTATAACACGCGGTGATTTATTTCCCTTGGTATTCTCAGATGGCATGTTTTATTACATACAGATTGTGTTCATTGTGTGTTGCTAATAAAACCATAAGAGATGTTTAGTTGTGTACCTAGGGGGAAGTGGGGGGGTGGGAGGGTGCAAGGAAGAAGCAACTCTTCAACTTGTCAGCTTGAGTGTGCCCCGACTATTTGGACATGTTTTATTTATTTTGCTACGAGTAAACTTTTGGGGGGAGGGGGGGAGTCCTCAGTAGTCAGGATTCTTTAAGGGCCCCCCAGATTTTTTTTTCGGACTTCGCTATGGGCCAGACAGAGTGTCAATTTAAGAAAGGGTGCCATTTTTAAGTGAAAAAAATAAAACACTTTATGAAATCACAGATGCACACAAAATGTCTACACAGGTTTCACCAGATTTTATGTTTACATTTGACATAATGTTCTATTTAGAGTTTTGTTTGTGTGCGTGATTTGGTGATCGCCTCTCCTTTTCCGGTGGGTATCAGATACCCATGGTGATTGTAGCTAAATGACGGACTGTTGTAATGAAGGGCTGTGGTAGTGACGGCTAGTGGTAATGACGGACTGTGGTAACGACGGACTGTGGTAATGACGGACTGTTTTAATGACGGACTGTGGTAATGACGGACTGTTGTAATGAAGGACTGTGGTAAAGACAGACTGGTGTAATAGATACTTCAGTTCTGTAAAAGGTGTAAAGTTTCTCTAATTAAGTCTATACAGACCATCGGGGTCAGATGAAGTTGACTTCACCTGTTTCTGTATCCACGGGCTATTCTATGAGACTCTGTGGCTAGTACAATACCCAGTCGCATTTACTTTTCCCCAACGTATATCGGGCACCCATTTGTAAGCTGGGTGGTCTTAAGGGACATTGATCGGACTCGAGTAAAGTCCATAAGTCACCGGGACTTCAACTCGAACAAACGAACTCTCTACCCCTCTGTCACCAAATCAGTACACGGGGGGCGGAATTATGTCATTTTCTGGGGACGGATGGTCGTGTGGTAAAACGCTTGACTGTCGACCGGAGGGTCCCTGGTTCGATCTCCGGTGAGGACCAATGGATATTTCAGGTCATGATGAAAGTTGCCGCTATATCTCCCGTGGTGCCTCCTTGGCCGTCGCACTATCGGTTATGGGGTTGGGATGAAAACAGGGCACCGTAAAAACCGTCCTATTTAGTGGTTTATAGAATCTAAGAGATTTCATCTCATCCTTCACTTACACACCCCCCCCCACTGCCCTACCCCACTACCCAATCATCCCTACACAGGGGCGGAACTATGTCAGTAAAGACCCTGTGTGCACAAGTAAACAGTGCGCTCTCTTTAGAAAAAAAAAAGAAAGACATGTTAAAGGGGTTAAACTTACAGCTCTGTGCGCCCCCCCTTATCAGTTGTGGCCCCGAGCGCGACGCCCAATTTTGGGAATAATCTATTGTCATCACTGGGTCAATAGTTTTTGTGTAAATAGGGGCGCTACTCACATAGGGGGCGCCAAATGGTTTTCTTACATATATTATGATATGGTTTTCGAATGGGGGGGCGCTAAAAAGGTAATGTGCCCCGGGCGCGAGTTAAGCTCGCTGCGCGACTGTGAGTAATCATCGCGAATGTTTATTAATCTTTTATTTTTCAAGAAAAAATTCGTTTCCTCATTGAAACAACCCTAAAAATAATTTATTTTCTTCTCAGGCTTCCCCCCCCCCACCCATTAAATGGATTACATGGATTATATATTCCCATAATGCATTGCCCCCCAACTAAACTACACTTCTGGTCTTACACGTTAAAATAGATTGAAGGAACGAGAAGGGTGGGAGGTGGTGGTGGTGGAAGGGAATCAAGTCAGTAATCGAAGGTGTGTCACGTGATGTATGACCGTGCTGGCAGATTTGGGTAACAAACAAAAAAAAAATATTCTATTTCCAGCTCTTGGTAGTTCACAATCAGTTTAGGGAACTTCTGCCTCCCTCCCCTCACCCCCACCAGGTAGAGAACTGATGTCCTTTCCCCCCCCCCCCCACACACACCCTCCAACCCCTTCCCTGTGATTAAGTTCCAGTTTGTTTTGTTTTGTTTTGTTTGATCAAATCAGAGAGAAAAAAGAAGTCGCCTTTCAGGTCTCTCCAGCCACCACCCCACCCCCCCCCCACCCATCTTAATGTCTATCTGTATGAAAACTGTGTGTTTGAGAAGGACCCACTCTCCGCTTATATTTTAAGTCAAGTCACAGTAGTAGCCCGCTGGAGGCGAGAATCGGTTGATAAACCCAGCCGCGCGTGTGTGAATGCGCCAGTGTTCGTGTATTGCTGACTGCAAGAGCAGTGCACAGGGGACGCAAGTCGTGGGATAACTCTCTTCTTTTTCGTGTATTGCTGACTGCAGGAACTGGGCACAGGGGACGCAAGTCGTGGGATAACTCTCTTCTTTTTTTTTCTTGTTATTTTATTTCAAAAGGGGACACATGCACATATAGGGATACTTTTTAAGACGTGCTGTTGCCAACTGTGCTGATTTATATTGGAGTTGTTGTTATTTTTCTTTGAACGTACGGTGAGTTATTTGAACTATTTGTCAACTATTATTTATATCATTTGTCAACTCATATGTTTTGATAAATCGACTTTTTCTTTTTATGAAATATTCTGAAAATTTGTCAGCGGTTGTCTTTGAGTAGCTTAAAGACTATTTGTCTTCCGTTCCTTGCCATGACTTATTAGTTGAACAAAATTGTGATTTCAAAAGGTAGAACTGTTTGTAACAAATGTAGAAATCTAAATTATATTTAAAGTTCCATTAGTTCATAGAAGGCTATAGGAGTAAAGTGTAGAATTCCTCTGTTTCTGTAACCGCGGTGTATAAAGGATTTTTGTGGTTAGCACAACGCCCAGCCGCATCTACTTCCTTAAGTCAGGCACAGATTAAAATCTGGGTGGGACTTTATTACTAAATTTCATAAGGACCTGGGAAAATTACCTTGGTTCTCCCCGAGGATCGAACCCGTGTAGTCTTTTTACGCATGTAATCTTTGTACACAAGTTGTCTTTGTACACAAGTAGTCTTTGTATACATGCTGTCTTTGTACACATGTAGTCTTGGTACACAAGTTGTCTTTGTACACATGTAGACTTCGTAAAAAAAATTAAGGCGTTAACTGTGGGAATTTGTAAAAGTGCGAGACAATTTTAGCTTGTGGTGTTATATTCTACATTAAATTTCTGAACAATAATATATTGGTACTGAGTTGGGTTGTTCAGTATTCAAAAGTGTTGCGTGTAACTAAAATTAGAATAGTTTTCGTCCAACAAAGAATAGCTAGAAATCAATACAAAAAATAATAATCGCCGTATGTGTTATGTTGGTAAACTATGTGAAGATGATGTGTGACCATGTGTCCAAATATCGATCGAAACAATCAACTTCAGTTTATTGGGTCACGTGAAGGGAACAAATGAACACACGTAAAAACAATAACAGTGAATTCAACGGAAAACAGGTTTTTAGATAGTACAGTAAGATGCTGATTTCCATAGCGAAACACATATTTTTACTGTTACCGCTATATGTGTGACATTATCTCCACGCGTCATATTGTAATACTTTTCAAACTAGCGCGTGCGTTCAGATTTCATATTGTGCTACCTTAGACAAATTAAAGAGTGATACTGTTTACTTTTACACAGTTTTTTATTGTGACGTGTCTACTCTTTATCACAATGTGATACTTGCATTCACTTCTTGTATCGAGATAATTTTTAGTGTTGAACTTCTTCCTATTAAAACTATCGAACTAATGTATCACTTCTGAAATTCTGTCTTACGTTAAAGTATGACCTGCATTACCCCCCAACCCCCTTAGGTGTGACATCACGTTTGACTGTCAATCTCGTGAGTAATTGTGACTTTTTTTTTTACCCCCCCCCCCCCGCGCCCGCCCGTGTCTAGTCTTTTGTTAAAGTGTGACCTGGTCCTCGCCCTCTCCTCCCAATCACGTTAGGTGTGACATCGTATTCTACTGTCCACCCTCGTGAATATTTGTGACATTATATTTTTGTTTAAGAAAACGATCATTTTTATTTCATCTTTCTGGGCCAGCTGGGTTTAAAATGTGTCACATCTCCACACACACACACACGCACACACACACACATACACATACGCATATACACAACCACATTTCTGTCAACATTAGACCACTGTTTAGTATCACTACCAGGACAATGATATGGTCGTACCTCCCCCCCCCATATATATATATATATATATATATATGTGTGTGTGTGTGTGTGTTGTGTGTGTGTGTGTGTGTGTGTTGTGTGTGTGTGTGTTGTGTGTGTGTGTGTTGTGTGTGTGTGTGTTGTGTGTGTGTGTGTGTGTGTGTGTATTCCAGGACTTGACCTCCTCGGAGTGTCAATGTCTTCGGGAGAAGGGGGAAATGGGGTGGGGGGGAGGGGGGCAAATATTCAAAAGTAGTGCTGACTGACAGTGGGAGGTTTGTAGGTCTCTTCCTTTTGTTTTTGATCTAGTTAGAGCGAGGTCAATGACCGTTGTAATTTGAGGGAAATATGCAGACTTTGAACATGTCCATAGAACATGTCTATACTGTCTGTCTACTACACCGCCTGTCTACTATAATGTCTGTCTACTATACTGTCTGTCTACTATACTGTGTGTTTGTCTACTATACTGTCTGTCTACTCCACTGTCTGTCTACTATACTGTCTGTTTACTATACTGTCTGTCTACTATACTGTCTGTCTACTACACCGCCTGTCTACTACACCGCCTGTCTACTATACTGTCTGTCTACTACACTGTCTACTACACTGTCTGTCTACTACACCGTCTGTCTACTATACTGTCTGCCTACTATACTGTCTGTCTACAATACTGTCTGTCTACTATACCGCCTGTCTACTACACCGCCTGTGTACTACACCGTCTGTCTACTGTACTGTCTGTCTACTATACCGCCTGTCTACTATACCGTCTGTCTACTTTACCGCCTGTGTACTGCATATTTATCTATAAATCTATGTGTCTGTTCTATGAATGTTGACCTGTTTATATTTATGTATGAATCTATTATATTATCTATCTATCTATCTATCCATCATATATATATATATATATATATATATATATATATATATATATATATATATATTTCTGTGTGTGTGTGTGTGTGTGTTGTGTGTATTGTGTTTGCTGATCTATGATTATGAAATCTATCTGTCTGTATGTGAGGTTATTTGTGCGTCTATCTATCTGTCTGTTTGTATGTGAGGTTATATGTGCGTCTATCTGTCTGTCTGTTTGTATGTGAGGTTATATGTGCGTCTATCTGTCTGTTTGTATGTGAGGTTATATGTGCGTCTGTCTATCTATCTGTCTGTTTGTATGTGAGGTTATATGTGCGTCTATCTGTCTGTCTGTATGTGAGTGTATATGTGCGTCTATATATCTGTCTGTCCTCTATTTTTATATGGGTCAGTAGCACACATAAAAACATAATACGAACCTGACGACCCAAAGCCTGACATAGCGTGCTTCATCATCTGGTGTGTTTGAAATGTAATCATCTGGTGTGATTTCTAAAACTTTTTTTTTGAATTTCAATTACAATGTGTGTTTATTTTCTGATAAATAATTCCCCCCCCCCCAAAAAAAATTAAGTGCATTTTCTGTAACAATAAACAATAACGATAAAACAACAACAATACATTGTGTACCATCTAAGCCACCCCCCTCGTCGCCCCCCCCCCCAACCTTTCATGACTGAGATATTCGCTCTGGATCAGATTGCGAAAATCTCTTATTACCAGAAACACTTTTTTTTTGAAGCCCCTTTTGTTAAAGCGTAACTTCAAGTAGCCGTTGAGGGGGGGGGGGGGAGATCATCTGATTCAACGATCCCCCCGATGACTGTACTCCACTTTCTCTCCCCCCCCCCCACCCCACCCCCCCACTACCCCCAGCCTAAACGGTTTAGCGTGGGTAGCATAGCATATAAGGTGACCAGAGATTTATTTCCTGGGGAAAAAAAAAACGGTCATAGTTTAAAACAATGAATTGTGTCTGGGTGAGTGGCTTTGTTAGTTGAACTGAGTCCAAAAAAAAAATAAGCTTTGGTGAGTTTAAAAAGGGCGTTGGAACCTTTGAATCCAGAGGCGTACTAGTGACCTCAGACCCCCCCACCCCACCCCCGGTACGAACCTTAAAATTAAATGCCGCCCCCCATTTCATTGCAGTACAAAAAAAAAATACTCAAGTACATTAGATGTCGCATCTGGTTGGTTGGTGGTAAATTATCTTCAGTGGCGGACCCACCTCCCCCTCACCAATCCAGATTAGTAACGCCACTGGCCCAAATCAACGCTTGCCCTTTCTCTAATGTCAGATTTTAAATACATAAATTACTCTACTACTACTTTAAATAAAACCACTTCACGCGTTAATTATACAGTTTACATTATCGCACGATGATGCTCATATTTCAAAGTTGGCATCAAGTCAATTTTGTACATGTATACAGTGAAGTATATATATATATATATATATATATATATATATATATATATATATATATATATATATAAAGGGGAAAACCCTGTTTAAAAAAGAACGTAGTAATATACGAATGTATGTTAGTAAGAAAAAAAAGTAAAACTCAAATGTAGAAGTTCTCAGTGAATGCGCCACTCATGGCGCAACCCCTCATCGCATAGTACATTTATTTGTAATGGTGTGTTTGTTTATTTAAGTAAAAAATACCGTATGTATGAATAATTCTTTCATTGACTGTTTATGTCACGTGGTTCATACCAGGCAAACTTCCTAATTGAACAAAGAGCCAATTCCTTCAATTCATGTCATAGAAATTATTGTTCTATTATTACCAACTTTTCAATTCAGCCGTTTTATAATTTTCCCCACTAAGTTTATACCGGGTGTGACATAATGTTTCATAAATAAATATAGGCTACATGGAAAAAGTCAAATCGAAACATTTTAAGGTGTATGCACATTTCTTCATGCTCAATGTCCCCAGTTCTTATCATCTGTTGATAAAAGACCCCAGGTGATAGAAAAAGATAGCAATAACTTAATTGGACTTTGTTATATGGGAGGGATTCGGACAGAGCCGTTTACCGGGGGCCCTAGGCGAAAACGCTAGCAAGGCCTCCGTGTGTAATTTATGCGCGTCTGAAAAGATTTGAATGCAGGATCCTCTCTTTCCATTGGACCGTTCATATTTTAGGCAATGGCAAAATTAAGTTTTCACTAGGCAGCCAGTTAGTATGCCTAGAAATGATCTGGTGAGTGTATTTGTGTGCGTGCGTGTGTGTATGTGTGTGTGTGTGCTGCATGGAAGCAACAGCCACCAATTTACCACAAAGGATTCTGATTCTTACCCTACTGGCGTAACTAGCATCAGTGGCGCTCGGGCAAGGGATCTAATAATTGCCGCCCCTGTTTGTCCACAAAGTAAGTGCCACGAGGGGAGGACAGTACCTTCCACCACCCCCCACCCCACCTAGTGACGCTAATACCCCCCACACCCACACACAAAGTACTATCGTGAGGTATTGTTTTATATGAAATAATTGACATTGAAATCTGACAGCATGAATTGCAAAGTAACTTAGATTTTACTGAGAATCGATATTCAATTACAAGAGGGACAGTCGCTCCGATTATTATTGTTATTATTATTTACTAGTTGTACTAGTTATTTACTAGCTGTACCCTGCAAAACCTTTGCATAGAGTTATATTCCCTTAAGCTTAATCGGTAGGCTATGTCATATATGGCCTTGGAGTCTTGGACAGATCCGATTTGTACGATTTTTATTACAATTTAAAGATGTAATATGTTGTAGAAATACAGAAAAACAAACAAATAAATATTTATATGGAATTATTTGACATTTTGGCCTTTGGGTTTCATGTTTAAAAACCGCAGAAACTATTAAAAAAAAACATTTATCTAATCGAGACGCGGGCGAGACGCCATTTTGAATTCTTATTTTCCGCTTTCGATTTAATGCAGAACCCAGACCGCTATTATTATATTAGATCGTTGTTATTATCATTATTATTGTTTGTTTTAAAACTGCTATGTTAATTAGATGACCACCTAACATTCACATTTGATGCTGTCCTCTTTCCTTGAGACAATTAGTCACTGAGGTCTCACAGTCCACAGCTGAAAGTGTGAATTTTTTTTTTAATATTCAAACGAAAAAGAGGCGGAGAGATGTCCACAAGTAGAAACTTGTCACAGCCCAGTTTCATAATACATCATGCTATGTCAAATGGTTTATTTATTTACGTACAAAATTGTGATGTCTTAAGTATAAACTTTTGGCGTGAAGCGATTCCCTAGTAGGACAGAAAGCAAAAACATGTAAACATTCAGGCAAATAAAACATAAACCAAAACATGCCATCGAAAAGTTTGAATCTATGAGGGCGTAGAACCAGTTTTTTGGCGTCTATGTTACCATGGTAATACCTGTGCAGTCTATTAACTTGCCCATATACTAGTAACTGCATGTTATAAATAGATATTAAAAAAAAAAAGATTTATAGACGTAAACGAAGTTCTTCTTGCAATGGGGTAAGATGGATTGTCACCATCACAGATCTCACGAGTCCCTCCAACTACTTTTACTTAAAATAATAAAATCAGCCAGTGGCGTACCTGGGGGGGGGGTGCGGTCCGCACCGGGCGGCACTTTTTATTACTTTTTAGGGGGGGCGGCAAAAATGTATAGATTAAATTGAAATACCTAAATGAGAGGGCGGCAAAATCGTCTTCCGCCCTAGGCGGCCGATACCCACGCTATGCCGCTGAAATCAGCTAGATTGTTTATGATTGCGTCATCTTTTACCAAATTTTTTTAGTGACTTTTTAAACAAACCCGTCTTGCTGGTTTAGAGAGTAAACATAAATATATTTTTGATTGGTTATATTGCAGCTTAATGAAATCGTTCTGATACTGTAAAGCAGTGTTTCCCAGAATGTGGGACGCATATATCCCACCTAGTACGGGTCGAGTTTGGTGGGTATACGCGCTGCAACGGGCTGAGAAACATGCACGTTAATTAAAGCGAAAACAATGAAATGAGGGAAAGACATGACAACATCCAATATGTTTTTTTTTTTTTTTGTTGTTTTACTATGGGTACTCAGTATTACGAAAATATAAAAACTGGTACATAGATGTCGAAAGTTTTGAGAACCACTGCTGCAAAGTATCATTATATGTACGCCGCTAGTGTGTAACCTTACGGTCCATTTTATATGCCCACGAATACAGCCTGAGTTGAAAGAAAGACACCCGATGAAATCATGATTGAATGATGATTGCTTTCATGATTGATATTCTAGCCACTGACCTATATCTTGTAAAAAAAAAAAAGACCATCTGACTCTAACTGATACACACTATTCATTTTGTGTGTGTGTGTGTAAATTTCCTGAAAGGATTAGATCAGGCCCGTAGCGTTCGGGGGGCCCCTGCGATTTGTCTGGCCCCCCATGCTAATTTGTTCTACTAAGTAAAATGTATTACCTGCCCCCCCCCCTGCTATTGCCTGGCCCCTGCTGTAGAATGCCTGGCCCCTGCTGTAAAATTTTCACGCTACGGGGCTGGATGAGATGTACATGTATGTCTCTTAGATCTTATTATGGCCACGCAGAAACCTCCATCGGTCGGCACGCGACTAAAATATAACTTCCTTTAATTTTAATTGGGGGGGGGGGGCATTTTGCTATAAATAAGTGGGTTTTTTTTTTTGGTTGAATTTCGGTCACGTGGCATCAAAAAAGTTTCGCCACCACTGTCTTGGATCCTATCAACCACAGATGGGACGAATTTTTCGTATTGACCTTCTTTCATCTCCACCATAGCTTATAGTGCATGGAGACACCACTTGGGGCTAGCTTTAAGAAGAAGTTTATATTTATTTCCTAGGCACCCTGTCTGTATTTTTGGTCAGCCTCTAAAACTTAAACACATTTATTTACACATAAATTGATAGACAGACGTTGAAGGATTATCATACGGGCGAACATATGAAGAAACAGGGTAGACAGACAGATATACAGACTGACAGACATACAGAAAGACATAGAGACATATCGATTGTGCATATTTTCAAACTATTCTAATAAGTTTCTTGTGATGTTTCCATTGTTATTGCCATCGGCAACGTAAGGCATGCATTAAACCAATCATTTAAATCAAACCTTAGTTTCTTAAAAAAAAAAAAATCAAGAACAAATATTTACACGCGTCTTTACCACCGCCCACACAAACGCGCGCACACACACACACACACACACACACACACACAGACACAGCCAATCAATTCCTTTCTCTCTGTTTTATATTGTATTCCAGCACTCATTGCGGTCTCTCGTCCTAGTTAAAGTGGTTTTCAAAATGGGCCTCTGTGTACGTCAAGTTTGATCTAAGCTTATCTAGAATGTTGAAACATTTTTATTCTCCTTTGTCACGCCATTTCTCGGCCCATTCTTGTTCCTTTTTTTCTTCCTGATACCAGTTTGTCTTCTTTGGTTATTTAGACTGAACTTTTAGCAATATTATTCCTTCCCGCTCAGTTATTGTAACTGGCAGACCTAAAAAAAAGGGGGGGAAGGGAATAAAATTAGCCAGTATTAAGATAGCCTGTAAGGCCAATGTAGTCAGTAAGGCCAATATAGCGTATAAGGCCAATATAGCCTAAAAGGCCAATATAGCCAGTAAGGCTAAGATAGCCAGGAAGGCCAATATAGTCAGTAAGGCCAATATAGTCAGTAAGGCCAATATAGCCAGTAAGGCCAATATAGCCAGTAAGGCTAAGATAGCCAGGAAGGCCAATATAGCCAGTAAGGCTAAGATAGCCAAGAAAGCCAATAAAGTCAGTAAGGCTAAGATAGCCAGTAAGGCCAATACAGTTAGTAAGGCTAAGATAGCCAGTAAGGCCAATATAGTCAGTAAGGCCAATATAGCCAGTAAGGCCAATATAGTTAGTAAGGCTAAGATAGCCAGTAAGGCCAATATAGTCAGTAAGGCTAAGATAGCCAGTAAGGCTAAGATAGCCAGGAAGGCCAATATAGTCAGTAAGGCCAATATAGTCAGTAAGGCCAATATAGCCAGTAAGGCCAATATAGCCAGTAAGGCTAAGATAGCCAGGAAGGCCAATATAGCCAGTAAGGCTAAGATAGCCAAGAAAGCCAATAAAGTCAGTAAGGCTAAGATAGCCAGTAAGGCCAATACAGTTAGTAAGGCTAAGATAGCCAGTAAGGCCAATATAGTCAGTAAGGCCAATATAGCCAGTAAGGCCAATATAGTTAGTAAGGCTAAGATAGCCAGTAAGGCCAATATAGTCAGTAAGGCTAAGATAGCCAGTAAGGCTAAGATGGCTAGTAGTCAGTAAGGCAAGTGAGAAATAGCTTTGGAAAAATGGAAGCATACTTGATTAGTAAGTAATTCATTCACTGGAAACATACACTACCCCTCCTTCCACCGTTGTGCTTTTAATGCCCTTACAGCCCCAGGGCATGATGGTGTAGATGCAGGCGGTACGGGGGGGGGTGACAGTCCCAGGTCCCGCCGCCAAAGGTGGGCCCAGCGTTTAGAGTTTTGTTTGTTACCTTAACGTAACAAAACTAGACAGTCGTTCCAGGCCCTGCATATGACTCTCGCTTTAGCCCCCCCCCCTGATGATACCCCCTCTGGCCGCCCCTGACATCAAGATGTGCATATCACAACCTATATTTAAACTGGTTCAGCTTAAGGTAGGTCAATTAAGTTCATAGGTCACAACTCCATACCAATAACTGTTTGAGAGTCTTATAACTTAAAGCCCATTTCATGTGTACTTTACCACTGCACAATTCGCACCGTTCATTAATAAATTTCGCTCTTTTCTTTTAGTACATCTTTATTATTTGTAATGTTCACCTATTGAAAAAAAAGTTGATTAAGTGACTTTGTACATTTTCATTCAAAATGATAACTAGGTTAATAATCCAGAAAATAATCCGGGAAATAATCAGGGAAATAATCCGGCTCAAATTGTATTGACTAACTCATCGTGAGCTTGTGCCTTGGGCGCATTCAACAACACGCGCGTGCTCACACACCACACACACACACACACACATACGCACGCACAGTCAGCTTGTGGGTGTCTCTTATTCTCTTTACATTAAGGGGGGGGTGGACCATTGATTGCTGGCTAATCGATCTCTCATCGGCGATTCTTAATTATTACAACACACGGACCCCTTTTAGGAATGTCTGTAATGGGGCCCTATATGTTGTTACTAGTGTAGGATGCTGAGGAAAAGGGGGTTGTTTATTTTATGGTTTCGTGGAGTGGCCCTGGAGATCCTTATAGGCTCGCTTGGCGCCCCTAGCGGTCCCCGGGCACACTTTGAGAACTATCTGTTATTGGCGCAGGCGATGACGTCAGGATTAACTAACATGAACAATCCATTCATCGATGTTCGTTAATTGATCGCCTTCCACCCGTCGAGACAAGATTGTTACAACTGTGACATGGCTGTAAACACAAAAAAAAAATAAAGAATCGCCACAAGTGGTATTATATAGAGCAGTGACTTGACATAAGTGGTATTATTATATAGAGCAGTGGCTCTTTTTGCATTTTAACATGGGAGTGGTAAATAGAAAACCTGTATTTTGACCATGGAGAAATGGAAGGGAGAGGGGAGGGGTGTATATATAACACAGATATGGCCCTGTTCAATTGCATTAGCCTTTTCGTGGAACACAGTTGAGATCAATAGAAAATAAAATTATAATTGTCCTTAACCAACAGAGGATAGCCAGGACGTAAAAACTACAAATATTGGGGAAGTGGAGGAAAAGGGGGGGGGGGGAGGGTAAAATAATATACAAAAATACAAATGTACACCTATTGATTTATTTTATTGCGCATATATTAAGTTCCAAACACTAGGCGTTGTCAAAAAGGCGCTTGCTATCTCAAATCGAGGCAGGCTTTGAGACAGTCAACATGAATAGTTGCTAGCAGAAGTTTCATTTAACAAGCACAATGGCTGTTAATATGATTACAATGAGTCATATTTCTTTTAATCCGCTAATTTCATTTTACCACAATTCCCTTTATTGTTGCGATTTTTTTTTAAAACAAGGTTTGACAAAATGGGGCAATGTCTTGGGTTGTATGAGTCTTATTATTTCATTACATTTCCTTTACTACTGTTAGAATGTTGTTTATTGGTCATAACTTGTGTGTGAGGTCTCTGTTAGAATGTTGTTTAATGGTCATAACTTGTGTGTGAGATCTCTGTAAGGATGAGATGAAATCTCTTAGATCCTGTAAACCACTAATGGGACGGTTTTTATGGTGCACTTCTTTCACCCCCATCTTAGACGATAGTGCAATGGCCATGGAGGCACCACGGAAGATATAGCGGGGAGTTTAGCCATGACCTGAAATATCCACAGGTCCTCACCGGAGATCGAACCGCACGACCATCCGTCCCCATGTCATCATTTGTAGAATGTTCGGTTCTAATCTAGAGTGAGGCTGGAAAGAGCTTTTTTTAAGCAGTTGATGTCATTTATAACTAGAAATTCGATTTCTTTTTATACTGATATTGATATAACCAACCATATCCCTAAAAACAATCAAGTTGGCGTAATGTGTTAAATATACTTATTACAAATCGAGGTAAACTATTGTAGACCTGATTGATCAGTCCTCATTGAACATACGTTCCGTTCACCGAGTTCAGCGGTGGGTAATCTGAGACGCGTGCCAGATTGGGTTCATGAGTCTGACCAGCGGGCTGGACCAAGAGTGGACGGATGGAGTGTGGACATGGACTAATATAAATCAAAGGTAAACGTCATAACACACAAGACAAGTGCTTCACTCAGACGGGCCGAATTAAACAGTCCGGCTGGCCAGATTTGACCCGCGGGTTGTAGTTTTGCCCAGATACTGACGCAGATACTGACCTACAAAATATATTAATAAGTAGCATTAAAAAGTTAAATTATGTGTTTTGTTAGCACCGTGTAAATTGTTTGGTGCTTGCCTATTCAAATATCAGTTGATTAAGTTCGTAACAACGAAATCTGCAAAGTTGGCAGCTTAAAATAAAAGTTGTCAGGCTTTGGGTTGAGTTGAGGAGGGTCTCCAATGCAAGAATTCAAAATGTGTCATGATTTATAATTAATATCTTGACTTACTTTGTGTGGCTGAAACTCATTGATCAGCGAGTTGAACAATTGCACAAGATGTTGTCTATCAGTATAAAAACAGTGCATGGAGATATCTCAATTGTCGTTAGAATATTCACATGAATATGTACCGGAAATCGATACATGTACACATACATACGTTATAATATATGTGTGTGTGTGTGTTTAAGTATGAGAGAGAGAGGGGGGGGGAGAGAAAGACACAGAGACAGGCAGGCAGACAGACATGCGAATGAACGGACGGACGGATGGATGATGAATGAATAGATGGATGGATGGTTATAGTTCGGTAGGTATGTAGATAGATCTCCAGTTGGAAATAAAAATAACCAATGTTTACAACCAATGTCCAGTGACCTCATGTATGAACGAATATCGTCCTATCGGTCAACTGTATGAAGTGCGAAAATCATTCATTTGTTTAGAAGTGACCATTATAACTTCAAATTTGAAAATGTGTGTTTTTATTATATACTTTTGTTCAACCAGGGGCGTATTTTGGGATATACTGGCCCCCACGGGGTTCGGTGTTGTTGTTGTTTGTTTGTTTGTTTGTTTGTTTGTTTTAAAGGGGTCAAGACGCGCGAAAAGTTTAGCAACCCTGGGATAGTTTGTCCCTAATGACATTGGCAAGAATATAAACAAAAAACAAAGTATGGATCAGCAGACGTAAACAATATGGCGGCGTCTGTGTCCTTGACATTTGAAGATGAGTTGACACATTACGATTTAAAAAAAAAAACTATTATTGTCAAAAATTGTGTTATCGTGACGTCATCATTTATTCCCTGCATTCATTAATTGGCGTGGGTGTCTCAACATGACAGGCTGCTGGTAGGTGGGTGTGTGGGGGGGGAAGGGGGGGGAATTATTTGACAGTGGGGGAAAAGAGAGGATGTCAATTTACTTCTCGGTACAGCCCTACAACTGTCTGGCCAGTTACAGATTAACTTTTTTTTTTAACATTGTGCAGACTGTAGAAAAATATAGAGATAGGCAGACACAGGGTTAGAGAACCTTTCAATAAAAATAGAGATACAGACAGGAAGGACAGACAGACAGGTAGGACAGACAGGTAGGACAGACAGGCAGACAGGACAGACAGACAGAAAGGCAGGACAGACAGGACAGCCAGACAGGCAGGACAGCCAGACAGGCAGGACAGACAGGCAGGACATACAGGCATGACAGACAGGCAGGACAGACAGTCAGACAAGACAGACAGGCAGGACAGACAGTCAGACAAGACAGTCAGACAGGACAGACAGACAGGCAGGACAGACAGGCAGGACAGACAGACAGGCAGGACAGACAGGCAGGACAGACAGGCATGACAGACAGGCAGGCAGGACAGACAGGCAGGACAGACAGACATGCAGGCAGGGCAGACAGGCAGGACAGACAGGCAGGACAGACAGGTAGGACAGACAGGCAGGACAGACAGACAGGACAGACAGACAGGCAGGACAGACAGGCAGGACAGACAGGCAGGACAGACAGGCAGGACAGACAGACAGACAGACAGGCATGACAGACAGGCAGGACATACAGGCATGACAGACAGGCAGGACAGACAGACAGACAGGCAGCACAGACAGACAGGCAGGACAGACAGACAGGCAGGACTGACATACAGGCATGACAGACAGGCAGGACAGACAGACAGGCAGCACAGACAGACAGGCAAGACAGACAGGCAGGACAGACATACAGGCATGACAGACAGGCAGGACTGACAGACAGGCAGGACAGGCAGGCAGGACAGACAGACAGGCAGGACAGACAGACAGGTAGGACAGGCAGGGAGGACAGACAGACAGGCAGGACAGACTAGTAGGACTCTTTGATTTGCCTAAATTTGTGTTCGTGTGGCGGCGCTGACATCAATCAAGTTGCGCGTGCTTGTATTTCATCTGTCGAGAAGTCTGGTTTTCACTTTTACGGTCAACTCACTATTTACCGGACTCCGGGGTCAAACGAAGAACAGTTACTTACATAGTTAGGTCCTTACTTACTTTACGCGTGCCCGTCACTCATCCTATCGGAGTATGGAGCCACTAACTAAAGATCTCCGGTGACTCCTGTCGTGAACCATCCTTTCTAGCTACATCTAGTTGAATCCCGGTTAGATCCAGGGACGTTCTTTTCGATATGTTGTTGTTGTTAAGGGGAATTGAAAAAGGCCTCCCTAAAACAGGGTGCCCAGTAGAGTGATTGCAGACGCCCTTTGCTGCGCAAGGAGTTCAAGGAACTAAGTCAAGTCTTTTCGATATAGAAAACTAGCTCCCGCACCTTCCGGTACAAACAGTGCAGGATTTACGTATTAGCTTAACAAGCAATAGCTTAGGGCCCCCACTTTCTTGAGGGCCCTCCAAATAATTGTCCAAGTGAGCGATTGTCATATATACTTAAATAATTGTCACTGACATATAATATTTTGGACGAATAAAGAGGCCTCATATCTCAAATTGCTTAGGGTCCGATCAATTCTAAACCCGGCCCTGTATACAAATTCCTTTAAAATATGATGTGATAGGTCCCCGTCAGGTAATTTTGACAAAGTAAAAAACCCATGCAGACCACCGAGGTCAGACGAGGTAGGGTTCACCCGTTTCTACAGCCGCGGCTATTCTATGAAAATGTGTCGTGTTCAGCCGAGGGTTCTCCTACACTGCCACACACACACACACACACTCACACCCAGACACACACACATACACATATACATACATACATACATATTTATTACAACAGAGCGCGAAACTAATGTTTAGTAGGCCAGTAGAGGCACATATATATGCCATTATGGCAGTGGCGTAGATGGGGGGAGCAAGGGGGCATCATGCCCCGGGCGCTAATCATAAAGGGGCGCCAACTGGTATATTTTACATAATATTATATGGTTTTCGAAAGTGGGGGGGGCGGTAAAATAAGTATTTTGCCCCGGGCGCGAGTGAAGCTCGCTGTGCCACTGCATTATGGCATTCACCAAAATTCAAATTTCCTTTCCAAAGTTGTACATCTTTTGCCGCGCAAAGACTTTTGAAACTAAAAAGGGGAGGTAATATTGATCCTCCTTAATGACCCCGCCACTGTTTTCAATGGGAACATTCATTAGAACAGAAGACTGGAACATTCATTAGAACAGAAGACTGGAACATTCATTAGAACAGAACACTGGAACATTCATTAGAACAGAACACTGGAACATTCATTAGAACAGAACAAGTAGTTTTGATATGTGCACTTCGAAAAGTTAATTTTCATATCAAAGACACATGACATACATAAAAAATGAAAGATTGATTTCAGACATAATAAATCTTCATGTATATATTTTATAAACCTAATTACCTAATTACTTGACGTGAAGTGATAAATTGTTTTAATCTCGTACAGATCAATTTATCGTTGTTGATTTTTTTTCTTCTTCAAAAATGTTGTTTCACTGTTTCTAAAAATAACTAAGCCTAGAAAAAATGTCGTCTGCTGTATTAAAAAAAATAAACAACAACAACAATGGCACAGATCGAAGCACAGTGACCTAATTTATGAGAGTATGACACACCTTCAGGCACATTGTGTTAGCATGACATAAATAAAGCTTGTTTGTGTTGATTTTTTTTATATTTATTGTTCTTCATATCGGCAAGGTAGAGAGGTCAGTCTGAACTAACTGCTTGTATATCATTGGCCAACTTGAGTCACGTGCTTTGTGTCGCTTGCTAAATCCAGCTTGACTTTGAAGTGCAAAAACCTTTTGTCTTGTATTTTCTTTTGTGTTATTGTTATATTATTTTTTTTATACATCTGTTACCTTGCTGACGGTTTATATCTCACCAAACACCTGGTAGTACACACCCAGAGGTATAGTCTAACAAATTCCGCACACCTATTGTGTTATTTGTTGGTAAATATCTCACCAAACAATTTGATCCATTAAACTCTTAGGGGGACGTTCACATATTATATAACGCTGAACAGTGCCGAACCAAGGGATTTTGGGGCCCGGCGGGCTTGGCCTTTTTTGGGGGCCCCTGCATTTTGACATTCGACACCATGACATGAGATAATGCATTTAATATTTAATGAAACAAAACATTTCAGGGGCCCGCCTCAAGCTGGGGCCCGGTGGGACTTTCGAATTAGGATCTCCCTCCCCCCTCACCCTAGGTACGCCTCTGACGCCTAAGGGGGGGAGGGGTGTGGATGCAAATTTGTTGTATTGTTATATCACACAAGTGTTACATAATGTTATATGAGGGGCGAGGGGAGGGTAAAATATCGACATTTTTGCGTTATATAATATGTGAACGGCCCCCTTACTCAGTTTCAAGCAAAACATAAACATACCTTTTTTAAGCAAGTAAACCTTACATTTATTTTATGTGCATCAGGAGATATTCTTATTCAGCAGCGAACCAGGCGACTGTCTAGGCACAAGAGCCCCATTACTGCCATTGGCCTTATGAAATCAGATTATATGAGGGCTAAGAAGTACTTTTTTTTCATGCTGCCTCCCCACCACCCCCACCCTCTTCCCCAATGTCCCCGAAAGTCTGTGTTTAAGTCCTATCGCCGGATACCTTTGAATGGCTCCATTTACATTCACATCGCTAGACGGAATCAACCCCTACAGGAAATACCAATCAAACGGCACAGTTTTGATTTCATGTAAATTATAATGTTACAGTGGCGTAGTGATGGGGGGGGGGGGAGGAGGAGGAGGGGGGGCAAAGGGGGCACAATGCCCCGAGCGCTACTCACAAAAGGGCGCCAAGTAGTATGTTTTACATATAATATTATATGGTTTTCGAGTTGGGGGGGGGGAGCGCTAAAAAAATATTCTGCCCCGTGTGCGAGTTAAGCTCGCCACGCCACTGTAATCTTATAGATTCAGTGAATATAACTTTCGGTAAAACTCAGCGCCTGATTCAATAACATCACGGGTGGCCCCAAACCAACCAGTGAGTTTGGGGCCCCACTACCAATAGCCAGGCACGCCGAGAGGGGGGGTCACTGCCTGGGGGCCCGCATCTGTAATGGGGCCCGGCCGCCCCGACCATGTCAATTTTTTTCACGATTCATTGTTTATTAAGGGGCCCGCAATGATGTCCTGCCCTGGGGGCCCTTGTTGGCTCTCGGCGCCCCCTGCCAATAGCTGATCGCACTATATTTTAGCAGCTGATCGATTAGCTTGAGGGAGGGGGGGTCTTTTTTTGCGAAGCGGTTTATGAGGAGGGGGGGGTGTGCCCAGGCAGTCTGGTGAAATGTCGGTAAAAGCGTCGAGTCAGTTCTGCCGATTTATTCAAAGCAAGGACCGTCGTTTTCTGATCCCCCCCCCCACCTGATCAGCACACATCGCCTGCCTGCCACACACTGACTGCCTCTTATCTCGCCATTTTTTTATTTACAAATACACTTTATCAGGTGAACTTTACCACAGCATAAGAAGCAGGACTAACTGGTGTACTGCAGATAACAACAGTCATTTTTTTTTATCAACCGTTTTATTTCAAGCAGAAACTTAATTTCTCTCATGTTCCTCGACTACTTTCCCCTTTTCTTTGGTTCATCGACCAAACATCCAAATAAAGGTTCGCATTTTTTTTATTATATTTTTTATTGTTAAACTGTGAAGTTGATTGAATTATATTTGTCTATTTTTTTTCTATTATTCTCTTATTACGAGCTAAACGTGAGAAATGCAATTAATAATGTCCGATTAGATTTTAATTTTGATAACCACTAACATTTTCTTGAATGCTACCAGTGGTCTTGCAGACCACCGGTTAGTGACCGGATGTGACGACATTTCAAGTGGTTTTACACTGCAGCTCAGACATTTCAATAATTCCAACATTGACGTCACAACTGATTAATGCAAAGTCATGAATACAACACAAATGACGTGACTGACCACTATTGTTGTGACGTGGCGGACCACTATTGTTGTAACGTGACTGACCACTAATGTTGTGACGTGACTGACCACTATTGTTGTGACGTGACTGACCACCACTGTTGTAACGTGACTGACCACTAGTGTTGTGACGTGACTGACCACTATTGTTGTAACGTGATTGACCACTAATGTTGTGACGTGAAGACCACTACTGTTGTGATGTCGCGGACCACTAGTTTTTGTGACGTTTTAACCTGACAGACCACCAGTGTTGTGACGTGATAGACCAATAGTGTCGTGGTGTCAGGCCCGTAGCCAGAGGGTGGCTAGGGGGGCCTGAGCCCCCCCGTGCATGACCTGAGCCCCCCCCCCCCCCGTGCATGATTTGAGTTTTTTGACACAATTTTAATAGTAACGGCTAGAAAACATCAATCATTTTGTTTAATAAATCAATAATAATAAAAACTTAAAAGTTTATATTTTGGCAATCATTCAGGCTATTTATATATACTTACATATATAGCTTATCTAAATTTTGGGCATAAAAGATTGCATCTTATTGAAGTTCAATTCTGGGTATTTTGGGCAGCATTGACATTTGGTGCTTCAACAGCCGTGTGTGAGAGCAGTTTCTCAACCCTCACACGAATGCTCACCCCATATCGCAGATCAATGTTACAAAAGCGTCTAAGCAATCTTTTCCTGCTTGCATTTGAAAAAGATTTAACAGACAATCTGAATGCTGAAGCATTTTTAGTTAAATTAAGTGCTAAACCCAGGCTCGTAGCCAGGCCAAAGTAAGCAGGGAGGCACCAATGCCCAGCAAGGGGGCACTTTACTTTTTCTTTATTTTTTCATCTTTTTCTTCTTTTTTAAGGTGGGGGGGGGCACTCCAAACCTTGGCTACGGGGCTGGCTAAACCACGAAGTTTGCAAATTTGAAACGTATAATAATATAAGTTCGCAACGAGTGCCGATGACTGGGGGGGGCAGGGGGGCCAATGCCCAGGGGCCCGGCGAGTTTTAGGGACCCGGACTGAGCTGGCCAATCAACTTTTTTAAAAAATTAATATTAGCCCAGGGGCCCGAAATTTCGGTCGATGGGCCTGTTCGCAACCTTGTAATAGTTTTATATGTTGATATCTTCTAAGGACAACTAGCAACTTAAATAAGTTAATAAAATAACAATGGCTTCTGACTTCATTTTTATACATATGTATAATAAAATAATAACGTACAAACTCCGTGATTTCTGAGTGATTTTATTTAATTTGCAAATTTACTTTTTAGCAGAATTAATTTTATTTTAAATTGAATAATTGCAACTGTTTTTGTTGATAGATCTGTCCTTTGTTTTCAATATTTTATAAGAAATATCACACAAATAGCTAAGCTTTATTAATGCATCTTTGTCGTTCTTCCCGGGTTATACGTTTAACAAACAGTATAATAATATAAATCAGGTATCTATTATGTAACAATTGTGTAGCAGAACTATTGGTCAATATATTTATAACAGGAATCAGAAATGGCTCAGACTCAATAAATTTTTATCATTAAAACTCTTTACTATTTAAATTATTTTTAACAAAACTGCAACATGCCATGCATTATTAAAACGTATTTAAAATTATATATTTCTAATTAATAGCTAAACAATCGGTACTAAAATGGTTCATTCCAGATATGGAACTGCAAAAAATTTCTTGGGGAGGTGACTCACTGAGATCCCCTCCCCAAGCCCCTCCTCTCCGTTCGCAAGCTTTCGGTGCTTCGCACCTCCATTTTCGCCCCCCCCCCAAACATTTCTTCTACCCCACCAGGGGCGGATTTAGGGGGAGGGGTCGGGGGGCCCATGCCCCCCCCCCCCGTTATCGCAAGTTTAGGTAATACATCATTAAATTATCGAAATATATTTTGTTCTAAGACCAATTTTCAACAATGAAAACAGTTTTGCCCCCCCCCGGGGGTCAATGTTTTGTCCCCCCCCCCCGTCAAAGTTGTCTAGATCCGCCCCGATCATTTCTTCGGCACTCCCCCCCCCCCGAAAAAAATTTCTTCGCCCCCCCCCGAAAATGTCTTCGCCCCCCCCCCAATCCAATATTCCTGGCTACGAGCCTGCGTGGTGTGACAGACTATGAGAGAGTGGTGTGACGTGACTTACCACTATTGTTGTGACGGGACTGACCACTATTGTTGTGACGAGATAGACCAATAGGGTTGTGGTGTGACAGACTATGAGTGAGTGGCGTCACGTGACAGATCTCAAGTGTTGCGACATGACAGGCCACTAATGTTGTGACACGACAGACCACTAGATTAGTGATGGCACAACTAGGACCGTTTTGACCAAAGGGGTTTTGGTCCGCTTGGGGGTTTCTTTCTCCTCATACCGTCTTGGTCACCTAAAAAGAATGAAAATAAATCGGTCAATCAGAAGAGGGTCCTAAACGTCTTAAGCCCCCCCCCACCCCACAAGCAAGTGTCTGGTCGTGCCCGGGACATTTTTTTGATTGGTCGCAATACGCTAACGTTCGAGAACCACTGTCAATTACTCTCTCAGCCCTCCACCCCTTCCCCCCAACTCCCCATCTCACCAGCCGTTTCCCCCCACTTACCTCATCATCAGTACAAAGCCTGTATACAGAAGGATAACTCTAATCGCTATAATCTTCCCAACGTTATCGGGATTTACAATCTTCGCCCCCCCCTTAATATCGGGTCATTCTGTCAACACGTATCGTGTAATAGAACAGCCTCGGACGTATCTACTAAGTGTTTCGGTACACAAGTCCTCCCTTCAGTTGGTAGGTAATACAATGATGAGTTTATGTAACGTGACAGCGTCTCTTCTTAACCCACGAATAAGCCACAATGCAATTTCTGATGACGTCATCTGGATCCGTTGTCACGTGATCGACCTCTACCAATCAGGTATGAAGTAATCCTGTTTGTGAGTTTATGTATATAAAAGAAACCAACACCTGATAAAACTGATGGTGGTTTACTAGATGTAATAACTCATCAATGGTATCACAACACCTGGAAGGTAAAGCACAACAGGTTGTTTTTTTTTTTCACATCCAGCCATTTTTCAACTTTTACCTCCCTTCCCTCACCTTATTGACCACACCGTTTGACGTGTGCCTTAATTAAACACCTGATAGGTTCAACAGACTGAATCATGTATCTACTCAAATTAATCATGGCTTCCATGTATTATCAGGTATTAAAGCGCTAAACTTTAGTGGCTCGTAATACGCAGAGCCATTTATATTCTTCCCCCACCCCCCATTATGGCAGCTGATGTCATGCAATAATTAGACTTGAACTGCAGTTGTTAGCAGACTTATCGCAGAGTCGATCAGATGATACAGTTATAAAGGAATCACTCAACCCTATCACACGTCGCAGTTTTTTTTTTTAGGCTGGGGATGTTCACTAGAGCGTGGAAATAAATGTAACAGGAGAAAGTGTGATCCCGGTGTCGCTTTGTAGAACTTAAACCGTGATAACTGCATCTGTTCATTTCATAACCTCTGTTACTTCCTTATAGTATGTTGTGCTGGTTAAACTTAGAAATCCGGATAGGTGGACGAGTTGAACGTAAAAACCGTGATAGTCGTACCAGTTAAACTTAATATTACAGAATAGCTGTACCAGTTTATTTCATTACATCTGTTACTTCCCTGTTAGCATGTTGTACCGGTTAAACCCTGAATCCCCGATAGGTGTATTGGTTAAACGTATAAAACCTGGTAGTTTTGCCAGTTGAACTTAACGAATACAAGTCAAACACTTAAACCTTTTACAATCGTATCGGTTAAGCTATTACGTCCTAGCAGTCGTATCAGTTCAAATCTAATGCCCTGATACTTGTACTAGTTTAACTCTTTTCCCTTTTGGTTTATTCCAGCCAGGGCCGATTTATTCTATGGGCACAGTAGGCACTGTGCCTAGGGCCTACGGACTTTTCAAGGGCCTACGAAAGTCAGAACATAAAGTGAAAACAAGTGCATTCTGGAAAAATATTTAAAAAATGAAAGCGGGGAGGGCCTACGACTTTGAAAATGCCTAGGGCCTACGATGACCTTAAAACGGCCCTGATTCCAACCATGGGCAATACTACGTCCCGCGGGCCAAGCCGACCCACCGGATTGTTTAATGCCCTAGCTTCATAGTGCAACACAGCACTAGCCTTTTGAGTGTTGTTATGACGCCCACCTTCAGTTTATATTAGTCCATGTCAACCCTCCATTTCTCCATCTACTCCTTTGGTCCGGCCCGCTGGTCAAATGTATGGACCCAATGTGGCCCTCGACTCAAAACGTGTAACCACCCCTGGTTTAAACCATACATATAATACCATACAACCATAAATATCTATGTTTAAACGAATGTTGTTGTCATTTGTTAAGTTGCATTTTGAACCCCGTGTCATTTTGAGCTCCCCTTATCATTTTTAGCTTCGTTTCATTTGAACTCTGTATCCAATTTTCAGCTTCGTATCATTTTGAACTCCGTATTATTTTTAGCTGCGACTGTGGTATAGCGACTTATTTCAGGACCCATTTGAAGTGCTTGACCATTTAGGTCAACTGATTTCTACCATATGCACCAATCCCTTCCCCCAGGACAGATATCTTTGCGTTGCACTGATTTGTCCTAACCTCATAATTACATGTTTCAAATCTACAGAAATTAACTAATTTAATCAGTGATTCGTATTTTGATGCAACAACACACTGATAGACTTTTTACAGCAATCAGGGCCGACGCGAGATTAGGGGAGGGTGCATCCAGAATACTTGTCTGGTGCAACGCGCCTTGGGGAGGGGGGGAGGGGCGTAGCGAGGTTAACTCGCGCCCGGGTCACAATACCTTTTTAATGCGCCCCGCCCCCATTCGAAATCTATATAAAAATATATGTAAAATATACCATTTGGCGCCCCTTTGTGAGTAGCTCCCGGGACATGATGCCCCCCTCTCTACGCCACTGGAGGGAAAGGGTGGCTTCTTTGCCTTTGAAGTTTTTCTTTTTTATAAATTGGGATAAAGGGTTCCAGCAGATGGGTCCGGGGACCTTAGCATAGTTTGTCAGGGACCCCAGAACTCTTGAATGTAGCACTGCAATAATAACAATATACATTTTTCAAGGTTAAGAAAAACACATAAACACACACATACTTCAACACAAAGAGTGAGATACAATAAACTAAATCAATTATGATTTTGCTTTTTTTTTTAACTATACCTATGTGGACTAGGTGTCATTTAAAAAAAAAAAAAAAAGAAATCCCTTTTTTGTTTTGTGACATGTTTGAAAACGAAAGTCAAGTGGCCTAATTTTAAAAGAAAAAGGTTGGCCAGATAAGCGCAATGTTGAGAAGTCAATTTTTGATTTACGACCACTTTCAGCGCACTCAGTGTTTCAGCGTCTTTTTTTTAATATAACTTTTTTTATACTGCTGGCAACTACTATGCTCTGGATCTCCAGGCAGTTTTTTTAAGCACCTGTCTGTCCCCCCCCCCCTTCCCTTGTTCTTTGGTCTTGTTTTTTTTTAATTTAATTTCATAACATATTGCATAAAAAATGTTCGTACGATTGTGGGACTACCCAAATACCTGGCCACTTTATTTGAAAGCGATTATTTACACAACATTTCAGCACAAGATCTATTCAGCAGGGAAAAAGCTTATTTTATTCTTTTATTTATCCGCCTAAACATTTTTAAACCTTTTCATTTTATTTTGCATCTTATCCTGACTCGGCTGAATGGTTACAATATGAACTTAAATCGACGGACTTCGCTTGAATAGATTTTTAGAGTTATTTCTTCTCAGCTGTGTAAAATAATTGTTACGTATGGGGAAAGTTTCTCATGTTTAGTAAAATGTTAAGATGTCATAGTTAAACAAGACAAACTAACATTCACTTCCTTTTCTAAACAAAAAAAAAACGAGTCTTAAGAACACGCCTGAAAATTGCACATGTGTGCAAGTAGTGAAAATTTGAGTCTGTTTTGAGACACAGCATTGGACAAAGGTTGACAACCTGGAAGTGTAAAACTGATTAAAAAAAAGTGGGTTAGGTACGATTGCTAACCCTGAATAATATGCATTTTTTTACATCAGGGCCGTTTTAAGGTCATCGTAGCCCCTAGGCACTTTCAAAGTAGTAGGCCCTCCCCATCTTCATTTTTAATATTTTTTCAAGAATGCACCCCGCACCTCTTTGCGATTTGAAATCTAAATAAACTTTTGAGGACTTCATATGTGACTTTGCTAAGACAATGAGCCGAAAAAGTTAACATGCTGTAATTTACAGATCTACAGCACTGCAGATTGACGTGCTCATCTCACACGGTTATATGCTTTTTTAATAAAAACATTATTAAATTTTATTGGCATTCTGAACTTGTTTTCACTTTATATTCTGGCTTTCGTAGGCCATTGAAAAGTCCGTAGGCCCTAGGCACAGTGCCTACTGTGTCTAGTTGATAAAAGCTGCCCTGTAATACATACGATTCACTGGCACATACCATCTTTGGTACATAGGCCTACCATCTTTGGTACAGAGCATCGCTACCATAGTCCATCATTATTATCTACCATCACAGCGATCACTCAATTGTACGCACCATCATTAACATTGACCATCACGATTATGGACCATCACTAGCATAGACCAACATGATAATGTGCCTTCACAAGCAACACTCACTGGTCCATACCATCACTAGCAAAGACCATCATTACTATTGACCATCACTAGCATAGACATGATAATGTGCCTTCACAAGCAACACTTACTGGTTCATACCATCACCAGCAAAGACCATCATTACTATTGACCATCACTAGCAAAGACCATCATTACTATTGACCATCACTCACTGGTACATACCATCGTTGGTACATAGTAGCCTGCCACCTCTGAATACGTACAAAATTATCATTGGATTGTTAAAGTAATATTAAAATAACATCAGTGCATTGCAATATTAATATCATCAGTGCATTGCAATATTAATATCATCAGTACATTGTAATATTAATAGCATCAGTGCATTGCAATAGTGCATTGTAATATTAATAACATCAGTGCATTGCAATATTAATATCATCAGTGCATTGTAATATTAATATCATCAGTGCATTGCAATATAATATCATCAGTGCATTGCAATATTAATATCATCAGTGCATTGCAATATTAATATCATCAGTGCATTGTAAGTTCCAATATAGAATAAAAAAATTGAATAGACAATATGTCGAATCAATTTCATTGGCCTGGAAAAAAAACTATTTATTTGTTAAGCAGTTGTTCCCACATGTACTTATCACTTAACTTCATTTTGCTCCAGTTACCTACATGCTGCTGGCCTATTTTCTCATGTTAATGAACGAAACATAAACCCATTCGAAAAATCTCCAAGTAAATCACATTTATTTCTCTCTCTCTCTCTCTCTCTCTCTCTCTCTCTCTCTCTCTCTCTCTCTCTCTCTCTCTCTCTCTCTCTCTCTCTCTCTCTCTCTCTCTCTCTCTCTCTGTCCCTCAATTCTTTAACATATTTTTCAACGAGACACAACGTATGGGTTTCTATAAAAATATTAGATAATATCTAATCCCGGATTAAAAGATTTGACTAGATTATGTATTCTAATTTAAATTTGGAAAAATGCATTGCCCCCAAGGCGTGAATACTGATCATGAGGAGGATAGTGGCGTTATAAACTGGGTAACACATTCCTGACCTGCGCAGAGGCGAGTTTAATGGTGGGTGCATCGAGCGTCAGGGGCTCCAAAAAAAAGGCCTATTCTTATATCATTTACAATGTCTGCCTTTATTTTAAGGGCCCAATAATTTATTCTGTACCCACAGCACCAACCAGTGGTCCAACTAGTATATAGCCCGCCCGCCTCTGGTCTTATATAATAGTTTGTGCATCAGTGGTTTTTTTTTGCCATTCTGATTGATTTTAAGTCAACATAGAAAACAACACAGAAAACAACATAGAAAACAGTTTTACTTAGCTGTATTTATTTATGGATCATTCGATCTCACTTTTCAACTATTTAAATTTACTTCTTTTTTTCCCTCTTTCTGAGTTGTGGTACTTTAATGGTAGATATGGCTAGGTGGGCTAACTATGGTCCGCGGGCCAGGTGCGCCCATTTTAGCTGTTTGATCTGACACGCTCTCTACACCCCACAGCTCCCCCCCTCCCCCAAACCCAAGACGTTTATATTTAATTTATATGAGCTCATATATAAACACCCAACCCACGTGCTCGTGATACGGCCCGTATATTCATTTTAACAACCCATTGTGAGTTGCTGCTCAAGAAGTTTGTCCCCACCCCCGGGCTATGTGATAGAGGTGATGGAGTTAGTCGTGTGGCCTTATCCCTTATCTTGTTCCCCCACCTAGGGATGTTTCGTGCAACGACACAGAGGGCAGGCCGTTTTCAAGAAAGTTTCAAGGGCTGCATTTTAGATGACTTACATCATAATGTAAAAATGTACTGATTGACTTATAAACAACACATATCTGTGATACAGATCAAATTACGAAAGGAAAAGCCCTGCATTGAAAAGAATTTTTTTTTTGCACTAAACAACTTACTTCCAGGGTTCGATTTACCGCCGGGGATATCCCCGGCACTGAGAACTATCATCCCCGCGGCTCTGCTTTAGCTAATATATCCCTGCCAGGGATGAAACCATGGACATTTATCCCCGCCTCTGCAAAAAATGTTTGTTCATCCCCCGGCACTGGTTTTTTTTTTTCTTAAATCGACAGCACTGCTTGCGTGTTGCCAACTATTATAACTTTTTGTAAATGTAGCGATCATTTCATTACACCTTGACTTACTCGTGAACTAATCTTTTACTTCCTTTTCTTTTCTTTTTAAACAGGATGCAAGATGGTCGACCCCATAAAGTCTCTCATACTAAATAAAACATCCCACAGTACGTGCTGACACTGTGTACAGTCTACGGTTATCAGTTCCCTTTCATTCGAATAGCCCGAAATCGCCTACAGTTAGTTAGATAGCAGTTCACTGCATTAAAAAAAAGCCACCCCCCAAATCATCTGGCACACGCTGAGCATGGCTTTCTTCAAGTTTTGGGGCAAGAAGGGCAAAAAGGAGGAGCCCGAGTTGAAGATAGACCCCAATGTTGACCCGGAGCTGGAGAAGCGGCGACTCCGACACTCCCTGTCCATTTCTCGCTCCGGAAGGTTCAAGCAGAAGAAGCGAGAGCGGAGCCAGATCTCCGACAAGCCTGAAATATTTTTCGGACAAGACGACGACGACGCCGCAGGAGGCTCGGAGCCTCAGAGAGGAAACGAAGCCTCTCAAAAAGCCTCCCATTCGCCTGTCCAGTCCGGAAGAGCCAATTACTCCGGAGCCCAGTCCAGATCCCCCAAGGCCTGCCGTGACGTCAACGCCCCGCTGTCCACGGGTGGACTAAGGGTGGGTCAGTCTGTGGCCACGTGACCACAGCAACAGCCGGACAGAGCTGTCTCATGAAATCACTTAAAAAAAAAAAACTACATCCGCATAATTTGTCACAGGATAGATTCTGGAGAATATTTTTAAAAAATTTGTTGAGGGAGGGGGCAAATCGTAACGTGTATTCTTTTTTAACTTTCTTAAATGTATCAATTTGTTGGTAAGGTGTTCTTGTTGATGAACAACTTCATGTGATATCAGAATCTACCATACAAAATAAATAACACCCAACAATCAACAACAAAACATCTTGGAAACTGATAATTGTTGTTTGACAAAAAGATGGGAGAATTGTTTTGTTGCTTGTTTTGTTTGTTTTTTTTTTTTGCTCTTTTTTTTTTTTATTCAGTGCTTTCATAATGTTGACATTTATTCCAGATTTTTTTAATCCAGTGTGTGGACAGCAAATGTTGTCTCTACGTGACGCGGTGGTCTCTACGTGACGCGGTCTCCATGGCCACCATGGCGCTTGTAAATTGTGTCACACTTGTATTTTTTTTTAAATGTGATCTTGTCACCTGGTTTTAAAGTGGCACGAGAAAAGTACACACAAGATCTATTTTTTTTTTTTTTTGAAAAACCACCCGATGAAGAATTTTGTTTATAACATTCGTAGAATATCTGCCAGAGAATATTTGTTTTTAATGTAAAAAATATTTTTAGATTTCAATTTTATTTTTATTTTTTTGTTGGCCACAAAACGAATAAACTTTAGAAAAAAAAACCGGAAAGAGTGCATGGATGTAATGAAATATTTATCTAAGATGTATACTTTTTTATTACCAGATTTTTTTTTTTTAAAATCGTTTGTACATAAGTTATTGATCATCGTGTTATTCAACTGAATGCATTGCTTTTATTTTTTTTAATTAAGTCAATAAATAAATGTAAAAATTGCGACCATGTGTACATTTTTGTTAAAATCTCACATGTAAATATAATGTTACGCTCAGTTGTAAACAAAATAAATATCAATACTATACATATATAGAAAAGTTTGCTTTAAAATTAGAACAAAAAACAACTCCTATCATGGATTAACTCTAATTAGGTAAACTGATCCATGTGCACAATTGTGCATAAAGGTGTATATATATATATATATATATATATATATATATATATATATATATATATACACAAATAGACAAACACACACACAGACAAGCTTATATTATGTAGGCCTACATGTGTAAATTAATAATATAAATTATGTCCAACTGGAAAATTTTTTTCATATGTAAATGTACTTTTTTGTTGTTCAAATGTAAATGCACTTTTACATTTTGTTCATATGTAAATGTACTTTGACATTTTGTTCATATGTAAATGTACTTTTAACTAAGCTTGTATACATGGGCCCTTTATTTAAATTTTAAAAGAGTGATTGATATAAATGTATATATATACCTAATTCTTTTGTTTCATACATCTGTTACATTGACATTGTTCTCTGTTGACATTTAAAACATACTGGCTCATAACCAAGTGACACTATTTACATTGTTGATTATGAGTCAGACATACGTTAATTAAAATACTGAGGTTGTGATGTCATCAATTCTCTGTACTTGTTTTAAATGAGATGATTATTATAAAAAGAGAAAAAAAAAAATAACTGAATCAATCAATGACTCTCAAAGATCATGTTTAATTTATATCAATATTTCTTTTTTTTTTTTTTTGTTGTTGTTGTTGTCCTAACATTCCAAAACATTTTTCTCAATCTATTTAAGTGCAAGGGGAAATCTTTCACAATGTAGACTGCTTCAACTTGTGTCCATGTTTACACTTGAACATCTGTTGACTGCAATGAGAGACGGACTCAGCCCCGTAGCGTGAAAATTCTACAGCAGGGGGGGGGCCAGGCCCATAGCGGGGAAGGGGGGGGTAGGAAAAAATATTACTAAGTATAGCAAACAAGCGGAGGGGGCCAGACAAAACGCAGGGGGGCCGGCCCCCAATGCCCCCCACCCGCATGCTACGGACCTGTGCGGACTAAAGGTGGTTTGAGGCACAGTTGACAGAAAACAATATCAGGCCCATTAAAAGACTGTTATTATAAAGGGTTTAAATCCTGAATACATTTAGGTATTCTGGGTTATACCATTTCGGCTTTTCTTCCCTAGGATGAACACAATGGCGTAGCGAGCTGAACTCGCGCCCGGGGCACAATACTTTTTTTAGCGCCTCCCCCTGCTCCCACTCCCCCACCCCCATTCGAAAACCATATAATATTATATGCAAAATATAGCATTTGGCGTCCCATTATTGTGAGTAGCGCCCGGGGCATGATGCCCCCTTGCCCACCCCTCGCTACGCCACTGGATGCACATGCCGTTAAATCCGCTGTCTCTGACTGCAATACATTTTAAAATAAAACATGACCTATATTTGTAACATAGTGCATATGTCATTGAATAACTTGCGCTTGAAAAACAATCCTATTATCTTTGAATATTACTGTTAGAGACACCGTGAAAGTACCGCACTGGTGTAATAGGCTCTCAATGTTGAAATTAGCATACCGGGCTTTCCCGCTTTTTTTGTTTTTGTTTTATGTCTTGGCTTTTTGTTATCGAAGCTTTTATTTATTTCTCATGTAATTTAATTTGGGAAGTTATATAAGATAAGCTATAGGGGACGGATGGTCGACCGGTAAAACGCGCGACTGTCGACGTGAGGGTATCGATTTTGATCCCCCCAATGGATATCTAAGAGATGTCATCTCATCATTACACGGGAACGTTTACACTGTTAAGCCCATTGTTTGAGTCTCGAGGTTCGGACAAATAAACATACCCGTAGAAATGATAGTCACTAATAACACTTTCTATGAAGTTATAAGGTAAAGTTTCCTTAGGCCTAAAGTGTAGAATTCATTTGTTTCTGTAACCTCGGCATCGAAAGGGATTTTTGTGGTTAGCTGTTATTTTCCCAAACTCAAGTCAGGTTATCCATTTGCCGGACTTGAGGGGGACATTAACCAACTTTTCATCAAGACCTGCAAAATATTTCCTTGGTCGAGGATCGAACCCAGGGCTCTCAGGTCGAAGGTCTAGCCTCTATGAAACTCGGCCATCCGTCCCACGTGGATGTATGAACCTTTAATTAAAGTGCATCCTACTCATTTTATTTTTTGTATCGCTGGCTAAGGTTTTTTTTTTCCTGCAATATTGATGGGGTTTTTTTTTTTTAAAAGTAAAAATGTCACTATTACTAATAGTTTGTACAAAATGTCCATAATTTGAAGTTTATCTGAGATTGTCAATTACTATCTCAATCAGGGCCGCGGTGATAGGAAGGGAGGGAGGGAGAGGGGGGGGGCAAACCGAACACTTTTCATGGGCGAGCCCCGTCTTCTTCGAATTTTGTTGTTTATCAATTTATTTTGCTGGTTGGGGAAAGAGGGCTAAGGGGTGGGGGGGGGCAATTTGTCTTGATGGTCATGAGGTTCCGAGAGTTGCTGGCTGCGATCCCTGTCTCATTCCGTGTTTACTGATCTCCATGTGTTGTGTAACAATGGTCGTGTGTTGTGTAACAATGTCCGTGTGTAGTGTAACAATTACCGTGTGTTGTGTAACAATGGCCGTGTGTTGTGTAACAATGGCCGTGTGTTGTGTAACAATGGCCGTGTGTTGTGTAACAGTGAACGTGTGTCGTCTTTATATTAACCGTGCAGCTTAATTTCTTGCCTTAGCTATGATCTGAATCATATAAAATATGGCTTTGGGCTAAAAACCAAGTTCATTCACACCTGACCTCTCAAAAGGTGGATTGACCTACACAGACTTTCATTGCGCTGTCATTACTTAAACAGTTAAAATGGGAGAGCTCCTCACTGACTAAAAATGTCACTTTTTTTTTTAAACATTTAATTTAGTTACCACTGTTAAATATTTTTTTCTTCCCCTATTAAAATCATATATTTAAGAACAATATAAACCTTTTAATTGATTATGCCAGGAAGCTTCAAATGTTGTCTGTTCAAATATTGCCAATTTGGCCTTACATTAATTTATGACATGCAGCCGATTTAGTCGCTATCACCAGAATTATTACATCTGCATAAAACCTTTTATCACAGGAGAAATCTTTTTTTTTCCTTCACGATTCTTAACCCACTTGAAATAGCATACGACACATTTCCGCCCTGCCCTATACAAATTGACATACTCTGTCAAATATAGCTTATGGATCTTTTTTTTTCCATTGAAGATTTAAAATAAATCTATATGTCATTTGGTTGAAAGAGGGGGGGGGTATTCAAATAACTAGGAAGACTATGATAAGGATATGACCTATTTATTACTGTGATTTGGGTTTCAAGTAGATTTTTTAGAGCATTTTCGAAAAAAAATGCTAATGCTCTATTGTCCCCGTTTTGTCTGTCTGTCTGTCATCACCCTAGATCTCAATAACCATAAGTCCTAGACCCATGATGTATATATCATTTTGTAGGTCTTGGCCTGCCAAGAAATGACTTTTTCCATTTCGCGATCTGACCTCTGGGGGCCGTAAAAGGGGGCTTAGTACCGTTTTTTACTATATAAGCTATATTAATAAAGGAGCGCCTATATCTCAACAACCATAAGTCCTAGACCCATGATGTATATATCATTTTGTAGATCTTGGCCTGCCAAGTGTACATCAAAAGTTCATTTCGCCATAGGACCTCTGAGGGCCGGGCTTCGGGGCTCCTAAGGGGCTTATATATTATATATACACCTTGTACGTTCAATAACCCATTCATTTGGTGCGAAATACTGCAGCACGTAGTTTCACCAAGATTTATTAAGAAACTCATCAAATGAAATAGTAAGCTTGTGTTCTGAGTTTAATTGAAAGTATCAGAGCTATGCAACAATTGACGGAGTTTTCGGACGATTAAATGACTATAATTTCGAATGTTTTCAATTATGAGTCCTATTTCAGTAACCACAAACCTCTTGTAGTTAGATTTAAGAGACAATAATTTTTTTTCAAATATAAAGAAACGTCTTTATAATTTTTTTTACAGATATATGCATTACACAATTGAATTTATAAACATTTCCAAAATTTACAAATATTTACTGAAAGCTAACAAACGTACTGATACATAACACGAAAATGCGCTAACACGTCCTGTGTCCAGAATGGAACAGGCTTAATTGCTTGTTTTTAAATGTATGTATTTTTTTCTAAATAAACATTCGCATTTATCCTTTTATTTTATAGTTTTTTATTTTTTATTTTAATTAATAATATGCATTTTCTCTTATGTGAAGGGCCTATCTGTTGAGCCAAAGGTAAAACTGTTCTTTGCCCTGAGGCCTGTCTCCGTATGAATACAAATTGTATTCGAAGCCTGTAGTGTGTTGTTCAGGCCTCTATTCAACGGATGGTCGAGTGGTATAAATCGTGCGACTGTCGATATGCTGGTCCCGGGTTCGAACCATAATATTTTTCTTCAGGTCATGGTAAAGGTTTTCCTCTGTGGTGCCTCCATGGTCATTGCACTATCGGACATTGGTGGGGATGAAAAGGGGGCACTTCTAAAACTCACATTAGTGGCTTATGTAGGATCAAAGAGATGCATTTCTTAAACTCACGGAGATTTCACAGGTGGTCAGTGAGTAAGACAAAAAAAAAAAACAGGCCCGGGGGGGGGGGCAAGCTCTAAGAACGGCTGCAAGCCGGTGTACAGCTGTAAGCTGGTGCTGGCCTTTTTTTTTTCAAAACAATGAAATGTGTTTTGGCGTCACGAGAAGTCAGCATGTTTGCTGACAAAAATAAATACAAAGTGAAGGTCCCAAAGACAACTGGTGAACTTTGGACCCACTGACAAGTGCACGGTTTTTTCTTTTTTTATTTTTTGTTGACTTTCAACTGACAGAAGGACAAAAACTGTTGATGGTGGTGGGAGTTAATGACGAAGACAGTTCGGGGGTGCGCGGAAAGAGGGGGTGGGGGTGGAGAAGGAGGAGGAGGAGGAGCAGTGTGGTGTAGGGAATTTGAGCTCGATAAAGAGGTTCAAATGTGTGGGGGGGGAAAAAACGTTGTGCGCTGGTGAAGCTTTTTTTTTCGGGGGGGGGGGGAGAGGGGGGTAACCGTTCATTAAACAAACGAAACAAAATACAAATCATGTGGCCCACTTCCTGATTCAATGATTTTTAACCTGGCATTGACCTGACTCCAGCAGGCTCTGGTATTGAAGTCGTATTTTTTTGTTATCATTTGCTGTGCAATACGGAGAGTCGTACTTAAATCTTCTGAAGCCCAAGGCAGAGAATTTTAGGAGGATGGGTCGTGGGGGGGGGGGGCTAGTTAAAAGTCTTGGCCCTGACAGCATTCGAATTAATATGAAAAGGAGGGGGGGCGGGGGGAGGGGGGGGTTTGAAAGTAAGGACCCGTAGTCAGTCGCCTAGTTTGTCTATCCATAAAAAAAAACACAGCTCTGAAGATGGGATCCAGTGGTAAATACACTTACATGTTTCAGGGGCGTATTCGAGCATTGCAATTTCTTCATGACTTTCAGCATGTTCTATTTTACTATTGAGAACTTCCAATTAAATAGTACCCTTACCTTAACTTACGACTTTGTTAGATATAAATAAAAAAAAGTTATGAACGAAATTCAATGTTTTTTTTCAATTTGTATATGTCCAGCCATGTTAATGCCAGCATGGTACACCGTAAAACCTTTTTCTCAATAGTCAATAGTAGCAGCCTTTTCCTTAGTCCACCCCTTTCCCCCAACATGCATCATTAACTGCCATCTGAGCCATGTTTGTTAGATGCAGACGTTAGTTAAGTCGATGTTTTGCTTTTATTCATTTTCATGTGTTATTACTTAGTTGTTTTTTTTTTACTTGCTGATCTACGCAACTTCCTGCTGCTCACTGACCAATCAAACATAAAAACAACAGAGAAGATCATCAATTGGTTTTTGTAATTAACAATGCTGACTTAAAACATGTTTTATTATTTAACGAAACATTCCATAAATAGATGGAACCACAGATTCTGTGTTATATATGTCAGGCATCTATCCTAACACACACACACACACACACACACACATATTTATATATATATATATATATATATATATATATATATGTTTACATATATATTTACCAATGCACATATTGATTAGGATATATTTAGACAAATGGAAAGAATGTTAGGACTTCTCAAATTAATCTTTTAAGATATGTTGCTATGTTTAATTTTGTGATTAGTGAATATGTATACATGCATATCTGCAAGTTAACATTTCCCAAAATATAAAAAATGTATGTATATAGGCCTACATTTTAATGTACTATACAATGTAAATAAAAGATGTCATGTATAATTTTTAAATGCTTGAGTACATCTATATATATATATATATATATATATATATATATATATATATATATATGAGAAAAAATGTGTGACAAGTTCACCATAACTTGCTCTCTATTGTGTGCGTGGTTGTGTTTGAGTGTGTGAGCGTGTGTCATTCATTGTTCAATTGTAACAAATAATGTTCTGGTGACGTCAGCTTCACGTGTAATGGATGTTTATGTTTTTTTTTAATGTACTAAAAATAGTGTAAATAAATCAGATGAATAATTATCTAGCGATATTTTGGCTACTTGTTATAATTATCTAACGACGTTAGGCTACTCGTTATATTCTGTTGAAGTCCTGGCTTGTTTATTTTATTTCATTTTTTTGTTGTTTTATGTCCCGCCCCAAGGCAACCCGAATATTTGCCAGAGGCCCCAAACTTTGGGGTGCCTTTGTTTGGGGGGGTATGAAGCCAGAGGGGCCCATGTTCTTGGCGGCCCCGGAGTCCCAGGCTGCGTCCATGTCACTGCTCAGCGTATGAGTTGGAATTATTTTAGAACTGGTCTTGCCTTCAGTTACAATTGTATTTTTTTAAAGTAAATTACCTGTAATGGAACTTTATACTCTGTGTATGTGTGTGTGAGGAGGGATGTCTTTGTGTATTTAAATTTAGCATAAATTATAAGTAGTACTAAAAAGTATTACAAATTGTATTTAAGGGACGTTGGCATATAGTATAATGGCATGGGGTGAGTGGGTAAGTATTAGTGTTGTTTTCGTTGACGAAAACTAAAACTAACACATTCGTTGACGAAAATGTTGCAGCAAGACTAAAACTAGACGAAAATTGAAATTATTACAGAAAAAAACGAAAAAAAACTGAAACTAAAATATAGTGTTGCTTTCGTTCACGAAAACTAAAACCTTCGTTAACGAAAATGTTGACTTTTCGTCAACGAGAACTAAAACTAAAACTAAAATTAGAAGCAAGACTAAAACTAGACGAAAACTAAAATTATTACAGAAAAAACGAAATAAAAACTGAAACTAAAATAGGCCTATGACCTGGGACTAAAACAACACTAGCAGTGCCGGCTTTAGGTATAGGCGATATAGGCCTAGAGCGGCATTTTTTTAAGGAGCGGCAAATTCCAGCAAAATAAAATACGAACACTTCTGTAAAGGTAATTCGATACCAAACAGTTGAAATTTACGATGCACTCGTTTCAATTGCTGATGACATTTCACTTTCTGGACCACGTGGAACCCAGTCCCGTGCAGAAGCTAATGGAATTGCATAAAAAATACTCGATTTCAAGTTTATTTGTTCATTAGTGATTTGGTATGATGTTTTATTTGAGATCAATATATCTAGCAAAACATTTCAAGAAAATGATCTTGATTTAAAGAAATCAATTCAACAATTAAATGCAACTAAAACTATGCTCCAGAATTATAGAACAGATATAGGTTTTGTCAAAGCAGTTACAACAACTAAATCGTTGGCTGAAGAATTAAGTATTGAGTGCAATTTCCCTACGGAAATACAAATAAGATCTCGACTAAGAAAGAGACAATTTGACTATGAAGTTTCAGACGATCCAATTCTCGAGCCAGAAATGAATTTCAGAGTAAATTTTTTTAACCAGATATTGGATACCGCAATTCAATCAGTTAATGATCGATTTATGCAGTTAACATCTCATAGCAATTTATTTGGATTTTTGTATTAGACTATCTATGTGGAATGAGCTTGGTTGCTCTCTTTCCGAATGTGTACGTGGCATTGCGAATTTCGCTTACACTCCCGAATACAGTGGCGAGTGCAGAGAGAAGCTTTTCGTAGCTCAAACTCATAAAAACATATTTTCGTTCTACCATGTCTCAGGATCGTTTGGTTGGGTTAGGTACAATATCTATAGAGAAAACGATTGCAGAATATTTGGATCTGACCGAAGTAATTAAAGAGTTTGCCTCTGCAAGAGCTAGAAAAGCATATTTTTCTTGAATTCTCTTCAATCTTTTTAATGCTTAATAAACATGACATTTCAATTTTTTTTTATTTTTCATTAATTTTTTAATTTAGCAAAAAAAAAACTTCCTAAAATACACTACGCATACTTAAAACTCTTTAACTTTTATATAGTTGCCAAATTTTAAACATTTGTTATGAAGAATGAAGACCAGTAATAAAACTATAAATATATCATATTTTTATTTTCATAATTTGGATTTACTTCAAAATAAATAGCATTTATAGAGTTTTCTTAGAAAAATGAAACTAAAAAGGGCGGCATTTCTGTCCTTGCCTATATCACAAAAATGTCTAAGGCCGGCACTGAACACTAGTATGTATTTTGTTTTAAGTCCGGTATTTGCGGATGGTGATTTTAGATGATATCTGATATATTGTACAGTGCATAACGAAAATTTTATCTTAATTTATCTAAATAGAATTCGAAAGTTTTATTTAAATAAAAGGAAAGGGGTTAAGAATTGTGTTTATATATATATATATATATATATATATATATATATATATATATATATATATCCCCTTATTGTTGCACGCATATATTCTGGTAATGGTGATGGGCAACCCCGTAGAGTGAAAATTCTACAGCAGGGGCCAGTCCAATAGTGGGGGGGGGGGGCAGGAAAACATGTTACTAAGTATAGAAAACAAACAGAGGGGGCCAGACAAAACGCAGGGGCCCCCCAACCCCCCTCCCCCGCACACTACGGGCCTGGAGATGGGTGAAGTAAATATTTTTGTAGAAGTGGCAAGGGAGTCGAAAACAGTGGCGTAGCGAAGGGTGGGCAAGGGGAGCATCATGCCCCGGGCGCTTCTCACAAAGGGGCGCCAAATGGTATGTTTTACATATATTATTATATGGTTTTCGAATGGGGGGGGGGCGCTAAAAAGGTATTGTGCCCCGGGCTCTAGTTATGCTCGTTACGCCACTGGTCAAAAATAAAAAATAAAATAAAAAAAAATAATTTATCATTCAACGTGATATTAATTTTTGGTTATTATCGAACAAATCGATACTGTACGTGTGGCGCCGGTACCCACGCAAGCTGATAACATCTTTCTAAAGTAGGCTTTTGATTCACATATAGAAACCATCGTGAGCAATGTTGCAAAATATAGATAAGTGAATTTAATTGATGGAGGAAAAGGGGGAATAACTCAAGGTATACGTTCTGCAGATAATAACAATGAACAAAAACTAAAGAACATCGCTGAGGATGCATCAAAGTAATAATCGAAGTGAAATATTTTTTGCAGCGGTTGTGTAAAGTACGTTCATCTAATTACATGTTGGTGCTATCTGCGAGCTTTATTTTATTTGATGGTTTTGTTTTAGTTTTTTTTTTCAATCGAATCAACAATTATTGTGATAACAAAGATAAAAAAAAGTTGTGTCCTTTAAAATTACCTCAAGAAGAATAGATGTGGAAATAGACACTGACTTTGTTGTCACGTTTCGATAAATCGTTTATCACGATGATAGAGGCGTAATGTAATGTGAGCAGTTATATAGCAAGTTAGTTGATGCTATTTTTAAAATTCTGAAGTGCAAGCCAGTACATTGATTTTATCTTTCATTTTCTTGCTGTGGACACACGGCGGTGAAAAAAAAAAACCAGACATTTCTAATAGCTTTAAGAACAATTCTAACGTGAAATATATTTGGAGGGGGGGGGGCATTGTTAGACAAACTACGTTGGGGAGAGGGAGGGCATTGTTGGACAAACTACGTTGGGGAGAGGGAGGGCATTGTTGGACAAACTACGTTGGGGAGAGGGAGGGCATTGTTGGACAAACTACGTTGGGGAGAGGGAGGGGGGGGGGGCTAAGTCAGCCCCGTAGCGTGAAAATTCTACGCGGGGGGTGGGGGGCAGGCATTCTACAGCAGGGGCCAGGCAATAGCAGGGGGGGGGAGGGCATGTAATACATTTTACTAAGTGGAACAAATAAGCAGGGGGGCAGATAAAACACAGGGGGAGGGGCGGCCCTTCTGCCCCCCCCCCCGCACGCTACGGGCCTGGGCTAAGTAAAGATACACTTGTGGTACCAAAAAACTACATTTAGCGGTCATGGGGCAAAGGTACAGGGCCATAGCCAGAGCAACGTATGTTTGGGGGCAAATGCAATTTAAGGGTCCGAGGAAAATTGCAGTTAAGTTTGCTGCTTTTAAAATGTTGGGCCCCTAATCATCTTTGAAAACTAGAGCCCCCTCTAACACCCCCCCCCAACGGATAAATCATTTAAAGCTACCCCCCCCCCGACAAGAGCATTGACGTTCCTTGTGACTGGCAAAACAATAAAGAGTTCCCTTGGGTTGCCTCATTAGTAGAGAGGTATCAATTCGACATAATATTGATTTTTATTTTTTTAGTTTCTCTTTACTACTTCATTTTTCAGCTTATTCTGAATATTGTAGATGTCTACATAGGCCAGTGAATATTGTAGATGTCTACATAGGCCAGTGAATATTGTGGGTGTCTACATAGGCCAGTGTTTCCAAAACCTTTTCTGTCTTTATGTAACACTATACACAACTTTCAAAATGAAGATAGTGAATTGTTGATTTACTCAAAAGATTAGCTTGTTAAGAGAACAATAATTAGACTTGACTAATAGTGGAGCTCATAGTGTTTACACCCACTCAGACCTATCTGTTGAGCTAAAGGTATCTATGGGAAAAGGGGAGTGGGTCTATCTACTAATTGGTCCTCAGGAGCTCCTAAGTATTTACCCATTCAGAACTAAGAGCTAGATGTACATATCTACATGTGTGACAGGATGATAGTCGGAATCTGGAATGCAAAGAACATTGTTGGATATCGCAAAAAATATATTAGCATAATTTGTTCTTACTCTATTCCAAAACGCAATAGTTTGTTTTTTTTTTTCTTTCGAACCTCTCAATCTGACCATTTCTGGAACTGATTTAGTCTAAAATATATGAGTGTGGCAGTGGACTCGCTAACAGCTTTGGAGGTAGATGAGCTGCCCAGTCTTCATCTATTTATTTTATTTATTTGTAAAGGGTGTTTTCAAAAAAATGTTAAAAAAATATTTACTAAGGAAAGTAAAATAATTCTAACAGGTATTTCCTGAATTAATGCAGCGATACAGCACAGCAGTTTAAATTCAAGAGGTCTGAATGAAAAAAAGAAACAAAAAATAGCTGTTATAGCTTGACAACAAATGAACACAAAATCATACAATGATAAAGAAAAATTATCAAATCAAATGATGGGGGTGACCAATTTAATCAATGTAGTAATCAGACAGGTAAACAACAACACACAAAATATCAGCAGCACTTTCATTGACACTGATCGATACAAAAATAGCATTTTCTTTTTTAAAATTTGTATATTAAATGCGTATAATTCATGAATTTATTGTATGCACAAATGATCTGTGAAAACAAGTTGGGATGTGTAACAAGTACTAAATGCATGAGGGAGTGGCGTGTAAATAAAATAAAAAGTTATAGTACTGACCAAAGGCAAATAGTGAGGTTAACATGCATCTATTGTGTCCATGAGAAAATTATAAGTATAACCAATTAAAGCAGAACTTATAACTTTAGGTTTTTTAAAGGGATATTCTGCAAATTTGATATTTTTTTTAAGGTATTAGTTATACAGTGATGGAAGCAGTTTACAATGTCACTGGGTTAGCACAGGTATTAGAACACAAATGGAACAGAATGCACAATCTTGAAATAAAAATGTCAACTGGCTCCAGAATCCACTATTTTCAACACTATTAAATTCCTATAAAATCCACTATTTGCAGTCTATTGTATTCCTTTAAATCAACTGTTTACAATCTGTTTAACTTCTCCAAATCAACCATTCTATTAAATTTCTTTCTCTGCACATTTGTATGACACCAGGTTTTCGAACAATAATTTTCTTTTTAAAACCATAATATATCGCGCATGATTCACTAGATCATTTACTGTGGCAGGTTTTTATTAAGAATTAAAATCTTACAGTGTAACTAAAAATTACACTCATATACACTTGTATTGCCAACTTACTTTGATTTATAAAAATTTTAAAAAAAAAAAAAAGGAAATCATTTATTACTAATTTTATAAACTAACCAACACAAACACTGGTGCAAGAGATAAAATACCAGTCCTGATGAAAGCATAGAATTATGAAACCTGGTTCCTAATAAAAACTATTTTTAAAGCCTGAAATGTAAAAAAAAAAAATGATCAAATTCTAATAAAAATGTAGGCCTATCATTAAGAATTCAAAGAGACGCGAGTCTCTCATGAGGTCATTATCAATTATGGTCCAGTTAATGTGCAACGGTAAATAAATTTTTTTTTAAATTTTCACTTGCTGACTTATTGCTAAAATTGATACAAACATGATAATTGGTAGGTATCCATCCCAATTAAGACTGAGCACTCTTGTTAAATTCAATATTCTACAGTTAGGTCTGTATAAAGTGACACAAAGAAGAGGTGAGGAAATATCAAAAATATAACACACACAAAAAAAAACTATGGGCTCCATCTGAGACCTAGCTTATCAACTTACAATAAACACATTTCATTGTTATTACATCAGCAAATTAATTAAATAATTAAAAAATTGAGACAATTTAAAACAAAGCGAAAATAAATGAATTATATATAATTGTATAAAACTCTGTGGTAACTAAAAATAAACAACAACAAAGTACAGTGTGGTGTAATAAAGCAAATAAAACAATGACAGTTATAATCAAACAGTTCGTTCACATTGTAGAGATTTTTTTTTTACATTTCAGTCAAATAAAATTAAAAGGCTATATAAAAGAACAAGTAATTTTTCAATTCTTTATTTTGATTACAAAAAAAATTTGATCAAGTTATTTCCCTGCATATGATGATGAAATAGTTTTGATTTATTTCTAGAGATTTCTTACTTTTCATCTCCCCAACTGTACCAAAAAAAAAAGTCATTTATAATATTGCAAGTGGAGAATCATGACAAGATCATACAAAAGAGTGATTCTCATTTTGCTTCAATAATAAGTCTTTAACTCTTTCTAGTTCATCAATACTTTTTGTCAGTAAGCAAAAGTACAATACTCAAAATTTGAGGGTGATATAAAAGCTATTATTAATATGACATCCAAAAGTGACAATTATTAACGTATGCAATTAGATTCATTGTTGAGATTTGAAAATGAAAAATGTTCATTTTAAGTGTAACCAAGTAAATGGTCTGAAATGATAATGGATTAATATGTCAAAACACACTCGATCTAATTTAGATAAAGATGCATACATATGAATTGAAGCAATAGTATTTTTTTTAAATTACATCACCAGGAACAGGGAAATCTTTAGATAACTGGCTATGCTTTATAACATTTTGCCAAAAAAAAAAACTGATTGAAAAATGTTTGGAAAGTTTGATATACAATAATAAATGTGTTGCTATTTTATTCTCGCTTTAAAGGAGAAAAAAAAAATTTTTTTAAACTCTTCATTTTCAGAGCACAAAAAAAATTGTGACAATAGTCAGAAACCAGCCTGACATTATACAATAAATAACTAATAAACACACACAAAAAAAAAGATATTTTTTTAGCCAGTTTCATAAAATCCAGTGATAAGACAATGCCACTACGATTGAGAATATTTCTCTAAATTTCCAATTCCTATAAAAATTTCCAATTCTATTACATAGAACATACAGTTTGAGAGATGGGCAAGCTTAGATTAAATTCCAACGAATCAAATGAGGTAATTTAGGTTAATATTCTCAGTTTCCCAAACAGTAAAAAAGTACTGATTTTTCCAATTCTGATTTATTGTCCTTTAAATAATTAAGACCAAAAACTAAAAGGACTGACTATTATGAATATTGCTACAAGTATGTGCAGTAGGCTAATAGGTCTGTGAAATTTCAACTGGTCAGGTATAGATATGGAGCAACTTAAATCGAATCATTATAAAATCATAAAAATAATAGTTATAAATGAGCCAAACAATAATCTCATAAAATACTATAATGCTGAATACGTCTTTTTCACTATTTTTTCATGTTAGGATATTTTTTAAAACAATAAAATTAATAATGTGCAAAGGAAGAAAAAAATTATTTAATCTGCTAACTAAAAAAAATGAATTTTTAGACAAGAAAAAAACAAAAGGTTTTCAGAAAGATAAATAACAACACCCACAACATATTTTATATACTTCATGCTGAACAATAATTTACTACGATTTTATTGTAAATAATAAATGCAAATTTACAGCAAAGAGAAAAAAAAACACTAATAAAATGAAATAGGACAAATGTTCAATATGATATGAAGGTAATAAATCATTTATACACTGGATGTGAACGAAGTTCATTCATTTAGCACTCTTACTTTGATTAATGCTGGGGAAAAAAACAACTCATTTGAGTCTATAAATGATGTTTATAAAAATCTACTGCTAGCGACTAATTTATTTAATTTCTTCCAAAAAATCACAGGTATATATAACTTGTGATAATAAATAAATAATATCAGAGAATTAAAAAATACAATAAAAAATAGTTCCTTGGAGTGGACGGAGAATTTATCTTCTCTTCTAGTTGTCAATTTCAAAACAATGTCCATGCCTTGGATAAAAATATATCATTTAAACTGAAACTAGAACAAGCCATGTTGATTGAAAATACTGCCAATAATTTCAAAATGACTTAAATCATTGAAAAAGAATGCAGAAAAAAAAAGTAGGTTCATTTAAATTTTTTTAATATAAATTTTTAAGATATTAAAAATATTGTTTATAATAAAGAATTTTTTTTTAACAATTTATAAATGCCTTTAAAATTAATGTACATTTTATTTGTTGAAATCTAAATTAGTGCCCGATTTTCAAGCCATCTTACATTTTTTTGTAATTGTTAGATGAAATGCATTGAATAGATGATACAAAGTTATTATTAAAAGAACTCAATTGCTTACGATTTTCACTATCAAAGTACAATTTGAAAAAAGTAATTGGGCTTGTTTTGTTTTTTTCAAATAATAAAGAGTTTTAAAAAGGGGTACACAGAAAATGGTAAAAGGTTAACTTAAATGTGTGTTAGGTTATATCCTCTGAATGTTTTCAGTTCTACTGTTACCAAGGCAAAAGTTTCAATATGCCGGTAACTAAAATTCAACAAATGCATCAAATGGAGAAGTGATAAGTGGTTTATATTTTTTTAATGTGGTCAAACTAAAAAAAAATAATAAATAATTATTTAACACATTGGTAGAGTTGGCAATTATTAAAAAAAAAAAAACCAATGGAAGTCATCAAATTTATTGTGCACATACATATATCAGTCAATTCAAAAATATTTTTTAAAATAGGAAATGTCTTAATGATTTTTTTCTTTGATTTAAATCTAGTTAGACTGTGTAGATAAAAAAAAAGTACATCATAAAAAGACATAACATAATGCTGCACACGTTCATTCAGCATCTGAGAAAGCATATCAAGAAATCTAAGAACCCAATTATAAATACATTTAAGTTCATTCTTTAAATGTGTGGCAAATAAAATACAGCTTTGTTGATGAGCTATGAAATTATTTTTAAATATTAACCCTGCGGAAATAATATTTTTAGCTTTCTTTAAAAAAAAAATAACAGTATTTTTTTCTTACACTCTTAAACGTCTGAGTTATCACCACTTTATCAAAGATTTTTTTCATTTAATATAAATGATTATTGCACTGCAAGTTAGAATTAAGGCTTCAAAGAATTCAATATATTGTGGTAATAAGTATTACACACAAAAAAAAAATCACAATTTTTAGACTGCCTGTTTCATTTTCCTAAAAGCCTGATGTGATTGCTTAAAATAACATCCATAATTTTTTGTTCAAATTTGGCTGCCATAAGACTGGCCATCGGGTCAGCGTCATCAGATCTCAGAAGTGTTGGAGCAAATACTATGGCCAGGTTCTCTGAGGACATCATGTTCTTACTTTTGTGCTCCACAACTCTAGATTTCACACAAAAAATACAAATAAAAATCCAGGTCTAACTGACACTATAGTGAGAATTCTAACAACAGATTTTAATAGAAATTAACTTGTCTATTATTCAGCGCCAAAATATCACAAAATTATTCTTTATTTAAACAATTTTAACTAATCGACTAGCTAACCATTATTCCTGCATTTATCTAATTTCAAAAGTTTTTTCCCGGGGGAATGCCAGCAATCTGCATTTTTTTTATAACTCAATAATTTTTACCCACTTTATAGCTCATTTCAAATAAACAATGATGCGGACAATAAAACACAGGTTTACACCAATGGATCGAATAAAATAAATAGAATTCACAAACTTTCTTTTCTGGTTTTTTTTTTAAAGAAAATAATTACATAAAAAATGTAGCAATGATATCTATTTTTGTACATTCAGAAAATATGTAAATACTCTGTAGACACACTTTTTTTTTTTTAAAACTTCAAATCCTCACAGTTAAATGTTTCATCACATTCAAACATATTTATTGGTCTAAGATATTTATAGAATATAAAAATAGCTGTCTCTTTTCTGTGTTAACTCGAAAGTGGAAAAGAAGAATTCAAAATGGCGTCTAACCCTCGTCTCAATTCGAAAAATGTTTTTTTAAATCTACAGTTGAATAGTTTCTGCGGTTTTCAAACATGAAATCCAAAGGCCAAAATGCAAATAGGTGTTTGTTTGTTTTTTTGTAATCCTACAACATAGTGCATCTTTAAATTGTAATAAAACTCATGAAAAAAAAGGATCCTTCTAAAATCAAAAATAACCTAGCCTACTTATCAAGCCTTAGGGGAATTAACTCTATGCAAAGGTTTTGCAGGGTAAAGCTAGTTTATATTAATAGTTGTAAATACTGAACTCAAATCCTATTCACCTCTAGCAAAAAGCTTTTAGTTAAATTGGGCAAAATATTTCACTCTGTCTGGGAACCTTCGGACACTATTTTTTAGAAAGCCTAGGGAACTCTTCTGTTAATAAGTTATGCAGATATAAAGGTCAATACATGTACTTCCTGATTTCTAACTCTACAAAAATCTACAACACCTAGACTTACCTTCCCAGATGAGCACACATGAACTTCAGAGTATGAAAGTGTGCAGGTGGTAGAGTAGCTAATGGTTCCTTCATAAGTTTAACTTGATCAGAAACTGTCAAATCTTCTGTTTCTATTTTGCAACAATAAAAAAAAAAAAAATTAAAAAAGGAAAAAAAAAACTTTTAATTCTATAATGCTAAAAATGTGTCATTTTAAAAAAATAGAAAAAATTTTATGGCATCAAGAAAAAAAAATATTCTCTACAACCTAGCTGGACAGCAACCATAGCTTTTGGAGGGGAAAAAAAGTGTCTTAGTCTGATAATATAGGACTGTAAAATTATTTTATTTTTTGGCAATCTTCTTGTAAATTTGTTTATCAAGAATGATAGAAATGATTTTTATTTTTCGTCATATTCTCATTAACAAAAGTCATCCATACACAACAAGAAAATAAAAGGACTACACAAGAATACTGCATATTGATAAAATAACAAGTCAGTTCAATAGGTCAAGACGAAAAGACATACTTATTATCTCCATAAGTCTTTTGTACACATCACACGTTATTAAAGGTATAGGAAGAAGTCTAAAATACAGCTTCAGAGCACTGCAGATAGTGTTGATATCTTCGTACTTGTTTATGCTGATATCTGCATTCTCTGCATCTACACAGACATGCAGTAAAAAAAAAAATAAATGAAAAACCAAACTACATACTTTAATATAAGCCTATCTATACTTCTTAATAATGTTAATTAAATGCTTATTTTATTCTAAGCCTTTTATACATTACCTTTGTCAAAGGCCATTCGAACTGCTTCAATGTCATCATGAAATCCTGCTAGTCTGTATAAACCCTCCATGTCCATACCTGGTGATGAAATCAGACTTTTTTTTAAAGACCAACTTATTGGGCCAATGGCTCAGTTAAGAATAGATTTAGGCCAAATGACTTCATCAAGACTTATGTAAGGTCTCAAATGACCAAGTCGAATACTTTTAAGTCAAACGGGTTAAGGTTATTGGAACAATGCAATGACTTAGCTCAAAGGACTTTATAGGAAGTGGAAACATCAAGAATACTTGTAGGTGGCACTCAACACAACTGCTGTCATACAGCAGAAAGTAACACAATGACTATAGAGCAATTAAATGCCCACAAATAAGTCCATATCAGAATCTGAATGATGCCTTTTCTCCAGTTAAAAAAAGGGGGATTTGACATTTGTTAGGGGAAGTAAAAGCAGTTGGGCACATGTAATCTTATGTCATGGCAAGAGAAACACATAATTTCTACTTCACATACTTTTTTTTATTTACAGCAAAACATCATTAATTGAAGCAATCCATTTTCGAGAGCTTAAATTCTAACATTGAAACTATGCTTTTATTTTACAAAAAAAAATGACAAATGTTTCAACCCTTTGTTATTTTTAACTATTATAATCATTTCATTCTGATAAAAAGGTTTTACGTTACTACTACCTCGGGATTCGATTTCCCTGACACATTTGTCTACAACAATAGGTATCTGCGATTTCTGTGCTTTGACCACTGTAGTCAGATCACCTCCAAATATCCTCTTTACATATTTCATGTCTGGCATGCAGTCGTTAGGGACTTTCTCACTGCACTTTTTATGAGCTTGAAATCCACAATCTGTAAAAAGGAAAAATTATTTACAGCCACAAAACGAATAGGTTAATTATTATTTTAAGAAATTTCTCCTAAAAAATATAATTTCATACTTTAAAATTAATAAATATCAAAAAAGTCAACTTTTTTTCTTTTAATTTTTCAAAGCAAATTCTTAGTAGAAGTACTGCAAATTATTTGTTACCTTGACATTTGACTCCTTGAGCTAAGAGACCCCACATGAAGTTGGCACAGAAATCACACCAGTGGAGACCCATAAAATTTTGAAGCTTTTTGAAAAAAAAAATGGCAATGATCAGTAATAAAATAATACAATCTAGTAAAACTGGGACGGTGGGGGGGGGGGCCAAATTTATAATTGGAAAATGTTTGACCTTTTTGCCGCTATATACTCTTTAAAACTGGTAATGGTAATGCTAAGCATTTTATTATTTAATTCCCTTCCATGTTGAGCTCTTATCTTATAATTATTACATTTATTCACTATTTGTTAAATGATGATGACAAAATGATATTTCATTATTAACTTCCAGAGATATTGTTTTGTTTTATGTTTCGATTATGTCACTGGAGATTTGAATTGATTGAGGGGGAGAGAAAGGGCAAATTTTTACTTACGATGGGGGGTAGGGGGGGCAGTGAAACAAATCATTGAGTGAGTTAGACGATGGGAGAAAACATTAACAAACGTATCTCGTCACAATGAGAAAGACAGTCAAAACTAAGGAGAGATATCTCACGGCCATAAATTCATAAACTACACAGTTACCTGTAATCGATGATATCGGTAAGGTCAATGGTTAGGTTAGAAAAGTGTTAAACTAAATAAAAAGATGGTTTAAGTTTTCATTCACTGTCTTTTTTTCACAAAAAGAAAATCCTTCAGCAGTTGAAATCAAATGAAAATCATTCCAGCAGTTGTAATCAAACACAGTGATATATAATGAAAGAATTCATATGATATGTTTCTGTTTCACACATACATTGATTACACATATATTGTTTCCATACTGTAATGTTAACAAGTCAGCTGAAAAAGTGGGAAGCTGTAACATTTGTCCCCTTATCCCCAAACTGACAGTTAGTCTTAAATAATTATTTTAAATTAATTTCTTATAGGTTTGAAGATTTAGACACTCAATAAATGTTTTTTTATTTGTATTTTACATCGATATCTATTAATAGTAAATATTGATTCACTTAGTGAAATATTTCATTTAAACTGAATTTAATAAGCTGTATAGAAATGAGATCATGTAAAAATTTCACAAAATGAACAAACTGTAGTTATTTCAAATACCGGCTATTAATGGCCTTTTTTTGTAAAATATTTATAGGTAAATTAAAATCTAAGACATTAAAGGCAAAATAAATTTTCCCCACTAAAAAAAAATGTTCACTGTGACCTGATTCAATGGTTATCATCGCAATACATTTTATATTAACAGAAAAAAAAATGATAATATTTGAAAGCACTTTGAATACTGTTTAAAATGGTATGTCTTTATGACTTGCAACAGTCTAAGTGACCCAATGTAATGCAAAAATGAGTTATCAGGCGCAGTAAGCATTTTTTTTTTTTTTAACTATGTTTGGATTACCCATTTTTTACTAATTTTTTTTACTGTAATCAATTCTGGAGTGGTTCTACATTTTATAAGCCATACAATGTCTTTAGAGATTATATGTATATATAATCTACAAACCTTAAATATGTGTGGCTTTACAAATTCATTGAAATCTAGGGATGGGCATGTGTCATCATCATCATTAGCTTGGTTGGCTATCTGTAGTAAATAAATAGACCAACATAGAAATACAATACTTAAAGATGAACTTCATCTAAAATGCTTATTATAGACAAAGATTTAAAAAGAAAACTTCAAAGAAAAAAATATGAAGAAATAAAAAGAGTTTTTATTACCTCATTGTTTAGACCTTTTACATTAGCGTCTGTCTTTGATTTCCCCATCCTCTTGCGCTTCATGTTGTATGCCATATATGGAGATTCTTCATAGTTGGATTCTTGAGACAATGTCTTAATGTAATCAGCAGCCCGAAGTTCGATGTAAAAATGAATGAGACCATCAGCCACCAAATCGTGTATTGAATCAAACCTTTTCTCTCCAACAAAATGTTGACCATCATAGTATAATTTATAATTTTTGGTCTCTCCATCAAATCTGAAAGAACCATAATAATTTTGGTTATGTTGCAGGTATGTGAAGGTAATTTTTTTTTTATTTCCTTGGATTATAAAAACAAAATACTACAAAAAACTCAAAAAAAAAAAGGATTCATATAGTTACATTTTCTCCTTATAAAGAACACAATTTTTTTCAATCAAACATAACCTTACCTAACCTTTTTAAATATTTAAAAAAAACTAAATTAATTATATTAAAACTGAATGGCTAAATGGGGATAAAGGGACATAGCAAACAGAAAGGCTCTAAAAACAGTTTAGTAATGCAGAAACAAATGCCAAAGCATGTTGGATCAGCTATTAAAAGCAACTCACCTGATAGCAAGTGTAAATGCATCTGGTGCCCTGTCACTCTTCCTGACCAGGTAGCAGCCATCCCCACCCTGGAGTAACCTATCAACTTCTTGCCTGCTTAAAGTGCCATGAAATCTGTTCATAGAGAAAAAAAAAATTATTTTTGAGAAAGGCATTTTTAAAGTCATTATTAGAGGACTTTTTTTATGCACTTTCTGTATGATACAAAGTCTGCGATGCCCACACTACTGTTTAAACTCTATAGAGTTAAGCTTGTACATTTCAGTATCTGCCTCTATATCTGCATAGTGTTGTGGTACATAACTCCTCAAATGGGAGATGTAAAAAAAAAGAAAGAAAGAAAGTTCCCTAAAGGGCCATCAGGGCAGTTTAAGTGTGTCATTAATCTCTTTCTGCAGCCACAACGCACGGCCGCCTTTACTTCCCCCAGCTAGAGTTAGGTACCCTTTTAAAGCCGGGTGGACTTGTGGAACTTTGACCAACTGTCACTAGGACCTGTTAAAATTCCCTTGGTTTTCACAGAGGATTGAACCCATGACTCACAAGTTGACAGTCTAGCATCTACACCACTCTGCCATCAGTCCCACTAAGTGGAAGAGGTACTATATTAATTTAATTACTGTCAAAAATACTTTTTTATGTTACATAATATCATATAATATGGTTTTTAGTTAATGGTTTGTTGTAGTCAGGGTTGTTAGTATCAAAGTATCGGTATCGGCCGATACAGTATCGCCAATACTTTTTCAGTATTGGTTGCTGTATTGCCGATCCTTTTTGTATCAAGTATTGATTTGTGTATCGCCGATACATTTTAAACGAAAAATTTTCGATACTCGATACCAATACTTTTCTGTTGCCACTATTAGCTAATTGTAGAACAACAATAGCGATTTTAATAGATTGTTTTAAAAGTAATCTTCATAAATTCAATCACTGCTTGTAATGATAGCCATTAACCCTACCACTATTAACACCAAGACAACTTGGAACAAAAGGCTGAAGTTGAACAAAACTTAAAGCGTTCTTGCAGTGCACTGAGTGAAGTTTCCACTTCACTTGGGCTACTCGACAGGGTGATGCAGCTTCAATACAGTCAGCTGTGCAGTTTTACTGCACGGCGGCAGAACCGGCTTAATAGTAAAGTTCTGCTGAAGTAGACAGATATCTTGAAGATAACTCATCAGAAATGCTGTCATTAGCACCCTACCCAAGCATTAAGAAACTATATTGATGAGTTGATCGGCTAGTGCTGTGTTGAGCGCCTGTTTTCATTAGGTGCGCATCTTTTTATGCCATTACATTCTAGGAGGCTAAGCAAGGATTGTTTTGAAATGATGGTCTTCTTACGTGCTGCCAAATGGTGTAATAGTAAAGAAAAGTTCCATTAGCCCTGACGGGCCATCGGGGATTCATCTGTTTCTATAACCTCGGCATATGAAGGGATAGTGTAGTTAGCACAACTCCCAGCCGCCTTTACTTCCCCAGCTTAAAGTCGGGTACCTATTTAAAACTGGGTGAACTTGTGGAAAAATTCCCATTGTTCTCACCGAGGATCGAACCCATAACTCTGAAGTCGACAGTCGAGTATCTACACCACTTGGCCATCCCTCAAGTACTAAAGTGATTAGCATTAAATTTGTGCTTTGACATTGTATTTAATTGTTTTCACTTTTTTTTTTTTGAAAAACTTGCACTCATTATATTTTAAATAAAAATACTTTGTTGTTCTCAAAAGTATCGGTATTGTATCGGTATCGATTTTGGCAATACATTTTTACTTGAGTATTTGTATTGGTATTGGCGATACTATTTTCATGAAGTATTGGTATCGGTATTGACGATACAATTTAAGAGTATTGTTAACAACCCTGGTTGTAGTCTCTTTAACATAAAATCAAAAATTACTCATGTATGAAACAGTGATAGGTAATTAGTTTTTATTTGAATTACAAAGGCTGAAACATCAAGTCATTAGGTACCCCAAAGTGATTTTTTTATAAAAAAAAGTAATAAATTTTATTATACATTTTCTACAAAGTATAGGTTCTACTAAGAGCTATGATACCAAAAAAATTCTCTTTATGCCAATATTTAGAAAAGTTTTGAATTTCTTAAACTTTTGACATTTCTTAACATGTTGCAATAGTGGTATATATTTTGCTCTTATGTAAACCAAAAAGCAAGCTCAATTTTATTTTAAAGAATAAATAAATAAGAAAAAAGTTATGTTTTATTCGGTCAAACAAGGCTTAATGCAACATTTTGTAAACTTATTAAGGGGAGTAAAAAATGTCTAAATCTGCAATATTTAAATGCATAATCCATTTCCAAGGGTAAAATCAGGACAATTTAACTAGTTAAACTATATGATTGAAAATAAATAAGTCAGGGTTTAAAAAAAACAAAACAAATAGCTATTAATGGGATTAAAAACCAAAAAATGCGCCATATTACAAAAATCATGAAAAATTAAAATAAAACTTTATGAATAATTTTGTACAATAACCCTGAACTTAGATATCTACACTATTTAAGCAATTAAACTTGGGGAAAATGAATATTTTTTGAAAAAAAAAAAAAAAAAAATACTTTGTGTATTATGCACCCATTTTTTGTTAAACTGTGTCAATGTAAATTTTTTTTTGCTCTTTTACAACTAAAATGTTTATATTTACAAATCAATTATTTATATAACAATACAACTTCAATAATCATAATAGGAACTTTAAAAACATAGTACTGATGTTAAAAATCACTTTTCAAAGAATGAAAATTTAAAATAAAACTACTGAGACCTAAAATAATGGTCTCGTCAAAGGACTGCTAGTCATTCACACTAATATGGTCTTATCAAAGAACTGCTAGTCATTTACACTAATATGGCCTTATCAAAGGACTTCTAGTCCTTGATATAAATATGGTCTTATCTAAAGATTTCTGGTCCTTCACACTAATATGGTCTTATCAAAAGATTATTAGTCATTCATACTAATAAGGTCTTATCATATTGTTTGGAAATTAAGTATTAACACCAAAGGTTATTGCTGGTCATTTGATCGCTGGCAAGTGAAAAAAAAAAGTTCCCTTTAGCCCTTAAGGGCTCATTGGGGCAGATGAAGTGTAGATTTCTTCTGTTTTATTAACCTGGGCATATTAAGGGATTGTGTGGTTAGCACAACACCCAGCCACCATTACTCCCCCAACTTAAAGTCAGGTACCCATTTAAAGCTGGGTTGACTTGGGGGACTTTCACCAGGGCCTAAAAAAATGTCAACGTTTCAATGAGGTTTGAATCTGGGATACCTTCGGTCGACAGGTGAGGTCTTCAGTATATATCAGACCTAAATTGTTAAGTTTTTTTTATATTTCTGAATATATTAAGTTGTACATAGTTGCTCAATAAAACTAGTTTGGTGTCAGACAGTGAGCGGTGCAAATATTGACATTGTATCACTCAGCACCACCTCTTGTATACTCACGGCATTCAAACAGACTGCTAAACACCTCCGTTTGAAACAAACAACCTAAATGTATGCCTAACGTGTGCAGATTTTAAGAATTAAAATGTACATTATATCATGCTTTCAAAATCTGACTGTAATCATCATAATAATCAGCATCGATGTCAACTTAAACACCCCAGGTACAAGCCCCCTATGTATGCTTACAAAATCTGACTGTAATCATCATATAATCAGCATCGATGTCAACTTAAACACCCTAGATACTATGTGCTAAACATGCCATCCAATCAGATACTACACACAAAACTTCTACTTCATTGGTGGCCCTTTACTTCTTTTTAAAAAAAACTTGAAATAAAACTCAAGCCATTAGAGTTTTCTCTTACATTTGTTGATATACCTGGCCATACACTATCCAGGTGTGATGGAAACATGGGAATTTTTATAATAATAAACAAATAAAGTAAACACACACATTAATACATATGTAACATAATCAGTTTAAATAAGTGGGTGACATGATGACATCCATTATGGATAATATCCATTTCCACGGTTTGACAAACAACAATCTTTCAAGGAAACAAAAAATAATTTCCAGGATATTATAAGTAACAATCAAAGGTTAAACATACAAGTGTTTGTTTTATTGCTTTTTTTTTAATTATGTTGCTTATATTTTGTTAAGCCTCACAAGCTCTTACAAAAAATGAGTAAATGGGTAACAGCCTAACATCCAGAAACTTTTCAAGTGACTTGTAAATAAGAGGTCAAGTACTACTTTAAAGAAGGTGACCTAATAAATATTAACACATGGATAGGAGGGATAAAAATTTAGAATGTCTGTACTAGTCAGACTGTTAAGTGTACTGATGAATATATTCAGCACATCATAAGAATAAAAACAACACATTTGGAAAGAGAAAAAATCAGTGCAATAATCAAAAAACAGATGAAATGTAGTTAAGTCAGAATATATATCATAGCTTTTTGATACTTTAAAAGCAAACTGAAAGCTTTCTTCAATGTGATTTCAAATGAAATTGTCCATCTGGTTAGGGATTACCCAAAATAAGATGATTGAGCACAATTTAACAATGCAGATACTTTATTTCCATGGGCAGATATATTTCTCATATTCTATTGCAAAGTGAATTTTTTACCAATAAAAAATGGAATATATGTTGGTAATAACTGTAGATTGCTTTAAAAAATGCTTACTTTTGAACACTTAAAGTGACAGCCAATAATATGATCACTAAAGAATGTTTCCTATTTCTCCAGCATATATTTTAGTGCAGAGCATGCCATGATTAGAATTAGATAATTCAAGTGCATGGGATTCTTAAAACTTTTGTGTAATTATGGAACATTCCTAGTGCAATATTTCATATGTAAAGGACAAACACAACTGTTTCTTCCTGGGTAAATCAGGTGTTAAAAAAGGTGGTGGGTTGTAGAATCACACAATATTCTTCATTCAGTCAATATATTTTAGATCTGAATGATCATATCTAATAAAGAAATATGTATGTATTTGAATATAACAGAAGGACAAAAAATCATATTCAAACAAAATATTTAGGTTCTCAGTTATAGAACCATTTGTTTTCCCCTTTTTTTGCCATATTCTCCCAATCTACAGATATCACGGGTTGAAAAAACACTTTAGAAAATGAAGTTGAACTAATACCTTGAAATATTACTTTTTTAAAAGAAAAATATAGCATGTGGGAAAAGAGTTAAGTTTGTGACCACATAAATTAATTTGTAAGTTTACTATCCTATTTAAAAGTAATACACCCTGATATTTCTTCCGACAAAATTTAAAATACATAAATTATCATGTAATATCAATGCTGTAAATTGAAAAAAAAATCAACCCAGTTGGGTAGAAGACTGAATGAAATGAGACTGAGGAAATCTGAGGAGCTAATGGGAAGGGATTAAAACAAATTGGTTAAATAGATTTGATAAGAAGCTTTGAAGAAAAACAATAAAAACAAAAAAAAAAAGATAGCACCAGTTCTGAGTGTAAGTGGGGAGAAAGGAGCAGGAAAAACAGGTGCCGGAGGTGGAGGGGAGATAGTTGAAGGTGAGACAGGAGCAGGAAGAGGGGTGGGGGGGGGGTGGAGATAGTTGAAGGTGAGACAGGAGCAGGAAGAGGGGTGGGATAGTTGAAGGTGTAGTAGCTTGATGAGGAAAACATGGAAGAGCAGGATTTTATTTTTTAGCATTTAGGCCGAGGGTTTTTGAAGGTTTTTTTTTTTAAAAACGGGGGTCAGAAGGTAAGAAACAAAGTGTGTGAATTTATTAAGGGATGAGGATATTGTACTAGAGATGAGCCACACCGGGTAGAAGCTCCGGTTAACATTAAAAAATCATGCTTCAGAGAGTATCTTAATGTTAGATGTTTTGTTTAAACAATTTTCTTTTTAATGCTTTTTATGAGGAATCTTTTGTAGTTGTTTTTTTCACACAGTAAGTTTTAGAGATATCTTTGGCCCCCTGTCCACATTATCAAAGACAATGCAAATTTGTAGCACCACATTTATTGGTTTATCTCTTAATAATTTTCTTCTCTTGCATGACTAGTAAGTTTTTTTTTTCAGTGACTATATTTAACATTTTCATGTCATACTTCCTTAAGAACAGGGTTTTTAAACCACACATTCAACATCCTTATGTCTAGTAACAGAGCCAACCTTGAATGACACACCTGACTGACTTTTTGCTATATAGAGAACGAACTCAAGCGGATGCAGAATTTCGGCATATAATTAACATCAGAGACTTTGACCTTCCTTTTTTTTTTTCTGAATAAATACACGACACTAATAAAAATGCAGCCAATGGTTAAAAAAGATGTGTCTGGCATTATGAACAATAATATTTTTTTTCTTAATGCGTTCTATATTAATAATAATGTGTGTTAGGTATAAACACTCCATGCCTACTAAAGATGTTCCAATGTTTCTTATGATAATCTTATTGTAAGCAGGCTGGGGTGGTGAAGTTGTTTTCCTTTTTTTTGTATTTTTTTTTAACTAACAAGTTTAAGCGTCAAGAGTGGTTGGCAGGAACAGGTAAACAAAGGAACTGACATGGAAAAGAGAATGAGACTCCACTAATGTTGTTGAGAAACAGAACAAAAGTGATCAGTAAACTAATTTACAATTAATGAAGCTGTCAATAAATTATGGGGTTGGGCCGAGAAGCAAAGATGACTAAATGGGAGGAAAGACTGGCTAAAATGCTTTGATTAGGTTTTTAAAAAATTAAACACAATGTTTATAATGCTCTAAAACATTTGTAATGATTTTGCTCTAAAACATTTGTAATGATTTTGTGTTTTTTTTCTTTTGAAACACATTTTAATCAAAATATTTGATCACCCTAATTTATTACTATTTCACTCTAGTAATTTTTTAATACTATATCTCCAGTTATCTGCTAAAAAGAGCGTTTACAGTAACAGAAGACAATTGTAAAAAATTAACTAAATGGGGTGGACAGTTGAGAAAGCTATAAATATTTAACTTTTCCTGTTGTTTGTTGATTTTGAAACAGTCTGTTGTATATATTTTATTTTGCTAATATAAATGTAGACAATTTGTGTTGCCTGTGCTGCAAGTGCCCCGTAACCTGATGGCTTTGATTTCAACTCTGTATGGCAATAACACTATTCTATTAGTATCAAATAACAAGACAGACAACAAAAGTCACAAACAAAATCATAAACTGCTAAAAAATAATTCATTATATTTTATCACTACTTGATCATTACATAACTCTATCAAAAACTAAAAAAATAATTCATTATATTTTATCACTACTTGATCATTACATAACTCTATCAAAAACTACAAAAAAAAAAAAAAACAGCAGAAGAATGATTTCAATCTAGGATATTTTAGAAACAAAACCTTTGCCATGGGTTTAGTAGACAGTGAGCAGATGCGTACCCTGACAAACAAAGCAAACCGGGAAAACATAGCAGCTGTGTACATAGTACTTAAGTAAATGACTTCAAGTGTCGGTGATGCAACTTTAAGTGGTCTGCCTTGTCAGAGTAAAAGAAAAATAAGGGTACCCAATTATAAATTACAAAAGGATTTAAAAAAATATACTCACTCTTTTCCATATTGTGGAGGCTTATTGGGGACCTAGAATTTTAAAATAATAGTAAATTTAAATAATTATAAAAAAGCTTTTAGGGGAAAAAAAAAGATATTGTAACATCTTGCAACTCTCTAGTTGTCTTACAATTGCACAAGACATTATTAAGCTATAATATTAATATCCCTATTAATGAATAATGTTTTAAACTCAGATCATCGAAGAGAATAAACGTTCAGACATAAATACGAAAAGGTCATACCTCATACTGGCACTGTATACAGTTGGGCTTCGGTGCCTGCTGTTGCAATTGGTACACTAGGTGGGGATAAAAAAATATAACAAATAATAACAAGATGAACCCTTGTTCATCTAATCCATGTTTAATATCTGTCATAAAAACATTTTTTTTTATACCATTTCTTATTAGTTTAGTAACTATAGAGACTGTTATACTCACAATACGTGTTCCATGTTGGCACACTCTGGGTGTCCTCTCCATCTGAAATAGTAGTAAAATAATCATCTTTTCTTTTCATTTTCTGGCGCACCACGGGTGCGGCTTTCTTATGTGATCCTAAAGAGCCACTACCATCAGTCAACCCACTACTAATTAGTGCAACATTGTTTCTCCTATAAATACCACTATCAATAGTATTATATGGCTGCAAGCTAGCAGACCTACGACACTGTGCCTTCTCCCCATCCAAATCTTCCCGATAACCTAATGTATAATCCAATGTAGTGTCTGTTGAATAACACCTGACAGCAAATTTCCTATCCATTGCTTTAGGGGGGCTCTTTAATGCAGACGAAGTCACAACAGCAGTGGGACTAGCTGCTTTTTTGCGGAAAACGGGTTCAGGAGAATCCTGAAGTTTATTTCTCCTATCCGCCATTAGAACAAATTAATTCTTTAAACCAAAAAAAATCTCTTTGTAATAATCCATTATAGAGCACTCTGTGACAGACAATTTTTAACTGAATTTTTTTCAGTCATGAAAACACATTTCTGCAACCCATGTTTGCAGAAATAAATCATTCTCATACTCGAACATGAAATAGCAACTTTAAAACAGCATCTTTCCAAATCAATGGAAGACAAAGAAAATATCAATCTATTTTGTGTAATTACATATAACAAACACAGCAGCTAATGAAATATTGTCACTTCCCCATATACAACACTGAACTACATTGGAAAGTAAACATATTTCCATTAACACACTTATGTCAAAAAACACACATCTAATGTTGAATGGAAAAATATAATCCTTTTCATCACATTTAAATTTTTTTTTAACTAATATTTTTATTAGAATAAAGTAGTGTGTGTCACCAGCAAGTCACTTAACGAAGTGAGCACATGGGACAATGAATAATGTAGTTGGTTAACTCATGTCCTCAAAATCAGGAAGTAAAAAATTAGCGGGGAAAAAAAACTACTTTAATCCTAGCGTGTATTGTGACACACTTATTAAAAAAAATGTACGCATATTAGAAAAAAAAACATTTACACAGAATTATGAAAAATCTGTCAACATGAACTATGAAATGAGATGCAAATGTAAATTAAACCCCATAAGAAGATGCTATATAAAAAATAGTGTTTCGATTTAGTTTGGACTGAGCTATCCATACTTTACCAAAACATACTTCCTTAATGCCATTATTAAAAATGGCATTTTAACATATCCATGGACAAATGTAGATGTTTAAAAGCATTAGTTCTACAGCTTTGGGAACCAAGATTTGTAGATACCAGACATGTCAAACTCAGAGCCCATTGATGGTCACATAGTTCACACTGTGCTGTCATGAGGGTCATACAAGACTAACTACTTAAGTCATTTAATCAAATCTATTGCTGGATATTTTAAATATGCATACACCTGTACTTGAAAACCTAAACTAAAGCTCTAATACATTTTTTAGTGGCTAGTTACATTGATGTATTAAAATTAATGAAATAGTTAACAAACCAAATTTTGACGACATAAATTGTTGCAACAACAACAAATAATGAGGGTCTCTAAACTAATCAGAACATAAATAAACACAACATCTATAGTCCAATTAGGTAAACTTCACCCCATCCTGACCCATGCAATGCGCAGACACACATACATTTAATATTGCCATTGAACAAAGATTGTTGTTAGAATATTAGCGTCAGAAAAAAATTTAGTTATAACTCATCTATAGAATTGTCTAACAGAATTAGTAAAAACATGTATTTGTTTAGAAGACAGTAAAACATGTCTTAGAAACTGAAAAAAAAAAAAAAAAAACGCGAAAAATTTGGCCAGCTTATAGTTTGATATGCTTGATATTAGGCATATCCATGATGATGATGTTATAATTTAACAATGATAAAATTAAGATATGTAATTTTTTATTTATGATATTTATCAAATTACCCAAGCCCAAACATTTTGTTTCATCAATGCCAATGGATTGTTTGGTTTAAAATGGCATCCAAATCAAATGTAATCTTGGTTATTATAGTGAAAATGTCTAAAAAAATGTTTAAATGAATTAATGATGAAGTAAATCATTTGCTTTTAGGCTTCTATTTACAAAGACTTAACAAAGTCTAAATTTTATTTGGTTACTCAATTACTTTCCAGAGACCAAACTCTCACTCTGCCTCTTAAAAAAAATCATCACATTGTGTCAAAACATTCTTAAACATCTATGAATTTTTATGACAAACAGTGTTACTAAAATATTTATTGCTCATTCCGAGAAATGTTCAAATAATAACAATGTACAAGTCAATTACTCTCCATTCATCTGAATCATAATCAGGATAATCACTAGCTAGACTCACTAGTAAGTGACTAGTATGACTATGATGGTAAGTTCAAGTACTTACTTTGCATTTTTAAGCACGTGAAATTATGCTGTCAGCTAATCGGTCCGCCAAGTTTAGTGTTCAGCATCATACATTTTTAATAAAGTTAAACTTAAGTTAAAATTAATATTTTAAAAAGACTTAGAAATCAAATAAATTACTGTAATCGAACTGTACCCGTTTTTTTCGTTACTACTTCCGTTTAGCTCTATTACAGGCATTGCTGCCAAATGTAAATCTCAAACATTAAACTTAGTAAAAATAGTTTAAATTATTTCTGACAATCATACGGCATATATTCTTATAAATAATAATATCATCATTGTGTTAAAAATCGTACTCACTTTTATATTTTTTTTATTTTATGAGTTAGTTAGTTCTGCGCGAAGGGATTTAAAATATTTACTTAAAAAATTTGGTCCAAAATCTAGGTAATTTCCCCCGTTAAGACTTAAGTAAGATGCAATGAGGACAACATGAAAGCAAAACAAAAAAAAAAAGAATAAAAAATGTATTTTTCTTTATAATATTTTTTTTAAGAAATGAGTTATAAAAAAATAAAGGTTATAGGGACAACGGCCAAATTCTATAAAAGTATATATTATATATAATATTATATCTGTGTGTGTGTGTGTGTGTGTGTCATGAGAAAAAATGTGTAAATACTTTAATTATACTATAAAATTTAATATATTGTATTTATAGGTGACTACTTTTGATTAGTGTTGAATCCCAGCGAAATCAATCATTGGGCTAAATGCCCGTGCCACTTTATTGTCATCACAAATAAATGTCGTGATCATGGCCGCTGCAAGAAGGGGCAATCCCGAATGTACATGTACTTGTCAGGAGGGTGGCAGGGGGGCAGGCCCGTAGCGTGCGAGGGGCAGGTGGACCGGGCCCCCCTGCGTTTTGTCTCCCCCCCCCCGCTTATTTGTTCTACTTAGTAAAATGTATTACCTGGCCCCCCTGCTATTGCCTGGCACCTGCTGTAGAATGCCTGGCCCCTCCTGTAGAATTTTCACGCTACGGGGCTGCACGGGGGGGGGGGGGGGCAAGCCTTTTAGTTCCCCGTAGATTTGGAAATGTGATTTTATCATTTATCGTCCACAAAATTATGTTATTTCTTATTTAGCCAGGGGTCCCATAATCTCGATTTTCCGGTTATGATAGCTGGGTTTAAAAAAAAAACGCAAATCTCCAATACACAGCGCCTATATTGTTTAAATATGTTTACAGGGTGAATGTGTTGAGGGCACGCATAACCGAACTGTGAATGGTCAAGGGTTAGAGATCAAGGGCGGACTAGAGACAGTCTGAGCTGTAAGCTATATTAGTTTGAGTGTTTGACTGGGCCTGTGTGCACTGGGGGCTTGGCCTCTTTGGGAGCCCCTGCATTTTGGCATTTGACACCATGACATGATATAATGTACTTAATATTTAATATAAAAAATGTGGGCCCCCCTCAAGCAGGGGCCCGGGGGACTTTCGAATTTGGACCTTCCTTCCCCACCCTAGGTACGCCTCTGCCTGTGTGACGTAGATGCGTTGAGCATTGTAGGATGAGGTGGTGTTTTTTTGTATCCTAACAGAAGTGTATCCACGTGGACTTAATAGTGTTGATGGTTGAAGGAGCATCGTGTATCTATATATCCAACTATGGACTTGAGTTATTATTTACCATTGTGTTCAATTACTCATATTGAATATTAAATAAAACTGCATCATATCATAGCTCATCCCCACCCACCCCAGTGGCGTAGTGAGGGGTGCCAAGGGGGCATCATGCCCAGGGTGCTACTCACAAAGGGGCGCCAAATGATATATTTTATGTATAATATTATATGGTTTTCGAATGGGGGGGGGCGATAAAAAGGTATTGTAAATCTTGTTACGCCACTGCCCCCCTCCCGAAAAACACTTATACTGTGATAGATATGCTTGTACTCAGTGGCGGTTCTAGACAGCTTTGACGAGGGAGGGCAAAACTTTGATCCGGGGGCGGGGGGGGCAAAACTGTTTTCATTGTTGAAAATTGGTCTTAGAACAAAAAATATTTCGATAATTTAATTATGTCTTACCTAAAGTTGCGCCCCCCCCCTTAAATCCGCCCCTGCATGTACTTTCAATGCATCGTTAATTTTCATTAACAGACAAAAAAATGGAGCGGTGGAAATTCAAATGCGACTCTAAGAGGTTTTCTTTCAACGTTTTGTATTATCAGTTCGTAACATTTTAAAATAGCATGAATTGGCAACATAAAAGCGGATGGCAACAAGAAACCGGTCACACAATAGTAATGTAAACTTTCAAAGAGAAAATGTAAATATAACCTACATTCACCGAGTTGCAATATATATATCAGTGCCTTCGTTAGATACAAATTATAATACAAACTGAACATTCTTTTCTAAAAAAAAAAACTATGCCCTAATTACCTGTTCTTAAAAATGTTTATTGGAAAATATATTTATTTACAAGAAAATATTTTACAATTAGGCATTAGCCATGGACAAACTAATCAGAGGCATGGCGAGGGGTGGGCGGGGGGGGCATCATGCCCTGAACGCTAATCTCAAAGGGGCGTCAAATGGAATCATGTGGTTTTCGAATGTGGGGGCGCTAAAAAGGTATTGTGCCCCGGGCGCGAGTTAAGCTCGCTACGGCACTGAAACTAAGGCCCGCTGTCAATATCCGGAACGCTGGACTGTCTAATCCGGCCGCTACTCGTTTCAGATAGGCACGGCACTGGTGAGAGCACTAGCCTTTTATGATTACTCATGACATTTACATAAAAAAAAATTATACCAGTTCAAGCCAACATTCCATCAATCTGCCATTTTTCCGGCCAGCTGATCAAATCTTTGGACGGAATTTCTTTTCCCTATACCAAATAAGCATTGTCATTGTATTTTTGGCCAGGGAAGGGAACGGCAGCGAGCGACACTTTATCTGCTTCCAGGTTGAGGCGTTTTGGGTTTCAGCGCCATGATACCAATGATACCCCAGAATGCATAATTAATCCTTATGATATTGTTCGAATTACTAAACGTTTCGGTCTCGAATTTGTTTTCTGAATAGCCTAAATTGTATAAAATAGTTCAACTACCACAAAAATAGATATATAAAAAGAAAAGATAGTTGCCGCCGGCATTTCCCGTATGATACAACAATCACTCTGCCACCGTGAAGGTGTGTGTGTGGGGGGGGGGGCGGCAATATCTGAAACATCTACCTCATAGTTTGAGATTAAATCATTCGAGTTCTAAATAGGTTTTGTTTGTGGATTTTATTCACATTTTAATATTATAAAATGGATGGAGCCATTGCTGAATTCATACAGAATCTCGATTTTTTTTTTTACATATTTTGCTGTATAGATATGGGGTGGCATCTGCTGAATACAGTTGGAGCTCTAACTCTGCCACCATGGGGAGGGGGTTCTTCTTTTTCTTCCTTCGGCTCTACAGCCCATTTAGGGCCCTGGCCTGCCATATACTACTCTTCTTCACTTTTCTCGATTCATGATCTTCTTTCTCCACTCTCTCACTCCTATGGCTTTAAGGTCTTTCTCCACTTCCTCTAACCGTCTGCTTCTTGGTCTTTTCTCATTGGTTGTTGCCGTGCTGAAATGCAGCGATACTAACGCTACTGACGTGCAGTACTTTCATGAAGAATACATGTGTTTCACCAGAGCCATACTTATGGATGGGCGAAATTGGCCACCACCTATCCTAGGGATCATTTATATTACGTGTGTCTCCAAGCCACCCACTAGTAGCCGCCTACTCTACTTATTAACGCAATCTTATTGTTTCTTTAGAGGTTCGCAGTTTTAATCAGAACTTAAAACACACAGCAAATTTTCTGATAATGTGGTTGATGACGCGCGAAGAGAGTTTGACAATACTCCGGACTGGGACGAGTGTCAGATACTGGTCAGAGAGTTATAGTTTGTCAAAGGTAACAAAAAAAATCTTCTATCGAGAGCCCTCTTCTCCCCCCCCCCCCCATCCCTGGTATTTGGAATAAGACTTTTGCCCTTTTTTCGAAACCAGCCAATAGCCACGACAGCGTGGCCTTTATAGGCTTTCTAAAACTGCAGACGTTTGAAGGATGGCCGAGTGGTGTAGATACTCGACTGTCGACCTAAGATTCCTGGGTTCGATCCTAGGTGAAATTTGGTGCTAAGTCATCCCACAAGTCCACCCAGCTTTAAATGGGTACCTGACTTAAGTTGTGGAAGTAAAGGCGGCTGTGCTTTGAGCTAACCACACAATCCCTTCTTATGCTGGGGTTATAGAAACAGATTAATTCTACACTTTATCTGCCCGATGGCCCGCTAGGGCTAAGGGAACTTTACTTTTAAAACTGCTGACACTTACGGGTGAAGGGTGGGGGGTTCGAATGCCTTATACAGAGCCGTAAGTCTAGGCCCCTTTACCAGAAGTAGCCACCCAAAAGGCCCGTGCGCGTTTTCATTCCATTACTGTGTGTAGTATAAAAAATATTTTAATGAGCCGCACCTTATTAAGTTAAACAGAATCCAGTGAACAAAAGTATATAAACGTGGGAACATGGGCGGCCGCACAAAATCAATACTCGTGCGTCTAAGACTGCCATGGGCGAAACTACGGCCCTCGCAAGGTTGTTCAATGCGGCCCGCGGTTCGCCTCTTGTTTTGGAGTAAGGCACGTCAATAGCCTTTCATATTATGTCATTTACACTCAAGTTCTCTCAGTGCATGCCAAACACTCCATCCAACTTTTTCTTGGTTCGTACCGCTGGTCAAATTAACAAGCCCAATGTGGCCCGCGATTCAAAAAAGTTCGCAACTCCTCTTAACTATCATTGAATCAGTTGTTGTTACTTTTGTTTTCAATATACCATAATGGCTTTATCTTTCTTTTCTTTTTTAACTTTTGTTACATTGACTGTGGTGTGGCTCTTACTATATGGACTTTTTTTTTTATATTTTGTTTTACAAAACTCTATTAAGGGGCTGTCCGTTATTTATGTCAACAAATATTTGGCAATTTTTACCCCCCTCCCCCCTTGTCAACAACTTGTCAAACTTCCAGAGACCCCCCCCCCCCTTATAAAATTACGTCAACATTTGATTACCCCCCCCTTAAAAAAGATGGCTTCCAAAATGTTTATGTGGCAAAATTAGTAGGAATATAGTTAGTTTAATTAAAATACTAAAATGTTAAGCGAGTGTGTATAACACAGGACTACAAACGCTGCTTAATTTTCCTTTATTAAGTAATTATATTAAATTTAAAAAAAGTAACATTGTTGACGTCAACTTTTCTTGACCTTCCCCCTCCCCCTTGTCAACAATTGTCAAAAATTTTCTGACCCCTCCCTCCCCCCTATGTTGTTGACGTAATTAATGGACAGCCCCAAAGCGCTTGTACCACCACCAACACAGAAAAGCTGTCTTGGTTCTTAGCAGTAGCGACTAATAGACCTGGGTGCACTTTCGTTGTGAGGATATTGTGAGGTAACCTGGTCTGAATGCTGTGAGTTGGAGCGACCAGCGTGTCCACTATAGCTGGCTATTGTAGGAGTGAAATAAGGGCACAGCCAAAACCGTCATCTAGTGGTTTATACTGCAGTGGTCCCCAAACCCCGGGTCGCGGTCCGGTACCGGTCCTAATTGGAAGGAATGTTACTGGGCCACCCAAGAAACTATAAACTATTTCCTTTTTTTTTTATTTTTCTTATTTCGTGATTGGGCGACTTTCCATGGACGAGAAATAATAATCAACGCCCTCGCCCCCTTTCCAGTGGGCCGCGATGAAATTAGCAAACGCTGACCGGTCCGTGGAGAAAAAGGTTGGGGACCACTGGTTTATAGGTTCTAAGAGATACATATACCATCATGACAGGGACTTCAACGAATAGGAACTACAGTTACTACACATAGAGTATTCTGTGATACGGTATATTTCCAACACTTACTTTTCTCGACCCTGAATGTGACAATCGCAATCATCCCCATTCACTGAATAAATAATGCCAGGGCCGCATCTGTTCTTAAGACGTTAAGTTGTTTTGTTCTCGTCGTTCTTGCTCGAAAAGATACTCCACTTTATTGTATATTTCAAATAAAGATTGTAGTTTTATCAGTTGATTGTACAGCGATTTAGGGTGTGCGTTAAACTTGCTGACTTGCTGATAATGTAGTTTTATTTTGGATTTTGCTACAAAAGTAGGGGTCTAGTCATATTTCTTCATTAGCCCTAGAAATTCTGACTGCGGCCCTGACCAATGGCCGGTGGCCATTGAAAAGGCCGTAGCCAAAATTTTGTTTGGGGGGGGGGGCTGTGCGGAGAGTTTTTTATAAGAAAAAATGAGAACGCAATGATAAAGAAGTATATTTTATAATATAATTTAATTTTTAGAATTAATTAGGGGGAGGCTGCAGCCCCCTAGCCTCCCCCCGCCCCGGCTACGGCCTTGGCCATAGATGTGGACCTGATCATGACTGGGATTTTGATCAACGATTTATTTTGTCCACCCCTAATTTTTTTTTTATTCACAGAATAGATGTGGCGATATCTGGTTAATGTAAAAAGTTGCATCATAGCATTCAGCAAGAGTGTCAACAATACGTCCAGGCGACAGACTCAACTGATAACAGTCTCAAACAGAACTTATCCAAAGTCACCAGAATGAGTTTTATGTGTCAAAAAGCTAGCTATCTCAAAGAAGTAATACCGTTTGGCTTTTATTATTTTAAAATGTTAGCTTTAGTCATTATAAAAAACGGTTTCAAAGCTACTTCATTCAAATATTAAGATAAATTCATAAACTTGGTGTCATTTGACAGCTTGCAGCTAGGATTACCCAATGCTCACATTTTAAATACAATCAAAGCAATAATAAAAATTTTGAAATTTTTATCAAAGTGCCTACTTTGTTATTGACTGGTCTGTTTTTTGTCATGCCAATTTATATAAAAACACTTGTCTTATGCCATAAGTTATGGCTATGGTTTAAAACATCAGACCGTCTAGACCCATTCAACAATAATTGAGCTAACACCCCAAAGGCCAAATAATTTTCATATTTCTGGTTGTTGTAATCAATTTGTGAGGTATGGCAATTCAATTAATTGGTAATTTTTAAATATCGCAAGATAGTGACCATAATTATTTTGATAAATATTATTGGACTGACAAGTGTAATTGTATAACTAATAGTATATACTGATTTCTTAAGTGTAATACAATGCTCCTATTCCTACTTTTACACCCCCCCCCCCGGTAATTTCATTTCATAAGATAGGTATTTTTTGTAACTTATCATTTATCATGACTTATCGTCTTATGGCTCTCTGTAAAGCATAAGACATTTACAAATACAATCTGAGGTAGTCACGTCAATGTAGAAATATACCGTAACTCGAAATAGTTTTTTTTTTAATGCAAATGGAACTAATACTTATTAATTCATTTCTTTCAGTCTGACAGGGAACAAAATACCTTTTTAGCGCCCCCGCACCTTCGAAAACAATATAATATTTAGGTAATGTACCATTTGGCGCCCCTTTGTAAATAGCACCTGACAGATGCCCCTTGCTCCCCGCAGGACGCCACTGTGACAGGTCTTTGATATTTTGTACCCATATATATATATATATATATATCATACTAAATAGTAGATCTTCAGTTAGAGATACTTTAGCATTATTTTCCTTTTCTTTTAAATAATTATATTTCCACCTCCCATCCCCTTTCCCCACCACCAATTTCAAGATAACTCTTATTGAAAAAAAGAAAACACTTGAAAACTTTGCTTTTTTAAAAACTTTAGATTGTCTCCACTTCCTCTTAGAAATCTTTACATTCACCCCCCCCCCCCATTCCCCATCCCACAATTCAGTTTTCCATGCTTAACAATTGGAATAAGATTTAGTTCAAAACTTTTATTCATGTTTAAAAAAACCATTATCTTTTGTATCCCGGGACACAATTTAACATGAGAAAGATCTTTGCCCATTGTTCTGGCGTTGGATCACGAGAAAGACTTTGTCTAATACCTACTTTGGATCGGTTCTCTTTTATGTAGAGCTGCAGACAGCCGAGAGAGCTTAAATAAAAACAAAAAAATAACAATATTCTTTTTGTATCTTTTCATCCACATTTTAAAAAGACCATCTTTGCTTTGTTTTGTTATGATTTTACGTTAGTGTTATGGTCAGGCAGTTCCGTAGCGAGCTGAATTAACCGCGCCCGGGGCACAATACCTTTTAGCGCCCCGCCCCCATTCGAAAACTATTATATAATACTTACTATATGTAAAATATACCATTTTGCGCCCCATTGTGAGAAGGCCTGAGCGCTAAAAGTCCCTCTTGCCGCCCCCCGCCCCCCCCTCACTACGCCACTGTGGTCAGGTATTAATAGTAAATGATGCGATAACATTTTCAGTGTGTCTTATACATGTATAGGCCTGTATATATATATATATATATATATATATATATATATATATATATATATATTTGCAAGACTGTCCCATTACACGTCTGTCTAATTTGATGCAAAGTTGAATACAATACTGTGTAATCAAACGAGGTATGGCAGGATTATACAATTATCTCCACAAATCTTCCTAAAGGCTAAGTAAAGATTTAGAGGAAAAATATTTTAACAATGTGAGAATATTATTTTTATCATCATACATTTGAAATTTCAGCCATCTCTATGTCCCATCTGGAGGCAGTGGCGTAGCGCGCTTAACTCTCGCCCCAAAAGTACATTACAAACAAAATTCTGTATTATAAATTGGTCCAGTTCGCTTGATCTATTACCCTTTATAAATGAGTTAACACTTCGGTAGCGATAGCGCTCTCTCTCTCTCTCCGTTGCTGCTTCCCCTGTGTGAGCTTTTACCCCTAGCTTGCGCAAAAAAAAAAAGCTAAAATTTCGGTCGCTGGAACTGTGAAATCACTCAGTTCAATACAAGAGTTTTTTTTTTGCACCTCTTACATTGCATGGCTAAGACATTAAACTTAAAGATATTGTACAACGGGGTGGCAAACTACGGCCTGCGGGTCGCATGCGGCCCTTAAGCGTATATTATGCGGACCGTATGTATGTACATGTTGCGAGTGTAAATGCGAGATTAATGACAAAATACATGGTTATTATCATTAATTCATATTTTTATACGTTGTAAATTGTAATTGAAGGAGACAAAATATATGCGGCCCATCGATAACAATCATGTTTTCAATATGGCCCTCCGTAGAAAAGCTGGCCCACCCACCGTTGTACAAGTATAACGAAAGAATTAAAGATAAAAGAAAAAGGATTCCTATACTGAATGTAAGTTATCGATAATATCAAGTGGAATCAGGGGAAGGGGAGGTGCTGCAGTTCCACAGTGCCACGAGCTAGTCGCCATTAAACGGGAATAATGCAAACAGGTCGTTGCTGCCAAAAGAACGGACAGTCGGTCGTCGAGAGAAAAGTACGGAGTAATATGGACATAGGGGTCAAAAAATACAAAAAACAAACATCCGAATGAAATTCATACGTCTGGTAACCATAGAACCAAAAAAAAAAAAAACAAGAAAATTAAGCTCTGTAAAAACAGGACGTTTTAGAGCATTTTCAAGTGTATAGAGAGTGTAAGTAAGTCATGTTTAATAACTGTTACAAAAATAAATAATGATTACGCCTCCCTTTGTTTAGCTTATAATCTATATATAATATATAAGCTCCCTAGAGCAATTGAAGCCCGGCCCTGAGAGGTCCAACGCGAAATGAACTGATGTACACATGGTAGTCCAAGACCTACAAAATGATATATACATCACGGGTCTAGGACTTATGGTTGCTGAGATCTAGGGCGCTCCTTTGTTAATATAGCTTATATAGTAAAAATAAGTACTTTTATAAGCCCCTTTACGGCCCCCCAGAGATCAGATCTAAAAAGGACTTTGATGCACACATGGCAGGCCAAGACCTACAAAATGATATATACATCATGGGTCTAGGACTTATGGTTGTTGAGATCTATGGTGATGAGGACAGACAGACAGACAGACAAAAATTATGGACAATAGAGCATTTTTTTCGAAAAATGCTCTCTAAAAAGTACAGTAAATCCCCAAAAGGCTCATCGGGGCAGAGATGAAATGTAGAATTCATCTGTTTAAGTAAACCTTGCATATCAAGGGATTGTGTGGTTAGCACAACACCCAGCCGCCTTTACTTCCTCATATTTAGAGTCAGGTACCCATTTAAAGCTGGGTGACTTGGGGGCTTTCACCAGGACCTGATAAAGTCAAAAGATCCCCATTGAGATTCGAACCTGGGACCATCGGGTCGACAGTCAAGCGCTCTACACCACTCGATCACCGTCCATTAGAAACATAAGCACAATACAAAAAAAACACTACAGACAACAGACGATACATATTTTTTTCCACCCAGTTGTTAACAAAAATAAAACTGAAAAACAAAAAAAAAAATAGCAAGGGAAGTAACTATAAACATAAGGGGATAAGTGGGCTAGACGTGATTAGTCAAGGTAATTATAAATAGAAAGGACGGACCGTGTAGTGCCCTTCACAAGACCTATGCTAGTAATCTATTCAAGTAGTGCAGCAGCACAAAAACCACTGTAGGCCAGACGACAGCGTCACACAAGCGGCGCCACTAAAGGAAGTGGGAGGGACGGGGTAGGGGGTGGAGCAAAGAGATATTTAAGATATAAAAACTAAATAAATCCTTGCAATGTTTTTTTTTGTTATTTAAGTAAATGATTCATTTAAAAATTCGTAGAATACAAATCAAAAATATAATAGTCATTATAGATCTAATAATTTTTCTATTAATTATTCATATCTTTACAGACAGAAGGCATGGAAGATAAGTAGCCTTATCTCTCTCTCTCTCTCTCTCTCTCCCTCCCCCCACCCCCACCTTCCCATTCAGAGCCGGTCAAAGCGTAACAGTTAAATAAATGCATGATGCCTCGACAAGTGTCAAATGCTGGGTCCAATTTAAGCTGTAGATCTTATTAAAACGCTTCATTGTCCGCGGGGCTCTTTCTTTGGCGCGAGGCTCTGTGCTACCCGTAGTTGACCACAACCCCATCTTAAAAGACCGCTTCTGCTGCCCCCTACCCCGCCCTGCCCACACCCCCCACACTCCCCACACAGAACACAACTGCATGTTCTATCCACACCATGACACAGTTTAATTTTGCCTGTTATTTCTTTTCTGGAAGATACCATTTTTAACTTGGAGAATGAATAACAAGGGGAAATAATATATATCTAGCTTAGGGAGTAAAGTTTTAGCCCATCCTCCCCTTTACTCCCCCCCCCCCCCCCGCGACTTGCTGCCCCACGACTAGCAATTTGACAAGCTAAGAAAACTATCGGGTGTCTTGAGACTCAGAGCACTTCTTATGTATGGGGCAAACTAGACCTTGGGCCCACTCTCTCAAAAGGCCCCCCCATCAAAATGTTGCTGCCACAAGGGCCCCGGCTAATATTACAACAACAACAACACCTACTAACGTCTCTGTCTATGGTATTAATGTGGACATGGTCGCGCCGCACTGCGGCATACATTGGTAGAACACCCCGGGGCGCCAACTTCTTATCAGGGGCGGCACAATCTGACCTATAAGAAGAGAGAGTTTCTTTAATAAAAGAATACAAAAATGGAAATGCTCGAATCAAGGGAGATCCCGGGTCAGGCCCGTAGCGTGCGGGGGCCGGGCCCCCTGCGTTTTGTCTGGCCCCTCTGCTTATTTGCTCTATTTAGTAAAATGTACTACCTGCACCTCCCGCTATTGTCGGTCTGCTGTAGAATGCCTGGCCCTGCTGTAGAATTTTCACGCTACGGGGCTGCCTTTGGGTGTGTGTGTATGTAAGGGGGGGCAAAATACTAGTTTGCACCCGGGCTGCATATGGGCTAGGTGCGGCAGTGTCTGTAAGATAAGAATGCGCATATTTATATCTCGTATTCTGTGTTGAGCACCGTTGAGGCAGTCAGTAGTGTGCCCTTCACACGTTTCTACCATACTGTTACGGGTCCTTATATTGAGAATACTTGTAGAAGGTGTATTAACTAAACAACACAAATCACGAAGTTAACTCCAGTGAAGTAACATCAAACAATCATTTAATACTTGAACATAAACTGACATAAAGGTAGAATTAGGAGGAGTACAATAGCAAACTATAAAAATGCATCCATCTACATAGACGCCCAAAGCTAGACTAACTATAAACAAAGACAGTTCCAATCATTGAGCGAATATACGTCATTTGTACCAAATGAGGTATACAGCAATTAAAGTCCCCAATATTTACACTAAGATGGCGGAATGACGCCATGGATACTGTGGTGGGCGGAGCCTACCAAATTGCGTCATCAAACTTAGACTATATTATTTCTCCACATTCCTCCCTCTACCTAAGCATGATGTAATCATGTAAACTCCAATACTAATGCCGACAACAGGTAGCCACATGAAACAAAGTTCAATCATAGAACATATTCAAATCATCATAACAACAAAATAAATTATACCATGATTAATCAAATCAACATTGCATGGAACTATAAATCAATACATGCAAACAATATAATAAATATCATCAATCAAATATGCATAAACATATTGAATTAAATTGTACCTTCTTCATCTTTTTTTCTCTTTTCGTCACTGGTATTTATTATTTTATTATATTTTTTTTCTATGTGACTTGTTAATTTTTTTTTCTTTCATGTCACTTGTATATCTTTCTATTATCTTTTTTTTCAGGTGACCTTTTTATTCATGTCTCTAGTTATTCATTATTTTTTTCCGAGTGACTTCCTTTTTTTTTCATCATAATCAACAAATATTATCAAACATATTATGTCATCATATACACATATACATGTAAACATGTCATCATATGAACATACATAAGCATGTAAACATACACATTATGGTGAACCAAATTTCTTACTGCCAGGACATAGCTTAAGCAGTGAACACGCTAAAATCTCTCCAATTCCCATTAATATTTCTCTCCGTGGTTGGAGTGAAACCATAGTTCGCTCTTCCACCCTGATTATAAATCTTACAATCATTCTTGCAACATCTCAACAAACATGTCCTACATGAACAGTGGTAATGAGGGATAAAGTTCTGGTTCATTAAAATTTACTACATGTCTAACATGGGGATTTTTATGGGGATATCTACTGCAATTATTATAAGTTAGACATCTAACTGTGTTAAATGTAGCAGTATCGACCAATGGGTGGAATCTCTTCCATTCACGGTTTTCATTTCTTTTATTTTCTTTTCCATACGACCATCTATTTGTTTCTCTGGTTTGACCACCACATGCTCTAGATTTCTTGATTTGTACATCATAATACCTTCTTGTTTCTTTTGATTTTCACTGGGTACAATGTAGTTTTTGTCTCTTTGACAATAATAGTTAGGGTTCTTTCTTTCTTTCAGTATTATAATTCTTGAGGTTTGGTTGTTCATTGATTTAGGTTCTTCCTCTATGACATTCAGGAATGGAACTGAATGTTTTGGCAATTGTACCTCTAGCATAAGACTTGTGTTGGATTTCTTTATTTACGTGTCTGCTTGCTTTATTATCTTGATTACTTAATTTGCCATCTCTATTTCTGGGTATATGGTTCTCTTGGCTACCTTTATATAATTGGAGTCTTTATCTCCAACTGACGATTCTACTTTATCCAATCTGTTAATTTTATCTTTCAAACTTCCATTAATCTTTGTTTAGTTAAAACTGTAACCACATCGACTGATTCTATTCTCTTAACAAGTTTATTTACAATCCTCTCTTATTGCGTCTACCCTAAGTGGTAGGTCTTCTCCAAATTAGTGCAAGTCTTTGATTTAGTACGTGAAGGTCATTTTCCCTGTCTAAAATCAATTTATTCAGTTCTGCCTGTATTTTTTCCTTCTTGACTTGAGATGTTTATTTTCCAATTTTAACTTCTCATTTTCTTCACTCTATGCTTTCTCTATCATGTTTATCATCTTCAGCCTGCATTATCTAGTAACATTGCACATATGTTCCTCACTTATTCTGTCAACTTTATTGAATCCTTCCATCAGTTTGTCATTGTCTATTGACACTAATGATTTTTTCTTCTCTTCATCTTCTTTGTCTCTCTATAAATTTGTTTGAAAAAAATTCACCAGTAAAATTACCTAGCTTGAGGATGGGGTCATTTTATCGCCCTCCACACTGACTCCAGGGGGTATTGACATCTCAAGCTCTAAGCGCCTTCTTTCCTTCAGGACTGCTTGCATTCTAGCTTCCTGAACTAAGGCTCTCTTCACCTCTCTCTGTTTTTCTTCCCTCTCTCTCTGCTTCTTCTTCTTCCATCTCTTTTCCTTTTCCTTTCTTTCTTCCCTCTCTTTCTTTTCCTTTTCCAATCTTTCTTCCTCTCTCGCTTCTCCTTTTCCTTCACCTCACACTCCCTCACAGAAACCCAGGTCCGTAACTCCTGGCCTGTGAGGCCAAGTGCCTTACCAGCTTCAACAATATTTAAAATTGATGACATGGCAGTAACCGAAACCAATTATAACTAATAAATGAAAATGTTTGATACTATATATCACACACAAAAAATATTCTATAATGTCATTAACATACAAGTAATAACAAAAATAAATACAATAATCTTTACCAAAAACCAGCAAATTAAATGTTTTGGCTGCTCAGGGTGGACCCTATTTTAACTTCTACTGTATTAAATACAGAATTCCACCAAGAACAACAAACAAATAATTACACCAGATTTTAATATTCTAATAAAAAATATATTAAAAAATATGCCAACTTACATATAAAGAAAATACACAATAGTAAATCGCTCCTTGACTTCGATGGTTATCCCGGTGATCCCGGTCCGCGATGTTCGATGTTCTCCGATAGTGGGGTTGACTAACACACGGGTTGATCCCCGGTGATCCCTGTCCGCATGTTCGATGATCCTTGGTTGATACTCGCGATCCTATGGTGGGGTCCTCTGACGATGAGGAGGTGATTCCCAGCCACACGGTAACGTCGGTCCCGTCAGTACACAGCAACTCTGGCCACTTCAGCAATATAGGTTACCCTTCAGCAAACATCAAGGTTGGCCTTCAGCAAACAGCAAGGTTGGCCTCTTCAGCAAACGGCAAGGTTGGCCTCTTCAGCAAACGCAAGGTGTTGGCCTCTTCAGCAAACAGTGGGGTTGGCCATCAGCAAACAGTAACGTCGGCCACTTCAGCAAACAATAGGGTTGGCCACTTCAGCAAACAGTAACGTCGGCCACTTCAGCAAACAATAGTTGGCCACTTCAGCAAACAGTAACGATGGCCACTTCAGCAAACAATAGAGTTGGCCACTTCCAGCAAACAGTAACGTCGGCCACTTCAGCAAACAATAGGGTTGGCCACTTCAGCAAACAGTAACGTCGGCCACTTCAGCAAACAATAGGGTTGGCCACTTCAGCAAACAGTAACGATGGCCACTTCAGCAAACAATAGAGTTAATACCAAAACAGTAACGTCGGCCACTTCAGTAAACAACAACGCTGGCCACTACAGAACATGCCAGGCTTCTGTTTGTACCAAATGACGTATACACTAAAGTCCCCAATATTTACACTCAAGATGGCGGAATGACGCCATGGATACTGTGGTGGGCGGAGCTACCAAATTGCGGCATCAAACTTAGACTATATTATTTCTCCACACATACCATTGACCGCAACAGGCATGCAGACACGATGCCAAACGTAAACTTGACCCACCGTGGCACGAGCTAATAAATAAATGAACCACGGACTCACAGCCAAATGCGAAACCGATAATTTCTTCGCCCCCCAATCCAATAATCATGGCTACGGGTCAGAGTCCAAGGACCCCTTTTTGGGTCAAAAACTTGCCCACGGACCTCAAATTACTACATATATGCATACAAATTACAAATTAAAAACAACAACATTTTGTTGAAGAAGTATGCTTTAAAATTATAATTTTGTTTAAAAAAAATTGTGTTTAATTTGATGAACTTGATGATGTTATGGGTGTATTGATGCCTGGTCAATTTTTGTAGGTAGCAACAACAAATCCACACGAGCTCTAATTTCTAGTCGGTTATTCTTTTGTGTGCGATGAGGTTCATAACGGTCCTGAATCAAAGTTCTACCACATAAGAAGACGGGAAAGCAGTCACCAACTTCTGTGCACAATTCATAATGCAGGATATAAAATTTAGTCCTTTTTTTGTAACCAGAATTCGTGGTGTCCTTGTTCAAACATTGGTTTAAGTTCCCTCATTTGTGATAGTTCATCAAGCTGCTCCTGTATTTTTACGGATTCATATGTGTTTGGATTTGAGTTTGTCCACTCTAACGTTCAAATCAGATATGTGACGTTATTATCCAAATATGTAACGTTTTTAATGTTACTTTAGATATCTATCTTTCAAGCTGGACTAATGTTCCTATATGACTTTACACAGCCACAACATATATATGTATACTTAATATATCAACGCTAACGTTTGGTCTACCAACACAAAACATATACTTTAATGCTTACTAACATAGATGAATAGATATACAATATATAACATAAGTCCTCGTCTAGTTATGTTTTTACGTCTACTACTACACCACAATCTACAACTACTACACCTAACTCCAACTACCTACTTCTCTAACTACGTCCAACTCGTATGACTGTCAGCACCGTACTAAAATAAAGAAGTCCAAGGTCACTAGCATCCTGTCAAAACATCAGGTCAAGCTATGTCGGGGGGGGCGTAGCACATGATACTACAAAATATTGTAACTGCTGGGACCTCGACCCAGTGGTGAACCTGGAATGTGCAGAATGATCGTTATGGCGGGGCGTTAGCACACGGTGGGGGTGGGGGTTAATTCTACACATAATCTACATCGTCACATTCACCCAAAAGAGTATTCAATGACCTTGCTCGGAGATAAAAGAAGAAATATTCCAAATCTTATTCAGGTTCATGAAGAAGGTCTTCATCCCTTTTTCGAAAAAAGATTTGGAAACTGAGAACATTCTCCTCTTTCCAAGTTTTGTTTGCACCGAAAAAGTTTTGCCACGAACGCTTTTAGTTTTACTTAAATTAAATTGGTCACCTTGTAGTTTCAAATTAGTTTTGTAAATTGTCAAATAAATCAGTCATATGAACTATGTCACTTTTTAATTCATTAAATTGTGTCGCAAATTTTGTCTTTGCTTTCCAGTAATTCCAACACCGAGTCAAAGAGCGCATAAAATTGATTTAAACATGTACCTTTAGATAACCAACGTACTTATGTGTGAAGTAGAAATGATTATAGTTTTCGTACTTTTTAAACAAAGCGATAAAATAATCTCTCATTTAAGGCATTCCTTTTGATTTTATTAACTGCTTTAATGACATAATCTAGTGATCCATGCAAATGTTTACGAAGATTTTTTGCGATGAATGACAAAATATACTGAAAATACATGTTTACAGCTTGTTTTAAGTATGCCAGAAAGCCCGTGTACCTTCCTACCATTGCCGAAGCACCGCAGTAGCAACAGAAATGTTATTAGTCAAGGTATAGCTTTTTACATTGAAAAATCTTCTTAATTCAGTAAAAACGTTTCACCTTGTATCGGTTTCCAAACATTACGCAATTAACAATTTTTGAAAAAACCTTCTATTACCACTAGCTGTATAGAAAATTAAGATGTTTTTATTAGGCTGCTGATTAAATCCGCGTTAATTTGCGATTAACGCGTCAAAAAAATTTGCGATTAAAAATTTTTAACGCAACCCTTAAATGCGTTAATTTGACCAAAATGTTGAAAGTTCACCACCGATAAATAACGGAATTTCACGCAACAATTTGAAGTTAAAGTCCGTTCACTTAGTAAGTAGATCTACCACCTCTAATCTCTGTCATAATTTCCACACACCCTCACCCCCAGGTACGTCGACAAAAGCCCCAATTGTAGTATAAAAAGATGATGTTTTGTTATATAGTCCTTGGACAAGTGAATTTCCTGCTCCCTTCCCGGTCGAAAAAAAGAAAAAGTTTCATTCACTAGTTTACATTATATACTGTAGTGTATTGGTGGATACTGTAGTGTACTGGTGGAAAAAGGAACAAGTCAGAGGCGTAGCGAGGGAAATGCAATTTGCGCCCGGGGCATTTTACCTTTTAATACTTTTTAGCGCCCCCCCCATTCGAAACCATATAAGATTATATAGAGAATATACCAATTGGCGCCTTGAACCTCGGCGCCCGGGACAGGCGTAACCCTCGCCCGCTTACCCTCCTAGCTACGCCTCTGCGACAAGTGTTTGGTGAACTCTGTTATAATTAGGTCAAAAAGTAACGAGATGTTAGAAATTTTGTATCACCCATTTTTTGCGCCCAATTTTTTATCGCATTTGAAAATACAGCGTCTTGCATCAGCTGCACTAACAGTTTCATGACACTTCAACTACTGTCTAGACATGGTCTATAGTCTCTAGGGACTATGCTATGCAGACATCAGTACACGAGACAGTGAGTGTATTTTTCAGAATTATTGTGATACTGAGCTAAATTTAATATTTTATATTAATTAACGTTCTGAAACTAGCGGTGTCGATATGATGGAGAAAGAAAGGCATATTTTCGTTTGTGCTTTTGTATATAGCAATAAAAACATCAATAGATTTTTCTGCTATTAGACCGGCAAACAGTCTGATACAACTGTTGCTATAACCGAAATGAAACGAAAGAAAGAATTTTTAATGTTGACACACAAAAGAACAACAGAAGATTAAAATGAAAGCTGACCTATCAAAATTTTGCTTTGAACGTTTGAAAACGTGTAACATTAAAGAGTGTCATTTTATTAAGATACTTTTTTATTAATTTAACTGACAGACAGATAAAAAAATAAAATGTTCTTTTCTATTGTTTACTAAAACATTGAACAAATAGTTTATAATATGAAAGTAAATGAATGAAAGAATATAAGAGTAACATTTATATACATTGACGCGCAAAAAGCAAAAAACTTCAAAAAGAAAATTAAAAGTAAATTTGTCCTTCAACTCGGCGACTGTGGTTTTCATTTCTGACGCGTACTCCTAGTTTGAAACAATGGAACCGGTGTCAACATGTTTCCTGGGACATCTTTAAGTGGAGAGAGAGTGTGTTAAAAATGTGACTTGTTGGGAGGGGGGGGGGGAATAAAAAAACGCGTTAATAAAAGTGAGCGAGAATTTTCTGGCTATGGTATTATTTTATGAAAGAAAAGTTACATTTGAGATATAAATGACAAGTGTATTTTTTTTTGAATGGGAATTGATGTAGGGTAAAACAGGACTTACGTGTGGGCGAAGTGAAGCAAAATAAGGACAGGGAGGGAGGGAGTGAGGGTTGACATACGTCATTAGTTCAGAAACTGTGGTACGAAAAAGGTTAGACATTGTTGTTAAATAAAAAAAGAAAACAATTCGCATCATTGACGTGATTGATATGTCCATAAACTGGTCTCAATAACTAATTCAATAGACATATATGCTAATGCTTAATAAATATTGTATAATTCATTAAACCTCTTTCGTAAAGTGCAAATGACTTGTTTATTATGCCAATGTTATGCTTTGATCTATGACATAATAGTTTGAATACAACAATTGTATTATATTGTGTCGATTAAAATGTGCGTTAATTTGTGATTAAAATTTTTAATCATGCGTTAATTTCATCGGACTTTTTTAATCGAACAGCAGCTCTAGTTTTATGTAATCAAATTAAGAATTTTCTATGGACTGAGCCATTTAGTCAATCCTTCTTTGTACTTTATTATTAATCAGTGGAATTCTTTTTACAATGTCGAAAGCTTTTTGTACAACACGGTACGTGTTACCTCATTACAGCTGGTAAAATAATTTTATATTAAACCTTTACGCGGACCACCTGAAGCTCTTCAGGGACCCCCCTTAAATAAATTTTAATCTTCCACGGAACCCCTGAAAAGTACCGGGGGACCCCCTAAAGTCCTGTGGACCACTTTGGAAACCACTGGGTTAGACGATTGCATTTAAGGATTATCTTTTTTAAGCCATCTAGATCGATAAAAAGATTTTTAAAAGATCTGTGATCATTTTTTATCTTTCATATTTTTTTATTATTTGCCATTATGTTTTGAGGCCATTCTGAGTGTTTGTTTAATCTATTGCTGTATAATCTTCGAGGCTGTACATCCGTAACATTCTGCTCAATGGGTGCTTTCGCTTTCATGATAGTTTTAAGTACGGTTTGCATGATACCATCAGAAATGAAATCCATACTCAATTAAACCACTTCAACATATTTGGATTATATGCACAGATGGCAGGGTTGTTAGTATCGAAGTATCGGTATCGACTGGTCGTCACAGTATCGGTTGTGATACTTTTTTTAAGTATTGGTTGCTGTATTGCCGATCCTTTTTTGTAACAAGTATTGATTTGGTGTATCGCTGATACATTTTAAACGAATTTTTTCGAAACTCGATGCCAATACTTTTCTATTTCCACTATTAGCTATAAACAGAAAAACAATAGCGAATTTAATACATTGTTTAAAGAGTAATCTACAAAAAATTCAATCACTACTAGTAATCATAGGTTAAAGATAAGCTGTTTCAATCATTACTCGCAAACGAAGTAGTTTTATTGGTGTTAGCTTACTGTGCATTGGTTAGAATTAGAACCTGAGTCACTTGAGAGACAAGGCCGTTGCTTGGCTATGCATAGAATAGTTGGCCGATATACATATGATTGAATTGCCAAAACACTAGAAGCAATCAACAGAGAATTTGAAATGGAGAATGGCCACAGAGCTAATGATTATTGCAAGCGAAAACCTCAGCAGTGGCGTCCCTAGGTGGGAGGAGGGGTAAAAAAATCGAAAGCCCCTGTCCCAGCCGGTGGGGCCCCCAAAAATGCTTTACATTAAATATTAAGTACATAATCTCATGTTATGGTGTCACCACAACACAGGCCCCGCAGGCCCCCAAATCCCTAGGTTCGGCACTGAACCACAATGTTAAACGGATCTCTCAGATTGGCAACATTCCAGAAGACTCTATTTTAAATGCAATAAATTATGGGGTGTGGTGGGGGGAGGGAGAAAAAAAGGGTGGGGGTTAATGTACATCTGCTATTAACACGACAGCTGGTATACATTGTAGAGCATCGTAACGAAATGTAATTGCTTTCTTATCTGTAAGGCTTTGTTTTATCTCCAACAGTCTAAACACGATTTAAGTCAGTTTAACATACTCAAGATCTTTCTTTTGGTTTTTATTATCGAAATAGATGGCCACATAGAATATATTTATTTGATTTATATTCGGTTGGGGGAAAAAAAAACATTTTCCAGAACTAATTCGGTCAAATTAGTAACTTTATCATTCATGTAATTAGTATATAGGCCTTACTTTCTTTCCTTACGTCATCGAAATATTGCGTTCGATCTCAAAATAATTAGTTGATAGACAGGACAATGGGAAAACGAAGGGTGGAGTCAGTAAAGTCACTCGGGGGTGGGGTGGTTTTTTTTTGGGGGGGATGCGGACCGCAGTGCATGTGACACCATTAGGAATGACATTAAAAGTAACAATTCTAAACTTCATAGAATAAAGAACTCGGAGTCTAGTCAGGTTTTTATAACCGATCATAGTCGAAGACATGAGCAGGAGCCACCGGAAAGAGAGCGTCTGGAGTTTAGGTAAATGAATACAATTCCAAGCTGCTCGAATCAATCTAGAATTTTTTTTATAAATGTTCTAAAAATAAAAGGACGCATGGTCACATGGTTTCATGAACTTGAGACGTAGTTTAGAAATTCATTAATGAAAGTAATATACGACTTCCTGAAATACAGTCAGTAATAGGCATCTTCCTGAAATACTGCCCACATCACCAATTATACTTTCCCCTAGACCCCGACCACATCACCAATTATACTTTTCTCTAGACCCCGACCACATCACCAATTATACTTTCCCCTAGACCCCACCAACATCACTCAATTATACTTTCCCCTAGACCCCACCAACATCACATACTTTCCCTAGACCGACACCACATCACCAATTATACTTTCCCCTAGACCCCACCAACATCACCAATTATACTTTCCCCTAGAACCCGACCACATCACCAATTATACTTTCCCCCTAGACCCCACCAACATCACCAATTATACTTTCCCCTAGACCCCACCAACATCACCAATTATACTTTCGCCTTGACCCCACCAACAACATCACCAATTATACTTTCCCAGACCCCACCAACATCACCAATTATACTTTCCCCCAGACCCTGACCACATCACCAATTATACTTTCCCCTAGACCCCACCAACATCACCAATTATACTTTCGCCTTGACCCCACCAACATCACCAATTGTACTTTCCCTAGACCCCACCAACATCAACAATTGTACTTTCGCCTTGACCCCACCAACATCACCAATTGTACTTTCGCTCTTGACCCCGCCCCCATCAACAATTAAACTGTCATGGGTTCGAATCTCGTCATTTTCTCCCAGGCCACCTTGCCGACACAGATTAAGTCCAGGGCAAACACAGTAACTGCCTCGGGCAGTCTCGATGGATGGCTTGGTGGGGGCAGTTGGTTCGCTTGCACTTGCAGGTCTTCACACACAGAGCCGTTATTACGTATTTAGGTCCAGAGACTTCCAGAGATGTCTGGGGGCCCTGGGCAGAGAATTTCCGCTTCTACGGAGAGATGGGGTGGGGGAGCGGGGCGTTAGACGGTCTTCACACTTTTCCATCTATAATAATACCTCTGGCTTATGTCAAAAGACTCTCCTTACCGCCGGTCACGTCGGTGTATTCGGTTAATATATTGAAAACTATCACCGGAAATTCTATTTTTAGCAACAGGGAAGTTCACATCGTCCCTGGGACATTCGCCGGCTAGCAAACATAGGCAGTAGGTCTAACATATTTTAATATATATGTAATGTTGTATAAATACAAATTATGAAATTATTCAGTTGTGCGACAGAGCCGTTCAATGGGGCCCTAGGCGAAGGTACACTTGCGGCCCTAATCTCAAATGCCATCATAGCCACTGCTAGCAATGTTTGTTATCTAACATTGCAAGATATCTCTGAGGGGTCGGCATATGAGTTGAGTGCCTCCCCTTCCCCCAACAATTTAGTCATTTGAGCCCATGTCACCTGACTTCGGTTTCCCATCCCTTGTGTCGGGCCTGGCTGCATGTCTGCCAGAATGTCAAACTTTAATAAAACTCCGCTTGCCTTGTTTGATGGTTAAAAAAAACAACAATATTTTAAATTTGACAAGGCTACGTCAAAACAAAAGTCCAGAAGGGGGGGAGGAGGAGGTAAGATTCAAGTTCTAGAGCAGCTGTCCAGTTCGCCTATCCACAGGAAGTGTTATGACAGTTGACCAGCTTGAGTCCAGGTAATGATACATATTTATTTTCTTCCCTGGATCAATGCCGTAATTCGATTTTAATAAACTGTATATTTCAGGGGGCCTAAGAGAGTGGAATGTATGAAAAGAAATTGCAATATCTGAACTTTCGAAATAAAAATAAAAAATGAAGTGGCTACGGTAACATCAAGCGCCATTATATTAGGTTAGCGGGAGTACTCATTTTTTTTCAAGTACCAGCAATTATATTATATTAGGTATAGGGTTAGGGATAGGTGTGGAGCAATATCTATTGATGTAACCAGGAAAAAAAATACGAACTCCGTCTTGATGTTACCGGGTAGCTAATTGAAATAAAAATGAAAAAATAAAAAGAAAATTATTTTTTATTAAACTGCCCAAACCTATAAAGTTTAAGACATCAAATCAAGAAAGTGTAGCAAATACTAAAAACATTTTTTTATTATTTTTCTTTTCTTTCATTAAACATAAATTGAAAAACAATAGAATCAACAATTAAAAATATAATAATTACATTTAATTCAAAAGATGAGGAAAACCATAAGGTACACAATACAGTTTACATAGGCTGCTGGGGAAAACAACAAGAAATTAGGGTTTCATATTTTACATCAGACATGGACACATCCAACATGGGCGCACATCACTTTCTAACATTTTGTCAGTCACGTGACATTAAATTATATACACATGTTTAAGGAAGCGAGTACAACTAATAATATATTGGCAGTATATAATTTCTTCCGTTTAGAATATGTAGATTTTCGTTGACATAATGCATCTAATAATAATTTGTGGATCATTAGGATTATGTTGGAAGAATGAATGAATCACGGAACACACACACACACATATATATATATGAATTAATATTTTTTAACTGGAAGTACTAGACGTTATCTGAAAATAATTTACAATTGAAGGAAAATAGATTTCTTGGAATTGTCATTCTCGCCTAGTTCACAATCAGTTCAAAACAAAGGAATCTCAGGCCTGGGTCATAGACTAAACCGATAGGCAAAACCTGAGTATTTTACTAATGACTTTATCGTGAATGGTTGTAAGCTTAGGAAAACGGGTGTATAGGATAAGCAGGTGATGCAATGGAGCAGGGGGTATAGAAGGTACAGCGGTGTATGAAGGTACAGCGGTGTATAGGCTGTACATCGGTGTATAGATGGTACATCGGTATAGATGGTACATCGGTGTATAGATGGTACAGCGGTGTATAGATGGTACAGCGGTGTCTAGATGGTGATGGTGGATAAAGAAGGACATAGGATGGTACAGCGGTGTATAGATGGTGCAGATACACAATAGCGTAGTCATTGGGGGCCCCAGTAAAAAGAAAAGAAAGATGTCCCTACTAGAAAAATACATTTTTAAATGTACAAATAGTGGTTTGGGAGGAGGAGGGGAGGGGGCGGCGCTTCAGAAGTTGGGGCACAGAGCGCGCCCGCTGTTAAATTCATCTTTCAGGAGTATCTGACAATTATTGGCGAAAGTAAAGGCATCTGGGCATTGTGCCCACGATCCCATACCAATACTTTAGCTACATAAACAGAGGTGTCCTCTGCATCATCTGACCCCCTCGGTGGTTCTAATATTATTGTGTATTAGGGGAAACTTTATACATCTGTGTGAATTTAAAAGTAAGTTAAGCAAGTTTATTTAGAGAACAATTATTTACAAAAGCTTATTTAATAAGTAACTAAAATCAATACATAACTGACATATAAGGTCGTACACATTAATTGTGTCTTCACGTGGTAACAGGTAAAAATGGCCTAGTTCTTGTCTGGCCAAAGATACACATTTATCAACCTATTATTAATGGAATTAAAGATGAACAGTAATTTGTGAACACACACAAAAACAAAACAACATGCTATATGATTGGTCAGTAAAATAACAAAGATAAATGAGTTTATCACAGTTAAAAATAAATTTGTTCATTTTTGATTATTTTTACCGTAAGACCTTCTTTTCTTTTTTAAATGCAGGATTTGAAGAACACTGGTGCTTTCAAAATTGTCTGGCCTTGTTACCATGGCGACGACTGTGTTCACCATGACGTATGTGAACACCTTCAATCTCTCTATACTCTCCAACAACTATCGCAAACTCTGCTTTCATTGGTCTATTAGTTCCCCCCCCCCATTATTTATGGCCCGAAACTTTGATGTACTCAGCACAGTGGGTCTCAAAAAAAAGTGGTCTCGGAGAATTTAAGGTGGCCCACGACAAAAGTAAAACATATTTTTAATTTGAATGACGCGTGTGTTTTCTTTGCAGGGTGGCTAAGGACAAAAACAAAGTAGTCACAGTGGATCACAAACTAAACAGTTGTCGTTGAGGGTCGCGAAGTGTATACGTTTGAGGGAGCCACTGATTTAGTACATTGAGAAGAAGGAATATTCCACTATTGTTGATTATGTTCCTGAGATTTGCAGTCTATTCCAAGTAATATCACATATTATTGCGATCATTTATTACAGTATAACATTTATTTTTACTACAAGCAACATGTATTGCTTTTGAATTAGAGACAGTGTCAATTAAGCACATTCTCACACACAGTTTTTGGGTCGTACAGCTCCCGGTGAATTCAACCGAATTCCAACGCACGAGTACCCGTGGCCCGATATGTGGGCGCGGAATGAACAACTGAGGTTTGAGGTTTCCCGTAGGAGAACATGTTATTGCGACCGCGACGCCGGCCTTAGACGCGCAGAGCCCGGTTATGTAGATGTCTTCCAGCCAGAAGGACGGGAGCCTCAGAGACGCCTCGTAGAGCAGCCGGGCAGCCTCGGTCGTCATGGCGGTAGGCCGTCCTCGAGGTGTAGCTCGGGTACACGTCCCCTTTGAACATGCTATAATATGTACCACTTGGTTGGCGGTCCTGATGGGCCTCGCGTTGTACTGCACGGAGCCCACCACGAAAGCGGGCTGGGCCGCGCGGATTCCTCGGGCAGGATCCGCACTGTGAGTGGGACGTTCACGTACATGTCGTCGTCCGCTTTGAGGACGTATTTGCTTCCGGGGCAGAAGAGCGTGACCCACTTGTACGGAGACGGACTTGAGGCTGAGGTTGTTGTAGTGTCGATGTAGGTCTCTTGTAAAATGTCGCCGTAATCCCTCGCCTCCTCCTCGATACGGAGCTGTGTCTCCCGCGATGAGTCGGAGGTCGCGTCCTCGGATCCATGAAGAATACTAAGACGGCGTTGTTGCTGCTGGAGTTGGTGTGTAGGCTGCCCCACGTTTCTGACGGTCTGCCTCCCTTTGAAATTACTCCTGGTGATGGGGACGCAGATGGCCAGCATGACGTAAACGGCCGGAGCAAATGACGTTCGGGAATATCGTGTAGGTAAACGGGTGAGGGTTGATGATCGGCTCCTTCAAAAACTCGTGACCGCTCAGGACAGATGGCGAGGGCGAACCCACGGAATAGACGCCGCGTTGGTGCCGGTTGAGGGTGGCGATGCTGACGGTGGGGGCCGTGGCGGCGTCTGGGCGGGGTCTACTAGCCACGATGGAGTCGTTGTGAAGCTTACTCATCTGCCAGCTGTGGACCTCGGCGGCATTCGCGGCCAGGGAGTACCCCAGGAACTGGGCGATGACGATGTGGGTGGACTGCTTGTACAGGATGACGTTGATGCCGACGAATGCTAACGCCAGGGCTGAACATCAGGTGGCAGTGCTTCTTGCAGCCTCCCAAAACTGACATTTTCCTATAAGGAAGAGAAAAAAAAACAACAACAGTTACACTACCAGTGACTTGCTGTAAAAATTTCTACACATTGTTACAGCCTGTTTTAACTCTGAAGGATCGCACTGATGTTAATACGCCACTCCCATATAAACTAACACGCGGCTTATTTACCCATAACACACCACTCCCATATAACCAACACGCGGTTTATTTACCCATAACACGCCACTCCCATATAACCAACACGCGGCTTATTTACCCAGTTCGTGTAGCTCTATATAATATAATCCCTGATAAACAGTGTATTCAAAACCACGTGTCCTACCTATAGGTTATTTACATTGGAGTGCATTGTTCTTTACGCGGTTGATTCATATTTGCTAAGATTTCAGTATACAATACCTTTTGGAAATTTTTGTATTCAGCAGGCATTCAATCCTGAGTCTGAGACCCTCCCTGTCACCCCCTCCCTTCCCTCCTCTTTCCCTATTCAGATGAACTGGGATGTTGTAAGCCCGTGGGACGAATAAAGACACAATAGCACACACACACACCCAATCCCACCAACCTTCCCCGGGTGGTCCAGACAGGATCAAAAAGACGACCATACTCTTACTTCAGATTCACAGAATGTCAGCGAATATTTACTGAAAAATACAAATTATTTTGCTACAGTCAAATACGAATTGTTTTAATACAGTAAAAAAACAACTTATTTCGTTACAGTCAAATACAACTTATTTTGCTAAAGTCATTTTTTTTTAAACTGGCGTAACAATTATGCCCAACTTCAGTACAGCGGTTCTCCAATTGTGGGTCGGGTTTAAAGCAGTTTCCAGTCAGTTAGAAACGAAAACAAAGCAGTTTTCATGGTGAGTCGCGAAAATGTAAAAAAAATTAATTAAAACCACACTTTTAAGGCTACCGTGAGCAGTACATGCCATCTAGAGAGTCCATGTTCATTCTTTAATGTTTTAATTACTTTTGGAAAGTAATATCATCAGTGAAATTCAATGTTCCAGATGATCATTTTTGCTCTAATTAATATTATTATTATTATTTTGCAATCCGCATCAGCAAATGCGCTGCATCTTTTTCATTTTTAATTTTACGCAAATAGCACTACTAGACACCGTAAAGAGACGTAACCGAGAAAATAAATAACACGTGTAAATAGCGCTACTGACACCGTAAAGAGACGTAACCGAGAAAAATAAATAACACGTGTAAATAGCGCTACTAGACAGTAGACACCGTAATGAGACATAACCGAGAAAATAAATAATACGTGTAAATAGCGCTACTTGACACCATAAATCACAGGTGGGAAAAGAGAAAAAAAAAAAGGATAGGGATTGTAAACTAGGGAGAATATAAGTTAGTGTGTGTGTATGTGGTGGGGGATAACGTATGTTAGAAACATGTTGATGTCATAATAAAAATATAGAACAAGGATTGTTTTAACATAATCAGTGGCGTAACCAGGAAGGGCTGTATTATTATCACTTTTAGTTCCCTTTTTTTTTGGTATGACTGGGGCAGCATTTATTAAGAGTCCGCCACTGACCCACTAAGGCAGGCTAGTTTCAGCCAATGAAACTGCCAACAAATAACAAGGCAGGCTAGTTTCACAATGAAACCGTCACCGGACCCACCAAGACAGGCTAGTTGCAGCCAATGAAACCGTCACCGACCCACTCAAGACAGGCTAGTTTCAGCCAATGAAACAGGCTTGCAGTCGAAATTATAAATCTTTCACACTCGTGTTGTTAAACGCTGTTTGACTCCTGAGAGGTGAAGAGGAAGGTATGGTCAACAGAGCCACTCCCACGGCTTAGCTCGGTTAATTCAATTTGACATACAGTAGTTGGATCATAGAAATCAATTATGTCAGCGGTGCTCAACATCCGCCGGAGAAGACAAACAACAACAACATCAACAACCCTCAGAAACACGGTCAAAGAAACATTTTCAATCGCTTTTTAACAAGGCGGGTCCATATTCTGTTTTAGGGGTGTGGGGCCAACGGATGATCATAAGGTGTAGGCGCTCGACTCCCCCCAACCGGAGTTCCCAGATCCAACCATTTTTAAATGGGTACCTAAAGTTAGAAAAATAATTCGGGGGAAGCGTGGACATTGTGCTAGTGACCTACATATTATGTCTTCCGTACATCCTTTTAAAGGTATGGATCCACCAAGACGAAATTCCGTATCTAAGGGCAGGCATTGCTAATTTCTGTCTCTGTTTCGCTGCAATTATATTCTAATGATAACATGTACACCGGTCGCGAAAGTTTTCAGTTTCGCTGCTTGCAGAGTTTTTTCCGAGAGTTTAGCATTTTCCGTCATGATAAACAAACAAAATGGCTAAGCTTAGAAACGTCGATTCGAATAGAAAAAATGATTCACATTAGTGTATATTCATTAAAAACAACAACAACAAAGTGAATTTTGACAGAAAAACATGAATTACTATAAGTTTTGGCCGGCAAGAGTCTTTGTATATAATTTCTGAAAGGAAAATATACATCGTCTATCTTACATATTCTACAAAATGAAATTTCCTTTCGATCGAAGCGCTGTCTGAAAACATAAATGCTATTAAATAAATGTTTGGCTGATCATGAAAACGAAAAAAAAATGAACGTCTACCGATCGAATAAAAAGTTAAAAAAAAAAAACAGTTTTCCATTTCCAGCTAGACAATTTATTTGTAATAAGAACAAAAAGGGCACACGGATGCAGTATTTTCTGCTTTTCAAAGTATCGTTTTTTTTTCCACACTAGCAGGAAAAAGTGCGAAGTAATCATTAAAAAAATCTTGTTTCCGGTGAGTTGTTTCGGTGCTCACCGTTTCGTCCCGGTGGATCTACAAGAGTTTCGCTAAGTTGAAACTTCCGCGCGGAACCTTCCGCGCGAAAGTGTTTCTGTGTTGGTGGATCCAGAACTTAAAGGCCATCGCCCCCTGTAGACTATGGCGAGATAAAGGCACCATAAAAACCGACCCATGAGTTGTTTAAAGGATCTAAAAAAGACAAACGTCCCATTCCCTAAAGCGAAGAAATAAAACAGACGATTGCTCGCGTAATTTTTCAAATCGCAGTAGCTGCGGTTCCAACTAATTGACTCCGTATTATTTTTTTTCCGGGGTCCAGCTATAGATGCGTGCGCATGCGCTCGGCTAACCGTACTCCGTAATATTTTTTTCCGTGTCCGGTTATAGATATTGCGCCTAATCCTAACCCAAGCCCTGAAAAAACAAAAAATATGCAATAATATGCAGTCCGTCTGCCGCATGCGCACATCTATAGACGGACCCCGAAAAAAATAATACGGAGTCCAGTTAGTTGGAACCATAGCCACTTTCTTTTTAAATAATACGTATATATATTGATGTAATTGTAATTTTTTTTTAAACGTCTTTATCACAGAAACTAATTAAACGCTTAAGAAGAGAAGATTAAGTCTCTAGAAAAAAATACGGCCACATGTGATGCGCTCACAACCATTGGCCAGATTTTTATACAAACGGTGGCTACGGCTACGGATAACGTACTCCGTATTATTTTTTTCCGGGGTACGGCTATAGATGTGCGCATGTGCGGCAGACGGACTGCATTTTATTGTATATTTTTTGTTTTTGGGGCTAGGTTAGGTTGGGAACAGGGTTAGGATTAGATTAGGGTTAGGCGCACATCTATATCCGTACCCCGAAAAATAACACGCAGTACGTTACTGTACTCGTAGCCAGTGCGTTTTACAAATATGATGTCCCTATTACACAACACTGGCAAGGTACTGTTTAAGTTAATAATGGGGGTTCTGTCTCCCCTTTTTTCCGTCCATCCGTCCCATATCCAGTTAGACTAAACTGTTCCGAAAACTTGAACTTAAAAATTTACCTAAGCAGTGACCTGCTTTCACTGTCCTGACAATGTACAGGCTCACAGTAAGGTACATGTGAATGCTCGAAATATGTGTACAAGGTAATCCGATGAACACAGTATCATATGACGGCCAAGTAAGAATCACCTAATAATCTGTCCAGCCTGTAACGTTCGTATCAATCAATGGGCTATTCTATCGTCCCCCCACATGCCACACAACACCCCCTCCCCAACCATCCCTACCCACACGCTCCATATTTTACTTATCAAGGTCTCAAATATCACTGGGCTGCCAACACATCATCAATGACAACCGTTAAGATAGAACCAATAAATGGGGGGGGGCACATAATATAAATTATACATCGTCAGTGTAAATTGATTTCCATGAAAGCCATCATGTTGTGTTTTATTGTGCTATAATAGTGTAGTGGTTCCTCCAACCCTCGGGCCGGTACCAGCCCGTGGATCGAAATTGTACCGGGCCGCCTAAAGAAGCCTTAAATTAGTTCCGTTTTATTATCTGTCGGTATGAGTGACTCTGCATGGACGAGAGGCAATTTGGGAGATGACCAGGCTGTGCGCGGCAGTGGCTATTGCAAATCAAAACAATTCTAAAATATAAATAACCAACGCCTCCACCCACTCCTCCCTCCCTCCCCCACAAACCCTCACAGGGCCTCGGTAGAAATTATCAATCGTCGACCAGTCCGCGGCGAGGAAAAGGTTAGGGGACCACTGCTATAGTGTATCACAATATTAAGGCGCTGCACTATTTTATAGGCACAACACAAATGACGGCGGATTTTTTTTTCCCAGTTATTGGTGGAGGAGGTTTTTGAACAATGCGCGCTTTCTGTATGTGCTATGTGCTAAGTAAAATATTATTGATTGTTGAATGAACATTGTTACACAATGGGGGAGATGGAGAAACAAACAAAAAAAAGGGGGGAGGATAAAGAGGAAAGAACAGCAGAGAGAAAGAGACAAAAGGGTCGCACAAAGAGTATAGAAGGAATGACGTTGTTACATGAACCCACTATGCATATGCATTAAAATATCAAAACGAAATCCCATTCCTCGGGTTAAGGAAGCAGAACGCGGCGGGTCGGAACAACAGGCATACGGAGAAAATGGCCCGCGGGTCGCAATGAGCCTACCCCTAAGCTAGACACGCGAGATCCATAAAGAAAGATATCGGCGGCCACCGTTGGCGCAACCAACCCAATAATCTAGACCCATATTGCTACTCAAGAGCTGGAAGACAAAATTTACTTGGATATCTCGGGAAACTTCGATATGGTCGGCTTTCGCCGATTTCCACGCACAATTCAATGTGTCTCGGGTATTGCGTCGTTTATCTCTTGTTTTTATTTTCGGATTTGCGCGTGATTTCTCAACTGATTTTTGACACCCTCCAATAGTAGTACACCACAGGCGGCCTTAGCTCTGCGCGAGGGACATAGTACGAGTTTCATTTTGTTTTCATCACTCACCTATGGTTTAGGTAAAAAAAAAAGTTAAGTTTCCCCAAGTCCTTAAGTCCCGTCGGAGCAGACGAAGTGTGGAGTTTCTGTAACCTCGGTATTTAAAAGGGACGCCTTTACCCATATACACAAGTCAGGTGCTTGTTTATTAAAACTGGGTGGCAGTGTGGCGCCTTCAACTTTCACTACGACCTGGGAAAATTCTGGCTTTCACCGTGGATCGAACCTGGGACTCTCAGATCAAGAGTCGAGCATCTACACCACTCCCGGCCATTTGTTGTCAGGTAACACATTAAAAAACAAAACAACCAAAGTCACGGGTTGAGAGCCACACAAACTCAACGATGAGCCACAAGAGGCTACAAGAGCCACACGAGGGTACAAGAGTCACATGAGGGTATAAGATTCATATGAGGGTACAAGATTCACATGAGGGTGAAGCAAGAGTCACATGAGGGTACAAGAGTCACATGAGGGTACAAGATTCACATGAGGGTACAAGATTCACATGAGGGCATGATTCACATGAGGGTACAAGAGTCACATGAGGCTATAAGAGCCGCATGAGGCTACAAGATTCACATGAGGCTACAATAGTCACATGAGGGTAATAAGAGTCACATGAGGCTATAAGAGCCGCATGAGGTTGTTAAGATTCACATGAGGCTACAAGAGCCACATGAGGGTACAAGTGCCACATGAGGTTATAAGAGCCGCATGAGGCTACGTGAGCCGCACTCGGTCACGAATTAACAACCAGTTATTGAAAAACACGTTGTGAAAATAACAATCAATTTCTTGAAAATAACCAAGGGAAAAATAAAAAAGCTTTTTTAAAAACAACAACTCACGTGTTCATTATAACAGACAGATTATTCCTTGAACATTAGCAAGAATAAAAACTTATTTCCTGTTTCAGCAAAAAACAACAACAAACAACCGTTTCCGATGCGATAAAAGCTGCGCTTAAACAGTTGATTTACACTTGAAAATGTAGGTCAGTGTCATCCTATTGTACACAAGCACACAGTGTAGATGATGACGACGACGAGTTATATTAGCTGACATCATAGATGTATGGCTGACATACACAACACGGCGTAATGGATGAAATGCAACATTTCTTTCAAAGAGACTTCCATGCAAAGGGAGATAAAAAAAATAACAATGGGGAAATAACCACACGTGCAAATCCTCTGACCCAAGGAAAAATATAAGCGTGGATGTCAATTTTGATCATTAGATGATTTATTTACTAATATATTTTTTGTTGCTATTTATCAATTAATGTAATAATGACATACGGAGCTATGATATTACAATCAAGTGAGAAATATAAAAAGAAATTCATTTTCTAATCAAAATATTTCCGATTTATCCCAAAAAAAACGGAATACATAAATTATTTTTTTAGTTAATCCGAATTCAACAATACATCTATTAACAAAACAACAAGACACCACATATGGTTACTGTTATCTCTAGCTTGAACTGCTGGATGTCTGACATATAGTACAACACCTAAACAAGTATTCTGCAGGGCCAAGTAATCGAAGTATGTCCATAACGTATTTTTACAACTGAACTTATATTTCGATACCGTCTCCCTCTGTCCTTTACCAAACAGCTTATATACAGATACTGCCCTGTCATTGGACCGAACAGCTTATATATAGATACTGACCTGTCATTGGACCGAACAGCTTATATATAGATACTGACCTGTCATTGGACCGAACAGCTTATATATAGATATTGTCCTGTCATTGGACCGAACAGCTTGTATATAGATACTGACCTGTCATTGGACCGAACAGCTTATATATAGATATTGTCCGTCATTGGACCGAACAGCTCATATATAGATACTGTCCTGTCATTGGACAGCTTATATATATATATATATAAATAAATATATATATATATATATATATATATACCGATCCTAATCGTAGGTGGGAAATTCGTCTTATTGGTTCGTTTATTTATTTCTTTAGCCATCTGTGCAATGGAAAGTCAGGTCAAGATTTAAGTTTCATTATTACTGCGCGACAGAAGGATTACGGGGTGGGAGGGGGGGAGGTAGGAGTCAGAAAGATATCTAAAAGGCAAATGTGTGTTATTTGTTCCATCAATAGTATTTGATAAAGTTATCACGTGATCATCCACTCCAACAGATCACGGATTCTGCTTTCGCCCCGAAGAGGATAAACACCACGAGATATAGTCGCAAACGTTCATCATCACTCGCCTGCCAATTGTTATTTCAAAAAAAATTATAAAAAAATATAAAATTCCGCCCGTCGGGGGGGGAGGTCGAAAGGGGTAATGCTACATGAAGGTTTCTTAAAAGTGCTGGTTAATAAGATCCAGTGATGTATGGCAGTGTTCACTCAAACTTTTTTCTCCGGGGAAAGGTAGACGTTTGATAATTTCACCGCCGGTCCGGCTGGAGGGGGGGTGGATGTTGATTATTTATACTGATTGTTTTGATCAACAATTGCCAGTGCCACTCACTGCTGCTCAGCTCCCGGTTAACCTTCCGTCTGACAGAAGTCGCACCATCCCGAGAGAAGTACAACGTATTGGATTAAAAGAAAATAATTTGACTTTTTCTCGGAAAAATTTGATTCGCGGCCCGGGGGTTGCGGGGTGGGAAGGGGACTCACAGGTGTATGGTATGTCCGAAGTCTGAGGTTTTCAGCTCTCCGGAGCAGAGGACTACTGGGCACTACTGGCCTGCAGATACGACTAAAGTGGCTAAGACTTGAACTCATTTCGCAGAATGGGAATCCTGATTATCCATTTAAAACTTACAACTCAATTATGGGTTATGGACCACTGCCCGGAAATCAACAAAAAAAACGCCTGTGTTTGGCTGGGGTTCAGAGCAGTGGTCCAACCCCCCCCACCTTTTTCTCGCCGAGGACCGGTCGACGTTTGATAATTTCACCGCCGCCCAAGAGGGGGGAATGGGTGGGTCGGGGAAACTTTGATTATTTATAATTTAGATTGTATTAATTTACAGCACGTTGATCGGTTCCCGGTTAACTTCGTCCATGGAGAGTCACAATAACCCCAAGAGAAATACACCACAGTAAGTAAAAAGAAATAATTTAATGTTCATTGGTCTAGAATACTAAAGAACTGTATATTATCAATTCCAATACGAACCTTGTAATACCTGATATAACATTGTTTACACTTTTGGTCAAGTTCGGGATTCACGCCATATCAGAACGACAAAGTGTATATAAGCAAAGGTTAAGGCAAAGACAGTCATGTGTAGGTGGGAAGTGCGACTGAAAGGAAGGGATAAGCACTGTCAATATATAAGTATGTTGTTTTTTATGATATGCAACTAATACATGGGCAAACACAAACAACATTTTGTAATAGAATGAATAGTTTAAATGTCGCTAACAAAAAAATCGTAATTAATTACTGTGAATGTGTTAAGAACACGCACATTATTCTGATACACGGGCCACAAATAAAAAATAGAAAAATACAAACAAACTAAATATTAGTTTATTAGGCTTGAACAACAAATATATATATATATATATATGTATAACAGGCTTCATATCAATATTAAAGTGGAAGAGCCAAAAAATCTTTTGTTATATCGAAAAAAACAACAATGAACAATACAAATAAACAATAAATATGAACAATACCAACTGTCTTATTCTCTAAAAATGCCAAAGGTATGTGTTACACTTTAGGGGCGGGTGCTTTACGCCACGGTAAATAAAAACAAAAAAAAACAAGATTAATAAACATTCATATACAAGGATAAGCTGACGAAGAAGTGCGCGCAGAGCTGTTGCATGATGGTTATACCCGTACTGTAAAGTCTTTCTTTTGTGTGCATTTTTTAAAAGGAAAATTTAGAGAGATGCATTGTTTTTAAAATAGTAATTTTTTTTTGTTGTAAAAGCGTGTGTACAGATTGGCTAATTAATAAATGGTGGTCAACTAACATCAAAGCATTGAAACAACTTTTCTCAAAGAGAAATTATGAAAATCTTTTCACTAAATAGAACATATATATTATTAATTTACTATTACAAGTATTTTTGTCAGAAACAACAGTTGGAAAAAAAGGGGAGTAATATATGTCAGCCTGAGAGATATTAATATTACAAGAGTAATCGTTCGCAACAAGGATTTAATCATTTTTATATTTATGAGGCATTTTGTGGAAATCTATAAAAAAAAAAGACCTTACAGTACCGCAAGCGTAGGTGAGACATGATTAAATTATCGAAATATTTTTTGTTCTAAGCTCCCCCCGGTCACGGAGCGGTACCGAGTGGCATTCAATTATTTATTTTTATTTACTGTGCCAGTATTTCTCTCTGACGTGCGACTTTCCATGGCGAGAGGTTAACCGGGAGCCGAGCTGTTGTGGCATATTGTATATCAAAAGAATATAAAATATAAATAATCACCTACTCTCCCCACCACACACAGACACAGACAAGCGGGCCGGAGGAGGTGAAATTATTAAAGGTTAACGGGTCCGTAGCGAGGAGAAAAGGTTGGGGAACCACTAGTTTATTGTATATAAAATATGGCTGGTGATGAATTATTAAAAGGAAAAAAAAAAGACGATACATGGTCAAATATTATTTGAATGCAAAGATCAATAAAATCATTAATGTCCTCATGCACTTGTTTATACTGCTGGGTTAAATTTAAAGAATCTCACAGACACACATTGCACTGGGGAAATTGTAGACTGTCATGTGCCTTCCTTGACAATGTTTGTTCGCCTGTCCGGACAATGTCATGGGCCGGGCCGTAAATATCAGTAAGCCTGTCCGGAAGTATCATGGGCCTGGCAGGACGTCATAATGGGCTTCAAATATCAGCGGCCTGTTCCATTGCACGTCATTACTGTAAATGTCACGCGTCAGCTTGATAACAAACGTTAAGCATGTCGGGACAATGTAATGGGCCTTAACTAGACAATGTTATCGGCTCTGGTCAGACAATGTTAGACTTAAAATCCGGACGGGAAAATGGATTTATCACAGATGGAGGGGTAAAAACTACTACATATTTCAATTTTGAAACAATCGTAAAGTTAGAATACATACAACAAAATATTCAACAAAAGATGTATTCCATTTGACTTCAATTTGTTGTTTTTTTCATATTTAAAAAGTATCGCAATGAAATCTCCACCATAAAATTCGTGAAATATTCACATTTGAGGAAATGTAAGACTTTCACAAAAGTAAGACTTTCAGCAAATTTTTCTAGCATTGGACTAAAGCCTTATGTTGAAGTACAATCCTTTTTTGGTTCTTTCAAATTATGGATTTTTTAAATAAAATATAAGTGAGAAAACTCTAATTAGCTTAGCTTTGGAACAGAGATAAAAAGTGTATCTGTGCTTTGCCCTGTATTTGTTTAACATCTAATGAATAATACACATCTTAGGAATCTCGTTAATAAACGTATGTTTGAAAATTTAAACTTGAACTATCTATATGCAACGTAAACTATGGAAACCACTTAAAACCAGGCTTGCGGAGCCGGAGCCGAGGAGCTGTGGAGCCGCCACTTTGCTGAGCCGGAGCCGAAAAATCTGGCGGCTCCACGGCTCCCAAATGGTTTTTTTTTACAGTGAATTTTTTTTTAGCTTTAAAATTACAAATTTGTTTGATTGTTTGCCTCCTACAATTTGTAATAGACTAAAGGGGAAAAAAACAAAAATGGTAGCTTTCTGTATTTAACAATTTTATTATAAATATAATGATCGAAAACAGAGCAGATACATTTATAAGGTTGTGGCTATTCGGACCCGGGTCCCACACTGATGAGTTATTCGGACCTGTAAGGTAAATATGCACTAAGCTTAGCTATATTTAAACTTTATTAGACGGAACCCGAAAAAATTAATAATACAGATTCGCTTATAAAACCTAGACACTGAGTAACGATTAAATCATACAATTCAAAACAATTATAAAAAAAAATAAAACAAAAACAATAATAAAGTTTATGTATAGCTAAGCCAAGTGGTATTTGCCACGGGTCCGAATAATAATCGGAGTTATTGAACGGGGTCCGAATAAAAATCGGAGTTTATTGGTACTCCCGGGTCCAGGCCCGTAGCCAGAGGGGGCTAGAGGGTTAACCCCCCTGTTCATGACCCGAGTCCCCTCTCCCCCCCCCCGTGCATACGATTTTGAGCTTTTTGACAAAAATTTCAATAATAACGGTTACAAAACATCAATCATTTCCGACTAATTTTGTTTTAGGGCCCGGACTGAGCTGGCCAATCAACTTTGAAAATATTAATATCAGCACGGGGGCCCGTTTCACCCTACTCAGGGACCCGAAATGTCTGTCGGTGGGCCCTTTTCGTAACCTTGTAATATTTTATATATTGGTCTGAGGACAACTAGTAACTATTTAAGTTAATAAAATAATATTGACTTCTGACTTCACTTTATACATATATAATAAAAAGACAAAGTACAACCTCTGTGATTTCTGAGTGATGTTATTTATTTTGAAAATTTACTTTTTAGCAGAATTAATTTTATTTTAAAATTGAATAATTGCGACTGGTCATTTGTTGTTGATAGATCTGTTCTTTGTTTTCAATATTATATAAGAAATATCACACAAATAGTTGCTTATACCCAGCATTTGTCGTTCTTCCCGGGTTGTACGTTTAACCAACAGTATAATGATAAATCAGGTATCTATTGTAACAATTGTGTAGCAGAACAAATGGTCAATATATTTATAACAGGAATCAGAAATTGCTCAGCCTCAATAAATTTTTGTCATTAAAACTTTACTTATTAGAAATTATTTTTAACAAAACTGCAACATGCATGCACTATTGAAACGTAGGTAGTTAAAAATTATATATTTCTACTAATAGCTAAACAACTGGCACAAATGTGTCCATTCCAGATAAGGAACTGCAAAAATTTCTTAAAAGGGACTCACTGAGGTCCCCTCCCAAAACCCCTCCTCTCCGTTCGCAAGCTTTTCGGCGCTTCGCACCTCCATCTTCGCCCCCCCAACATTTCTTCTACCCACCAGGGGGCGGAATTATAGGAGAGGCCGGGGGGTATCCCCCTCACCTCCGGTTATCGCAAGTTTAGGTAATGCATCATTAAATTATCGAAATATTTTTTTGTATTCAAAGACCAATTTTCAACACTGAAAACAGTTTCGGCCTCACTTCGGAGCCAAAGCCGCTCCCCCCCCGTCAAAGGTCTAGACCTGCCGCTGTACCCCAGAATCAGTTCTTCGGCACGCTCCCCCTCGGCCGAAAAAAAAAATTCCTCCCCCCAATGGTAATAATCAATACGGCCTGCCGGGTCCGAATAGTCACTTCGGAATTAATCGATAATAAACAAATGAAGCTTTAAATATTTTAAATAATACATCGAGTTTTACTATTTGCTAATGATCGTTTGTTAACTTTTGTTACTTTTGTAAAATGGCGACTAGAGAAACCCCGATGGAAAATAATGATATAATTTGGATGCACTGAAATGGTTTGTTTAGTAAAACGACAATGGAGCAAATGCGTATATTTTTCTGCTCCTGACCTAAAGTAAACGCGGCAAATTTTGTTAACTTTTTATCAGCGGGATGTTAGCGGAGCAATTACACAATTTTTTGTCTCGTGCATTATCTTAATAGGGAGCCGGAGCTGTCAGAAATTTCTGTGGAGCCGGAGCCGGAGCCGAAAAAAATATGGCGGCTCCGCAAGCCTGCTTAAAACGAATCGATATTAAATTTCTCCACCAGGATGTAATGCTATTTAGCTATGGCGCGAACGCTTTGTGCCAATACGTCATCACCTCTTCCCACAGACCCCCGTGAGGTGGGCACAACTTAAACAGAACACCTCAGCCCATGCTAAGTAAACACACGCTTTTCATGTCGTATTAAAGGGACGTGTGTTCAGGGATGTGTTTCAGATCTCCGGACATAAAAAAGTAGCACCCTAGCCCCTCCCTCTACTATAAACTCCTGCGTTGCTATGACTACATTAACAGGTTTCTCACTTTAAAAAAAAATATGACCGAGCCCATTAATAACACTGGTAAACAGTGAATTCATTGCCAGTGATATTTGAATCATTTTATACAAAGTCAACTATGCTGATTTAGAATATGTAAGTGCTTTTGCTAGATTGGTCATTTTATGAGATAATTAAAATAAATGAAATAATAGATGCACCGTGTTTGAAAATTGTCAATTGAAGAATGAAATAGTATACTAACAAATAAAAGGGAAACTGTTAATGGTCATGCAGAAATTTGTTCAAAAAATATGTACGTGTTATAGAGGAAAAATATTGTCATTTGAAAACTAATTATGTCTAATTAATTAATTAATTAATATGTTTATTGTCTATGGTAATGCATTAGCAAATCGCTGTTTGCCTTGACTTCCTTTTGTGTGTCGTTGGGGCAATAGCGCTGGAGGCTCCAACAGCAGTCAGCCATCATATGTATGTCCCATCTTCCTGATATCTCTCCATCACCCCTCATATCCTGATGGAAACTCTCGCCTTGTTCCTCTACTGAAGTCCCAAGGTTATCTGGAAATTGGTCTAAATGACTGTAGTGTAATGTACCTTGGATGCTCATATTTGTTTCAATGTTTCTGAAGTTAGCGATATCTTGCACCAGTTCGTAATTCTGCTCTGTTATTACCTAAGAAGTTCCTGACAATGAAACAAAACTGTTCCATGAAGAAGCTTCAAGGTGATTTCTGATCGTTGATGAGTTTCAACTGAGACCATCAAAAATCCCAGCTTTCAGCTTCTCCATGCTCAATCCGGGAATGATCTGCAAATATAATTGAAGCAATTGCCAGATTTGTCCAAAGCCTTAAAAAATTGTTTCATTAAACCTAATTTGATATGAGGCGGTGGGATAATGATCTTATTTTGTCAAACTAAGGCTTGTCGATGATATTTTCTTTACCTACAGTCATGCTCTTCTTGCAGGCCATCCCACTCTTGTGCAATGATCTTGCTCGCCCTGCTATCCCAAAAGCACTTGAAGCATGGGCATTGTGTGTATCCTGACTGCTGCCCAAGCAAGAAGTTTACAATTTAGATCAACACAAATTGGACCATTGATGCTCATAATAACGGACTTTCTGCAATACTGTTTTGATATTCTCATACTCTTCTTTACATGTTGGAATGAGCAATGGGAAGAGATGTGTATAACGGTTACCATTGTAACAGAACACATTTCAATCTTCTAATGGAACTGTCTATAAAGACGCCAAAAATAAGCCAAATGTGCCTGTTGTACAAATTCACATTTATATTTCCTTCTTTGCTTTTCAATCATGTATTCTCCATACAGATGTAACAGAATACATTCGTATTATTTGCAGCATCTTCGTGATGAACCTAGTGATGTCTTTAGAAATCAGCTTGCAAAGAGAAAAAAATAAACTAAGTTATAACTTGGTATAGTTAAATTAAACTGTAAGTAATATAATACAATCAATCTTCGGAATTAAAAACTATATACGACTTGACGTAGTACACAAAATTTACTCACCAATTACAGCGAGATAGAGAGAAACACATATTCTACAAACTTTCTCAAGCAAATCAGCACTCGTTAATCGATCTCAACTTCGTGGCGATGTCATCATCGAAATATATAATCTCTGCGGATCGTAACAAAAATAAAATATTTCCAACCGCCGTCATGCTTCAGAAATGGCGTGCTGTAAACTTCAGATATAATAATTTCCAATGAGACATAACAGACACCAAACTTATTGCATTTGTTTTGCACAAAGGGCATAATCATACCGTAAGGGTGTCCAATATCTCAGAAACTAGAGCCAATTCAGCAAAGCAGGGCAATAAAATTGCACCAATAATCTGTTACAAATCATTCAAACATTCTTGGCAATTCGCAAAATAATTTTTTTGTTGAGCTGTGTAATCTAGCGGCTAGAAATACGAAACAAATATCACAGCAGTATGAAAATATGATTAGCGGAGTAAGATGGGCAAATCACGACTCTGATTGATGTATTCGGCCGCTTAAATGTCCCATTCAAATCCAAACGTCCTGAACATGGAACTATTACATACTTGTCATAGTAGGCGGGAGAATTGTATGTCATTATATCGCCATTGCAAGGCTGACCTTTGCATCGACGATTCATCTCGCATTGTTCAGGTCGGATAACACGCCACTCCATAATAACAACCAAAAATAAAAGTGTGCGCCTGACACCCAGTGGTCCCCAACCTCCAGGCTTATGGACCGGTACTGTCCCTGGATCAAATGGCACTGAGCGCCCAAGAACATTCAATTACCGGTATTTCCTTTTATTTATTGTAGTATATTTCTTTTCTGATAGTGCAACTTCTGCATTTGGTGAAATTATCAAAATGTCGACCTTTATCTTAAGAGAAAAAAAGTGTTGTGAATCACTGATATAGATTATTAGATTTTTTTAATAAGATAATAGCAGACCAAATGTTCAATGCGTATATTTTTGTTTTGCTCACGCTAGAGGTGAATGGTAAGTAAGATATGATTTTGGTTTAAGATTTTTGTTTTTATATATAACTTTGACATCATGTCATTTGACATGTCATAAACACTGTAGACAACTGATTTGGTTCCAAAGCTTTAATTTTTAGTCATCACAAATTTGTATCATTGCCTTAAGTTATTGTTTAGAACAGTTTGAGTGAGAGGGTGTGGGTCAACATAAACGTGAAACAGTACTTAAAGTAACTTTCAGAGTCCGTTCCAGTATTATCTCGTCGCAAAGAAAGTGACGACCACACGGCAGATAACCTTACTTACAAGTGGCGGAGATTCAGGGAAAGAAAAAAAAAAACAACAAAAAAAAAAAACAACAACAAACGCCTTGACATAGTGCAGGGGTTTGGCAACCTGGCGGCTCGAGCCGCATGCGGCGCTTTCGATGTCAAGTTGCGGCTCTTTCGATGTCCAACTGCGGCCTGATCAATGCTCATACATTGAAACAACAATTTTAGGGTGGCTCTTCAAAAACTTGAGAAAATTGTAAATTATAACTTTTGGCTCTTCCGTCTCAAAAGGTTGCCGACCCCTGACATTACCGCTTTAGAAAAAGTTCAATATGCCCGGACACGACTTAAAGGGTCAAACATTATGTTTTTTAAAAAAAAATGAATAGAAACCAGAGTTGCCAAACGGACACCCCCCCCCCACCACCATATGTTAGAACACTATTCACATAATTTGTATTCAGTTTGTATGTACTTAAATTACTATACTTTTTTTAATGCATTTATTGAGGTGGATTTTATGCGCTGCGTGATGAGCGAGCAGCGTTCTCGTTTCGGTGTGTCAGGAGGGCCTGCTAACGTTATAGTGTGTGTGTGTGTGGTGTTTGAAATTCCCATTACTTTATATGTCCAAGTAGGCTGTAGATACGTTGTAATGATAAGGCCGCACCTGTTGAGTTAAGCACCTGGCTAAGCAAGGAACATCAAAGTATTGTGTGATTGTTGTGTTTGTGGGGGATTGTGTGGGGGATTGTGTGTGGGGGATTGTGTGGGGGAGAGCGGGGAGGAGGGAGGGGGAGGAGAAGTAGTGGTGTTTAGGCAAGACCTACTTGAGAATATGCGCTGACAATTAATGAACAATTGACACAATACAAGAAAGATAATAAAGACATATTTGCTCGTGAAAAAGCTGCTTTTATGTGGTGGGAGGTGTTATTTTGTTACTACCTGTGTGCCCTGCAAAATTCTTTGGATAATATAGACCTGCGCTTCAACTTTATGTTGTCATGAAATTTAAATGTAACCATATGTTTAGTTTATTTATGTTACGAACAGAATTATGAGACTTATACGTTATCCCTTTTTTTAATAAGGTAAATGAAAATTTCTAAAAAAAAAAATATTTAAATATCCGTGAGAGGGATTCGAACCCCGGCAGCCAGCACCTCAAGCATGTTAGTTAACAATTCAGTTATTACATCTTATTATGAGATGAGATCAAGGGTACCCTTCCCCCTTTCGATGATATTGTCGGTGTGAACACTATATATAAAGAAACACTTACACATATGGTGGTAGTATAGCTCCAAGAAAATGGTGAGACCTAAGTTATATGTTAGAGAACGGTGAGACCTAGTTGTATATAGTAATAGGAGACCTAGTTGTAAGAGAATGGTGAGAATTTAGTTGTAAGAGAATGGTGAGACCCTGGTTATATGAATTATGAGACCTAGTTATATGTTAGAGAATGGTAGAATCTAGCAAGAGAAATAGTGGAGACCAGTTATAAGAGCATCAGAGACTAGTTGTAAGAGAATGGTGACCTTAGCTATAAAAGAATGGTAGGAGACCCAGTTATATGTTAGAGAAGGTAGACCTGGCTGTAAGATGATGAGACCGAAGGCAAGAGAACAGAGACCTAGTTGTGAAGAGAGAATGGTGAGACTTGGTTGTAAGAGAATGGTGTGACCTTAGTTGTAAGAGAATGGGTGAGACCTAGTTACATGTTGTTAGAGATTGGTGAGACATAGTTGTAAGAAAATGGTGACACCTAGTTTAAGAGAAAATGGGTGAGACCTAGTTTAAGAGAATGGTGAATTTGTGATATGTTAGAGAATGGTGAGACCTAGTTGTGAAGAGAATAGGAGACTAGGTTGAAGAGAATGGTGAGACCAGATACATGTTAGAGAATGGTGAGACCTAGCTGTAAAGAGAATAGTGAGACCTAGTTACAGAGAATGGTGAGAATTTGTGTTTGTAAATAGAATGGGTGAGACCTAGTTGTAAGAGAATGGTGAGACCTAGTTATATGTTAGAGAATAAGGATATCTTAGTTGTAAGAGAATGATGAGAATTTAGTTGTAAGAGAATGGTGAGACCAATGTAAGAGAACAAAGGTGGAGACCGAAGGAAGAGAAGCCTGGTAGAATTTAATGTAAGAGAATGGTAGAACGAAGAGGAAGGTTAGAGATTGGTGAGATGATGAAGCAAGAAAATGGTGACACCTAGTTTAAGAGAATGGTGAGACCTAGATACATGTTAGAGAATGGTGAATCTGTAGTTGTAAGAGAATGGTGAGACCTAGTTGTAAGAGAATGTACGAGAATGGTGAGACCTGTGGGGTTGAAAGAGAATGGTGAGACCAGCTACGAGAATGGTGAGACCTAGATATATGTTACAGAATGGTGAGACCTAGTTATATGTTAGAGAATGGTGAGACCTTAGTTGTAAGAGAATGGTGAGACCTAGTTGTAAGAGAATGGTGAGAGACCTAGTTGTAAGAGGAACAGAATCTTAGCGTTGTATGTTAGAGATTGCGAGATATAGTTGTAAGAAAATGGTGACACCTTAGTTTAAGAGAATGGTGAGACCTAGTTGTAAGAGAATGGTGAGACCTAGATACATGTTAGAGAATGGTGAGACCTAGTTGTAAGTAGGAATGGTGAGACCTAGTTGTAAGAGAGAGTGTAAGAGAATGGTGAGACCTAGTTGTAAGAGAGAATGTAAGAGAATGGTGAGACCTAGTTGTAAGAGAATGGTGAGACCTAGTTATATGTTAGAGAATGGTAGACTTTAGTTGTAAGCAGAGAATGGTAAATTTGAAGAAGAGAAGATGGGATCACTTTTAACTGCTACGCCTAAACATTCTTACTGCATTTTATGGTTTGTAAGAGCCCAGAAAATATTATTTCGTCGCTAAAAAAACCGTGAATGGATGCAATTTTTCAACTTGTAAAAAAAAAAGTTCATAAGTGTATATTTCGTTAATTGTAAAAAATTTTTGCTACGTTAAATTCATGTTGTTACCAGTAAAAAAATATACTACGTAAATGAATGTTCTGTCGAGTTTAAACAACCGTAAATGAATGGTTTTTCTTTCAATTTGTAAAAAAAAAGGTACGTAAATGAATCTTCAGTCATATTTGAACAGCCGTAAATAAATGCAACAAATTATCAAATGTATAGATAAAAAAATTAAAACAGATGCACATAATCAAATGCACCAAGAAATCAGGCTTCTGAAGCCTCGACAAAATAATGCACCAATTTAAATGTTATACTTATTCGCCGATGGTCAAATGAAGATATTACATGCCTCCTAGCCTTATTGCGAATCAACAACCACGGTGAGAAGGTATCCTGGGAGAAATGCGCAACTACCACAAGGGATCTAACTCATACCACAAGGGACATAACCTATTCCCCCCCCAAACTTTTAACGGATTCACAAAGTACCGAGAAAGAGGTTTCCCCCTCATCGCTTACAATAAAAGATACGAAGAAAACTAAATTACCTCTTGTGGCGGTAATCGATTATTTTATTTACACATTTTCCCCCAAAGACGAAACCATAACTAATGCCGTTTGAGTGCGATACCAAAAAAAAAACAAACTGCAGCTTGAGGATTCGATACTTTTAACACCTTTCTTATGGACGAAACTGTGTAAAGAACAAAAGAATGGAACACAGTGGGAGGGGATTTCAGGGGGCGGCGGGGCATAGATCAGGTGGTGTAATATGATTTAACTCAACGTGACCATATTCAATATTATAAACACATTCATCTATTACATTACAGACCAATCTCTTCACACACACACCTGCCACCCTACACTTGGTTGTCAGACAATAGCTACAAGATCACCGTTTTGGTGGCGTTTTTGTTTTGTTTAGTTTTCTTTCTTTCCGCCTGGGGCTAAAATTTTAGTTCGTCTCTGTATTTATAAAATTTATAAGTGCATCTCCTCATTCTCCTGTCCAGCCCACCAGGTCACAGCTTTCAATACAGGTTCCGCTCCACTGCTATTGGGCTGTGTGTGTGTGTGTGTGTGTGTGTGTGTCTGTGTGTGTCCTAACAGGTGCGACGTTAACAACTCAGCTACCATCAATCAATTTATTGGTCAAAAAAAAGGAGGGGGATCTTAAAACAATAATATCCACCCCCACCCCCATCGGATTGTCCTTAAAAGTCTGGTTGCCCAGGCGACCTCCCCCCTCCCCTACAAGACGCTGGTGGTGTCCGAAGTGTCTAATCTATCTCCATTTACGTAAAATATCACCCTTTTTTTAAAAAAAACTGTGCTTAAAAAAATTACAACCCAACAAACATCCAAAGAAGACAGGGGGAGAGAGAGACTCACCGATTGTGCCTCTTATCTCGCCAATTTAGTGAGGTTAGATAGATCAAATGTGAACTATGTGCACTTGCTGCCAATATTGCTAGAAGTTTTGAGCCAAACAATTTCTAGCAAAAGTGGTAAACCAATTTAAAAAAAAAAAAACAAACAAACAAAAAAAAACGCAATTTCATATAATTTAATTATTTCTACGAGCCAATAATATACTTGTTTTTAATCCGGATGGCTAAACAACAAAAAAAGTAGGCAATATGGTGGCGACTGGCAGCTTGTGGGCGATCTCTGCCGCAAGAAGATGCACGCACGTATTACGGCTAAACTGGGCGATTTCCACTACAAAAGGCACTAACATGTGAACAAGGGTGCTCATTAAAACTGTTTAAAACTGTTTCCGCGAGAAACAACAATGGTAGCATTGGCATTGACGACACCGAGTGGGTAATTTTTTTTTTTCGATTTCATTTCCAAACTTTTAACCACTACCATTGATTTAATTAAAAATAATAAAGCTGCTTTCTGTAAGATTGGGGGAATTGATTGCTTTAGACAATGTGGCGGCAAGGGGGTATGTCACTCATCAACTGTACGTGTCATGCACATTGCTCAAACCAAGAAGATCTTCATATTAGAACAAACGCAACAAACATTCTTAAAATGCCCATCTTCATTGCCACACAGAGGCGTGGGAAGAAATTATGCTGCCGTGATTTATTGTTTATGGCATCGCAACATTCCTGTCACAATGTGACAACTTCTTGGTTTGTTGCGGCACCTCTCACACCTCACCTCTAGAGATGTTATATTTATAAGGGAAGAGAAAAATCTGAAATTTTTTTATCTGATGTGAATATGTCAGCTACTCTGCTTCAACAACAGAAGAGTAGGTTAGTGGAGAGTAACTCAAAATTAATTGTCATGAGTTTTGAGTTCTTCCGGGCTATCCTGGTCTGAGAGAAATACCATGGTCTGTGAAAAAGACTGGGGTTCTTCAGTCATGAAAAAAAAAACTCTACGGAGGCGGTGATACTGTGGTCAATGAGGACTATCCGAGACCGCAGCATTCACAGCTGCGGTGGTGACGGATGTGGTCGGCACACAACACCTTCCACTGTCCCACTCAAGCACACCTGCGCAGCCTGCCATTTCGTCCTGTGGGTACAGGCACAATACACCCCCCTCTGTTCGAGTGGCAGTGAAAAAAACTCCTTGCCTTTGCCATTCTGGCCGATCGGCAGTACACACACCCTGCTGATCTGGTCATTTTGGGTAAGTCTTAAACCCGCTTTTTTTCTGCCATCCCGGCAGATGATAGCGGACAGCATACACAAACCCGCCGCTCTGTAGGCATGGCAGACGTGCATCAGCGCCGCCAACAATGCCGGTGTGGTAGCACATACACCTCCTTTCATGCTTGCAATGGCAGCGTAAAAAATAAAATAAAAAAAGAATATAGAAAATACATTTTCCTTGTTTATATTTTAAATGATTGATAATTATTTTCTGTAATGTTTTGTTTTTTTTTTTAGTAAAACAGAATTATGAAAAAGGATTCTTCAATACTTACTATTACACCACTAGGCCTAACCACGGCAACGCGTGGCGGTACAGCTAGTTTACTATTTACGTATAGCAAGGTTGTATTTTCCATGTTGCATCTCGGTCACAATAGCTCTCAAACGTAACCCAAACAAAGTAAAAAGTATATGGCTGGCGTTGTGCTAACCACACAGTCCCTTCATGTGCCGAGGTTATAGAGACAGATGAATTCTACGTTTCATCGGGTCTCCAAACGGCCGAGTAGGGCTAAGGGAACTTTACTTTTTAAAAAAAAAAGGTTGTTATGGATAAATGTTTTTGAATCAGCCACGATAGGTTTCATAAGTTTGTCCAGAGGTGCCGGACAGATAGACGGAGTGTTTGAAGAGTTGAATATATTAGTAACATACGTTAATATTAGCAACATACATTAATATATTAGCAACATACATTAATATGTTAGCAACATACGTTAATATATTAGTAATATGCGTTAATATATTAGCAACATGTTATATAATAGCAACATACGTTAATATATTAGCAACATGTGTTAATATATTAGCAACATACGTTAATATATTGTACAACATGCGTAATATATATTAGCAACATGCGTTAACATATTAGCAACATGCGTTAATATATTAGCAACATGCGTTAACATATTAGCAACATGCGTTAATATATTAGCAACATGAGTTAACATATTAGCAACATGCGTTAATATATTGGCAACATGCGTTAATATATTAGCGTAAATATGCGTTAATATATTAGCAACATGCGTTAATATATTAGCAACATACGTTAAATGGATCAAACAACCAATGTCCAGTGTTGATACAGGCGACAAAGGGAAAACGGCGTTTCCCAACCTTCATTGTGCCGTGCCTCACAGAAGCAAGTAAGTATGCTCCTTCAACTACATTATATATATATATATATATATATATATATATATATATATATATATATATATATATATATATATATAAACACGCACCATAATAAATCGTCCAATCGTGTTTACTCCCTAATCCGCCCACTATCGACTTTTTCATGCCGGTAATTGAAGTCAATGTACGGAAAGTTTCTTCAAGTTAGCATGAAATCAACAAAGAGCACCAAGAGCCAATCGCGAAATCTTCAAAACGAAGCGCGGTGCCTGTGGCATTTGGAAGTAAAAAAGCGCGGTGAAGATGGAAGTAATGGTCAACAGCACCAGGGGACAGCCAACATTAGAGATAGCCATGCATGGACAAAGTTAATCTTCAGATACTTTAGCTCCACACTCGCCAAGTGCGTGCTGCAAGGTACACAGTTGAGACCTGGATTCCTAAGAAATCCTTACGTTGTTATATTACAGCCGCTGGTGGTGGTACAACGGTATAAGACCCGTGGGTGCGTTCAGAAAACGCATGCTGAAATATGATCCACGCCTTGAGACCAAGTCATAGAGGGTGCGACGTGTAGAATTTTCTCCCCCCCCTCCCCATCATAAATGCCATTTCACACTACAATAGATCAGGATTATCTAACCAAGTTCACCACTTTGGGTCGACATACCACCACCAAGTGTGTACATATTTTAGTAAGGTTATTTTTTTTTGTACACACTTATATCCCCAACGAGATTGAACCCTTAACCCCCCATTGACTGTAAGGGTGATTTATGTTTTAAATTGTTGATAATATCTTAAGTCTGTAGACAGTTTTAAGTTATGTTCTTACAGTTGTGTATGTTAGTGGTCGCTTGTAGGTGACTTGCACCTTTAGTACAGTGGGTCCCAAACCTTTTTTTTTTTTTTTTGGTCACCACGGACCAGTCAACTAACATGTCTAGAGTACAACATCAGTTGTTTTTGGGTTTTTTTTTTTTAATGTCTGGAAATATAAACCACATTTGACTGGAAGCTATAATAGAATAAGACCATTGGGCCATGGGTGCCATTTTCTAAAAGAAAAAAAAATAAGGACCCAAATCAGCCGTCCTCAAAGTGCGGTGTACGACAATCCACCAACCAACTATTGATTCAAACAACTTTGAAGTAAACCCACCCCCTGCCCCTACCAACCAACCATTGATTCACACATCTGCCTAGTACAAGTACAGACACCTCTCCCTCCCCCAAGTAAAATGGCAACCTAATAGCTGTTGGTAATGTCAGTGGGATTGGGACATGATATGCGTTTACCTGGAGTGGTTAGCATATCTATCTATTCAATCTATCTATCTATCTAAGTGCCGTACGCATTGATGAGAGTTTGACTTTAAAAAGACACCTGCTCACGAGCGTCATTGTTTAAGATAACCTAGTTATATATAAACCCGTTGTCTAGTGTATACAGAGGTATTGAAATTATTAAACGTTATTTGTGGGATAACAATTCACCACTAGGTATCCGAGATGTTGATACTGTTAACATGTACGCGTGCCGATAACTATAGGAGGATACATTAGGCGACCGCTTAGCCCCCTCCCATTCCAAAAGTGCCGCCTCTTTCAAGTATATTTTCCACCGAGCATACGCTAAAATGGCCTCAACTGGGTTTTCCTGTAGGGCCTCCAAAAGTATCTCTGGAGTAGGGAAACTTTTTAGGAGATATTCATCTCATAGATAACGACATATTGTGTAAAAGTTTTTGAAATGTGACTTTCACATCCGGTGCTGCCAGATGGTGGATTTCTCCCCGCCAATTTGTTTAGGGCGGTGTTTTTCGGACATCGACGGAATTTGAGCTTATTGGCGGACTGGGTTTTGTTTGTTTGTTTTTTTTGTTGCTACTTGACGTTTTATAAAATGAAAATACAAAAAAAAAAATTGAATTATAAAATCTAAAATCATTAGTGAAATTTTTGACATTTCTTTTTCAGTTAAATCTAGAGCAGTGGTGGGGGCAAACTTTTTGAGACACGGGGCATCTGTGGATTGTAAATTTGACCGGTGTGCCGGGCTAATAGCAGGTGGCTCAAATTGTTGACATGAACTAATATAGATTAAATGTAAACGTCATAACATAAAAGTTAGTGCTGTGGTTCAGTCTGAAACATGTGGCGGCCCAGTTTCAATAGTCCGGCAGGCCGCATTTGGCCCGCGGGCTGTATTTTGCTAATAACTTTAACGACATTCTATTTTTTTTTTTTGCCTTTTTTTTTACTCGGCATGTATTAACAATAAATAACAAAATTAATACAATGAAACATGTTGCAAATGCTGTATTGAAGCCTTGTCAAGTCCATAACTGTTTATAGAAAACTAATCAGTGCCACGGGAAAGTACTGCGAAGCAAGACTGTCGAAATGACGCTTTTTAATTTAGTGATTTATTTGACAGTTGACACAAGCATCAAAATTTAATCACTGCGCGCAAGTGCTCGACCTTTTTTTTAATTGCTTGTGTCAATCACTGAGGACAATGATTGATTTCGTTGTGTGTAAATAAAAACAACTTGTATATATATATATATATATATATATATATATATATATATATATATATATATATATATATATGAGATATGATCTTGTATTGATGCCAACTTACCAATATTAAAACAAATAATCTAAGCCTGTTCCATTCTGGGACAGGACGTGTTAGAGCATTTTCGTATTATGTACTAGTACGTATGCTATCTTTCAGTAAATATTTTGTAAATTTGTAAATGTTTATAAATTCAATTGTGTAATGCATATATCTGAAACAAGATATTAAAAAGACGTTTTCTTTATATTTGAAAACAAAATTATTTTCTCTTAAATCTAACTACAAGTGGTTTGTGGTCACTGAAATAGGACTCATAATTGAAACATTCTAAATTGTAGTCATTTAATCGTCCGAAAACCCGTCAATTGTTGTTTGATAAATTGTTGTTGCCAATCTTGGTGAAAGTAGTTCAATGTTGAAGTTTGTTTCGAAGAAGTTTTCAATTTCTGCCCCGCTCTTTTGAAATCTTGATTGAAGTCCCCACAAATGATGACGTTTGGCTGATTTAGCTGTGCTGCAAAGTTGTCATTGAAGAAATCTTTTTACAAACCGATTGTTTGTTGCTGGGTTTTTGTATACGTTGATTATGTCAATGTTATCAACCATACACGATGTTGCCATGCGTTGATGTTGACCAGATTCTTGTTTAATCGATTTTGGTTGTGATGTCATCAATCCAGAATTTGTGTTTGCATAGATAATCGTACCTTCTGCTTTTCTACTGGTGTATTGGATTTCTCACGACTTCAATCATATTTGGAATCTCTGGCATCATCGGTGTTATTCATCCAAATTTCTTGAAGCACAAAATGCTGCTGACTGTGTACACCGCTCTTTGAAATCTTGATTGAAGTCCCAACAAATGATGACTTTTGGTTGATTGAGCTGTGCTGCAAAGTTACTGCTGATTATGGGTTTTATAAAAAGTAAGAGAAGTAAGTCATGTTGAATAACTTACAAAAATAAATAATGATTTCGCCCTTTGTTTAGCTTATAAACTATATATAATATATAAGCCTCTAGAGCCCTGAAGCTCCGAATCCGAGAGGTCCTATCACAAAATAAACTTTTGATGTACACATGGCAGGCCAAGACCTACAAAATGATATATACATCATGGGTCTAGGACTTATGGTTGCTGAGATATAGGGCGCCCATTATTAATATAGCTTATATAGTAAAAAATCTGTACTCTTTATAAGGCCCCTTTTACGTCCTCCTGAGAGGTCAGATCGCGAAATGGAAAGTCATTTCTTGGCAGGCCAAGACCTACAAATGATATACATCATGGGTCTATGACTTATGGTTGTTGGGAGATCTAGGGTGATGACAGACAGACAGACAGACAAAACGGGGACAATAGAGCATTTTTTTCGAAAATGCTCTAAAAAAAGGAAAAGAACGCAGCATTGAACGATGCAGAGAAGACAATATCAATAACGATCAACTCAAAAATATAAAAACAACTTAGACAACTTTTAAGAGACGCAGAAAGTGAAGCCCATAGCTTGTGATTTAATGACTAGATTAAGTCACCGGACTTTGAGCGTACGCATGTTGCTTACTGATAACGTAAAGTACTACGACAAGAGAGTACCATAAATTACAACTGCTACTCATGAAGTACTTTTTTTTATTTTTATTTACAACATCAGTGAAATTAAAATAATAGTTCACAGCCGAAACAATAACAAGCCCTCCACACTGATAGCAAGAAAACTGGGGGGGAGAGGTAGAGTCGCTATCTGATTTAATAAATGAAAGCTGAATCGCAGTTCATTGGAGCGGAAAGGGCCTTCACCGAAATGTTCTAAGTTAAGATCCCAGTGTGGAGGAGGTGGTGGTGGCTGGGGGGTGAATAAGAGATTTGTGGGTCGCTGTGCTTAATCATTAGCTCTCGCCCCTAACAACAGGTCCGCATAATTTAAATTTCTGAACAGGACAACAGTTAAGTCATAGGATGGGCCCTACAACACTTACGAGCCTTGACAAACTCTACACCTGTTTTGTCGATTCCTTTCTTTTTTTAAAAAAAATATATATTTTCAGTTTGTCATTTGATGTGATTGAGGACAGTATCATAAGGATGTATATATATATATATATATATATATACAGTCGATTCCGCTTAATTCGGGACACATCGGGACCGAGGCTTTTTTGTCCCGATTAAGCGGCTGTCCCAATTAAACATACAAATTTACTATTGGCTTCTTGGTTTGGCTTCTTGAGATTTGTCCCTAAATAAGCGGTTGTTCCAATTAAGCGGTGTCCCAATTAAGCGGAATCCACTATAACTAAATATATGTAACGCCCATGTATGTAATTACATATAAAGAGGTGTCGTTAATTAACAGGTTGGGTGCCACTTGGGGGTAAAGAAAGGGGGGAGCTTTGCTTTAGATTTTAATACGTAAACTTTACACCAACTTAAAAGAGACACAAAAACTATCAATTTCAGTATAGGACTTTTGTAATACGTAATGAAAGCAGGTCATGACAGCTAACATAATTTGATTTAATGTAAAAAAAAAAGTAAAAGCTGAAAAATCATTACAACGAACTATTTCATTACAACGAATCATCAGTTTTACTCACCGACCTTTTCTGAAGTGCATTTCTTCTTTTCGTTTTGTTGTGTTGAAATTTACTGGCATGATATAGGTAACGAATTCGATTGCATTATAAAACATCAACTAAAATGATAGTATCACATCAATACATTTGCTCTTGTGACGATAATCAATCTACTAGTAACTAGTATCGCGCAAATGAATCTACTAGTATCACATCCATGAATTGGCTAAGTATCACACCAATGAATCTACTAACACACCCTAATGCACGACGACTGCAGTTACGAGCACACGCTTTTATTTTTAAATAAATAAAATGACACCCCGTGAAGAAGAAATCTGACACCTGACAAGTCATTTACCGGTGGTGTTACAGGTTCAAAAAATCAACAATATAAACAACACATTGTTCTACATGCTGCACCTTTCACGGTGGAGACATACCTGACATACTGAACTGGTGAGATTCAAATTTCTATTGTTTAATGCAAAAAGATACCGTTGGGATTAAGACAATATACCAAGTATTATAAGCAATCGTACCCACTCAAAACTCTCCCCCAAGCACCAATCGCCCACCAGACGAAGCGAGGTCCCTATCCGTCCCCCCTTCTCGCTCTCCTCGAGCAGTTAGATTTCATAAATTAGAATTAATTATAAAAAAATACGAATACTATCTTCTGGTAAGAACATGTTATCTTTTAGTGAAAGTAATCGAAAACTCGATTCGAAAGTGAACAAAAAAACAACTTATAAAAGTAAACCCATTTTAGTTCAGTGGCACCCAATATTTTTTTCTCGCCACGGACCAGTGGACGTTTGATAATTTCCCACCGCGGGCCCACTGATTTTGGGGTGGGGGTATTTCTAAATAGTTTATATTGTTTTGATTTACAATGAACAGCCGTCAGCTCCTGGTTTAACCTCGCGTCCATGGGAAAGTCGCAACAATCCCGGAGAGAAATACATGCACAGTAAATTAATAGGTAATGATTAAATATTTTTGGCGGTCCAGTCATATTTGATCCACAGACCGTTACCGGTCGGCGACCCGGGCGTTCAGGACCGCTGTTTTGGATCACATTGCAAAAAAAAAAAAAAAACAACTGCACTCTAGTTCAATCAGTAATTAAAAAAAATTCAGGACATAAATGCCACCATGATAGTGTTGTTTTCGTTGACGAAAACTAAAACCTTCGTTGACGAAAATGTTGACTTTTCGTCAACGAGAACTAAAACTAAAATTAGCAGCAAGACTAAAACTAGACGAAACTGGAAATTATTACAGAAAAAACGTAATAAAAACTGAAACTGTGAGTAGTGCTGCTTTCGTTCACGAAAACCAAAACTAAAACCTACGTTAACGAAAATGTTAACTTTTCGTCAACGAGAACTAAAACTAAAATTAGAAGCAAGACTAAAACTAGACGAAAACTAAATTATTACAGAAAAAAAACGAAATAAAAACTGAAACTAAAATATGACCTGGGGCTAAAACAACACTACACCATGAAGCAGTCAAGTGATAGATAGGACTAAAAACCACAGCAGCCAGAGATAACATATTTATCGTTTGGCTCCCAACTCAATAAAAGTTACGATGCTTTACATTACGAAAGTCAGGAAGTAATACCCATGTTACTGAACAGTGACAGGACATAGTTTATGACAACGGATATTATTTATTTCTTTTTAAAATCCGAATGGGAAAGTCAAGAAGGACTAAACATCGTCATAATCATTGATAGTGACCTAAATAATGATGTTGAAATACCAGGCTATGATTATCGCTTAGTTTCACAAATGGTATAGTAACGATTATAAATTACTTATTACTTTTTTTATTTGTAGATTGTATTGTAAGGAAAGTATTTTGATTTCTTGATCCTATAAACCAGTTGTTTTTTTAGTAGCGGCCTTTATCGTTCACCTATGGACAGGTGTGTCAAAGATAACAGAGGCACAACGGGTGACATAGGTAGGTTTCCAGACTCGTTGTGGTCAGAAACCCCTGTGACCGCGAGAATTCAGAATCAAAGCCCTGGCGAGTCACATATAAATAAAATGGGCACAAAAGTAAACAGTGTGATTATTGCACTGTTTCAATGATTGTGTGCGTGTGTGTGATAAAAAGTATAGTTCCTTTAAGCTCCATAAGGGCCCATCGGGGCAGAAGAAGTGCATAATCTCTTTTTCAGTAGCCACGACATAATGGCGGATTGTGTGGCTAGCACAACGCGCCCAGCCGCCTTTACTCCCCTATCCCTTCCCAACGTAAAGGCAGGTATTCGTTTAACGATTGTTTGGGCTGGCACTTTCACTGGGACGTGAATAAACACACACGTTTCTCATTGAGGTTCGAATCACGGTCGAGAGTCAATTGCCCGACACTACCTTGGTTCGATCTCCGGTGAGAACCAACGAAATTTTTCAGGTCATGGAGAAAGTTCCCTTCATGTCTCCAGTGGTGCCTCCATGGCTTTTATACTCCCGGTTGTGGGGAGGATGGAAGATGGACACTATAAAACCGAAAAACGGTCTCCAGGATGAACATTTTTTAAGGTTGGGGCAGATGGTCCAGCGGTAAACCTGGGGTTACTGGGTTCGATCTCCGTTGAGAACCAATGGAATTTTCAAGGTCATGGTGAAAGTCTCCATGTCCACCGTGGTGCCTCCATGCTACACTTCCGGTTATGGCGATGAAAAGAGTATTACAAAACCCAAAATGTTCCCCATTTTAGGGTGAGTTTTTGTTTTGTTTTTTGGGTGCCTGTGTGGCGCTTTGATAGCGAGTCGATCTTCATGCTGCAGCCCGACCTGCATGCTGTGGGTCACGGGCTCAACTTCAATGGTGTGTCCAGTCACCTACCTCTCTCTTGGTGCTTCTATGACCAATGCACTGTCAGCTATGGTGGGGATGAAAGAATGACACTACAAAACCGTCAAATTAGTGGTTTATAGGATTTAAGAGTTGAACATCTCATCCTTTCAGGACTTCACACACACACATACGCAGACGACGGCCTGTTGATGTGAACGAGCTTGATCGCCAGCTGGATCAAACATTCTGCCCATGTCTGGCAGAGGCGTACTTATGGTATGGGAGGGAGTCCTAATTGAAAAGTCCCCTGGCCCCACCTTGAGGGGGGCCACCAAAAATTTGTTTACATTAAATATTAAGCACATTATCTCATATCATGGTGTCGAATGTCAAAATGCAGGGCCCCCAAAAGGCCAAGCCCACCAGGGGCCCCCAAATCCTAAGGTTCGGCACTGATGTCTGTGTTTTAGTCTTCGTCGTAACCCTTCATTTAGGAGAAAAAAAATGTAAAGTCCATGGTCAGCGATCGGTGGTCTTCAAACGTTAGTGGGGAAAAATAAACTGGTCGGCACAAGGCAATATACAAAGACAGTGAGCAATGACGCCAATAAACGTCCTTATTCATTGGTGTTTTTTTTTTACTCTAACAAAATATATAAAAGCGATGTGGGCTCTGCGTTAAATCGAAAGTAAAGAATTAATACAACAGTATTCCAGTTTAAAATACAAACATGAAAAAAATCGGATCTGCCCGAAACCAAAAATACAGAAATTAAATCCTACATTTGATGGACGACTGAAATTAAAACTTAAAAAAATTAGACTGAAATTAAAACTTAAAATTTAGTGGTCCGGTGGGAATCTAGCCTACACATTCAGTGATGCGTGAGGTCAAAAGGTTGCTAGCCACTGACCTAAAGAATTGTTGTGTAGATTTCTGGTGATGGAAGCGTATCAACACGTTAGCGTTAATAGAACCGAAAGGGTTCACGCTGTAACATTTTATTCAAGTGACTGCGCAGGCGTACAATCATTACAGCAGACGATAAAATATTGCATGTTAATTATTTATGAACCCAGTGCGCAGCAATGATTCAAACGTCGGTTAAGAGAATTCCCACCACCACCACGACAGCAAACAAAACTGGAAACTGTTGGAAGAGATTCTTATCAATCGATTCCTTATATCGAACCCAGAACAACGATCATGGCGGCAGTGGTGTTGTGTTCAGAGACAAAACGAAGCTACGACGACTACGGGATGACCACGAGAAGTGTTGTCGCCTGCTGAAGCAGATCTGGTTGACAGTCTTACCCGCACCAAGCAAATTACCCCACCACCACCACCACCACCATCAAAAACCACAAGTTAAGCCCAGCGTGACCAGAGAAATCGCGGAACTGCTACTTTTGTATTCTTTGCCACAAAAAAAAGTTCAACTGTAACACGCAATTATCTTTTTAGGCTCCAAGTGAGTCATTAAAAAAACTTGATGGCTCATAATTTTGAGATAAATTACTATGTATTTCTATTTAATGTTTTTTTTACAGTACATATATATATATATATATATATATATATATATATACACAAAATTAGGCTTTCGTCGTTCCAAATCCGTTTTGTGTATGATACTGTTCAAATAATTTATGTTATTTTGAAAAAAAATATTTAGACTCTTGGCTAATTCTGTCCCAAAATTCCTGGCAACATTGAATTAAATATCGCAATATTTACAACAATTACGTCACTAGATACACAGTCGTCTTGATTTAGTTTAATGCTAGCTAGAAAGTCGTAGAGTCATTCAAGTTCAAGTAACAATAGTACTGTAAGCATTGGTTGTATTTTTAGTGACATCATTTTTTTTTTACAAATAACAAAATAAAAATTAAATGCGTAGTACATGAAATTGATAGAAGTGGAGGAATATATAATTCAAAGTTTGATGACGCAATCCGAATTCGCCCACCAGTATCCATGGCGTCATTCCGCCATCTTGAGTTGTAGATTATTGAGAGTTCATGTATACGTCATTTGTGAAACACGTATACTATAAACCGACAGTTGGGAGCACATGTTTTGTTTTATGAGCAGTCAAGCTTTGGGCATCGAGATAGATGGATGCACATTTACAGCTGGCTATTGTACTCCTCCTGAATTTACCTTTTATGTCAGTTCATGTCTCAAGAATTAAATACTTTAATGTTTCGTTTTAACTGAGTCGACTTCCTTTAGTTAGTGTTGACTGAATTCTTATAGCGCTATTACAGTTATTATTAAAAAAGAACCCGTAACAATAGGCATCGCTAAAGAATAGACAGGGAGATTCTTGATGGATCAAGACTACACGATAAGGAGAGTAATCCATAGACCTAATCCTACTGTAGTTTCCTGAAGTCCTCCACCATTAACATTACACTGTCAATTAAGGGGGGGCAGAGAAAGAATCTTGATAGACGGGAAAAGATGTTTACCGTCGATAATTAATTCGGACCAAGAATGGCAGACATGAAAATTTACCGCGAGTTTTTTTTCTTATCAGTTTCACTTTGATAGTTGTTGACGTGGTCAAAGTAATACGCAAAGGAACATTATGGCTGGCCCCAAAGTAAAGAGACTGTTTGTCGTTTATCTCTGCACATAGTTCCTTCAAACGGGTAAACCCCAACGATTTCCCCATGAAAACAATCGCCTTACAAGAGAGTGTGGCAGAGGGAACAGGCCATGTGTCACACATATAATACACATATAGTGGGACGATTTAAATTTTAACCCCCCCACACACATTACAAAGACACAACCTCTCATTATACAACCTTATATATTTTACAGTCCTGATATAAAAAATAACAAAGAAAATATTATTTTGTAACTAAATAATAGACAAACAAAAAAAAAAAGCTCTAACTTCATGTACTTGGCAACCATGGAAGCATTGTGAGTCAAGGGAGGTAATACGGATGAAATAATGCTGAAAACAAAGGGCGTGACTAGGGATGGGTTGGTGGGGTGTGGTCCTCCCGGGTAGCACTTCCACAAGCAGAACAGTTTTTTTTGGTACATTTCTGACAAAGATAATGGGGCGGCATATTTTCAGTGCCCGTCCTGGGCTCCACTAACGAGTTACGCCCCTGCTACAAAGATATAATCAAAAATGGCGTGTTGGAAGGAGGCGGGTTTATTCTCATGCATAAAAAAGGGGGGGAGAGAGAGATCTAACCGAGATAAATTGCCAGTAGTGTCTCTAGTTAGTACATTGTACTTAAAGTACATTGCAATGATTGATTCCATTGTCCATTCTGTGCAGTGGCTTAACGCGATCACTCGACTTTATCATTTAACTCTGTTCGCACTATAACTTGGGCTTTAGCGTTCGTTTCCAACAGCGACACGCAACACAACTGACTCGTCAATTTGAACTAACAACAGACCCTTACACTTCTAAGTGGGACGGGTGGCCGAGTGTCGACATGAGAGTCCTGGGTTCGATCCCCGGTGAGATCCAGGTAAAATTGTTTCAAAAAGTCGTCCCATAAGTCCACCCAGCTTTAAATGGGTGTACCTATGTTTAAGTTGGGGAAGTAAAGGCGGCTGGGCGTCGTGCACAATACCTTTATATGCCTAGGTTATAGAAACAGATGAATTCTACACTTCATCTGCCCCGATAGCCATTACACTTCTAAACAATACTAAAAGTTTCAATCATAACATTTACTTGTCAACATCCAGGGGGTTATGGTTCAATATCAGTAACTAAAAAATAAACTAATTCCATTGCTGTAAGGTACACATTGAACCTATGTAAACTGTTACAGTCGAGCAACCATAAATTGGATGTCTCCATCAGCAATCATTGACTGCCAACAGCTGGGGGTTAGTTTTCAATAACAATAAAAAAGAAAGTGTCACAATAATTCCATTGCTGCAATGATCACATTGAACCAACTATATTCTATAAGCCCCCCTATACCCTCGACCTACACAGTCCAGTAACTGTAATGGATGGTATCCATCAGGAAAGCCTTTGAATGAGAACAACTGGCTTTAGTTTTAACTGAAAGTATCCATCTGTAACCGATAACTTCGCAACAAGTGGCTTTAGTTTTAATTGAAAGTATTCATCTGTAACCGATAACTGCAACAACTGGTCATAGTATTAATTGAAAGCATCCATCTGTAACCGATAACTGGCAACAACTGGCTTGGTTTTAATTGAAAGTATCCATCTGTAACTGATGTCTGGCAACAAGTGGCTTTAGTTTTGATTGAAAGTATCCATCTGTAACCGATAACTGGCAACAACTGGCTTTAGTTTTAATTGAAAGCATCCATCTGTAACTGATGTCTGGCAACAAGTGTTTTAGTTTTGATTGAAAGTATCCATCTGTAACCGATAACTGGCAAAAAGTGGGTTTAGTTTTACCTGAAAATATCCATCTGTAACCGATAACTGGCAACAAGTGGCTTTAGTTTTAATTGAAAATATCCATCTGTAAATCGATAACTGGCAACAAGTGGCTTTAGTTTTAATTGAAAGTATCCATCTGTAAATGATTACTGGCAACAACGGGCTTTAGTTTTAATTTTCGAAAGTATCCATCTGTAACCGATAACTGGCAACAACTGGCTTTAGTTTTAATTAAAATTATCCATCTGTAATCGATGATTGTCAACAAGTGGCTTTAGTTTTGGCTGAAAGTTTCATCTGTAACCGATAACTGGCAACAAGTGGCTTCAGTATTAATTGAAAGTATCCATCTGTAAATGATTACTGGCAAGTGACAACGATCGGGTTAACTCCCACCTTACATTCCAACACGAAAGTGTCCATTCACACATGCGTCTACTTTCGCACTCCCCCAACCCTTGTGCAAACGATTAAAAAGCTACAAGGTAGAGACAGAGGTCATGGGGGGAGGGGGAAGAAAAGTGGGGGGGGGTCGGGTCACAGTAAGAACGTAGTGGGGGGGGACAAACCACAGAGCCATGTTATTTATTTTTCTAAACAGCTAAAAAAGATTTGCACGTTGGTTTTAGTTAACTTTTACACAGTTTGGAATGTTCAGCCTTTTCCACTGTAGACAAGGGGTGGGCAATACTACGACACACGGGCCGAGTAAGGCCCGCTTTGTTTAATCCAATCCGCGCGTTAAACTTGTAGGTATTATAAGGTTTGTGGCTGGTCATCTAATCCACCCACTCAACCGTTAAAGTCCGGTCATTCTGACAGTAATGTGTGACCCACAATTTCTAATAAGTTAGCCTGCTCACTAGAGACCCACTCCTCAATTGTGTTTCAGGGACAAACTGTGAACAGGTGTATATATAACAGTGAATAGGAAACGATAAGAGTGTATCGTTAACAAGCTGTGACGAGGGGCGGTAAAAAAATATCAACACGTAAAATGTTAAAAAAAAAAACCGGTCAAATATATAGACTGAACAAAATATTACAAAAAGGTGTGTGTGTGTGTGGGAGAGAGAGAGAGTGTGTGTGTGTGTGAATGTTGGTTTAGAATAAACAAGCAATTTAAGTCTTTTCCGTTTCTGGACAAAGGACATTTTAGAGCATTTTCGCCGGACGAAATCCGTATTTTTTTTTTTCGGGTTACAGCCATAAATATTGCTCCACGCACTGAATTTTGATAAATTTAGAGATGAAGTAATCATGTTGAATAACTATTACAAAAATAAATAATGATTACGCCCTTTGATTAGCTTTATTATTTAGTATTTAAAATATAAGCAAAAACGGTATATAAGAAACTTATATTTCGGCTCTGAGAGATCAGATCGCGAAATGGACTTTGATGTATTAATTGGCAGGCCAAGACCTACAAAATGATATATACATCATGGGTCTAGGACTTATGGTTGCTGAGGATATAGGGCGCTCCATTGTTAATATAGCTTATATAGTAAAAAACGGTACTTTATAAGCCCCCTTTTACGGCCCTCAGAGGTCCTATCGCGAAATGCACTTTTGATGTACACATGGCAGGCCAAGACCTACAAATGATAAATACATCATGGGTCTAGGACTTATGGTTGTTGAGATCTAGGGTGATGACGGACAGACAGACAAAACGGGATGTGAGAGCATTTTTTTTTTCGAAAAATGCTCTAAAAATATTAAGTGCTGGTGATGTCCAGTGTTGGTAATTTGACTCGGACCTATGTGGGTCATTGTTGATACACGTGACATCGTATTTCGTTTCATTTAGGATTATTTTTTATTGCACGGGGGGAGGGAAGGGTCACTGCAGAAAAAAATTAAGTAGCTAGAGAACGCGGAAAAGATCAGCGAAAGGGGAAGAGGGGGGGAGTGCGGCGTTCTCAAAAAAACTCCTTTTTTTTTATCTGGTGTATGTATTTTTATACAAACTTCCAAGTTGACCGGGACTTTAAAAGTTAGCAAAGAAACTGCAACACTTTTTTGCTACGCCTCCTCCCTACCATTTCAAAACAAATGCGGGAAAAAAAAAAGCCACCAATACCTTCCCCACAGGCGTGACTGGCGTTAGTGCACCCCCCCCCAAGGACACGTCATCCCCAAAGTACTAGGGGTGTAACCCTCCATTTTGCTGCAGTCAGAGAATGTGCCACCTTAACCTTGTAACGTCAATGCCCACATCTGGCTTCCATCCCCTGAACCAGAAGTTCACACCTTCTTTCCCATTTCGTCTTCGCTGACTATGGTAGTGAGAACACTCTGGTGATTACAATGGCGTTAGCGGCGTCCAATGTGCGGCTCATTGTCGGCACGCCCTATGTGCGGCTCAGTCATTATGCCCTTTGTGGCCCATTGTCGGCAAGCCCTATGTGCGGCTCACTGTCGTTATGCCCTTTGTGCGGCTCATTGTCGGCACGCCCTATGTGCGGCTCACCGTCGTTATGCCCTTTGTGCGGCTCATTGTCGGCACGCCCTATGTGCGGCTCATTGTCGGCACGCCCTATGTGCGTGGCTCATTATCAGCACGCCCTATGTGCGGCTCATTGTCAGCACGCCCTATGTGCGGCTCACTGTCGGCACGCCCTATGCGTGCGGCTCACTGCCGTTATGCCCTTTGTGCGGCTCATTGTCACACGCCCTATGCGGCTCATTGTCGGCACGCCCTATGTGTGCGGCTCACTGTCGTTATGCCCTTTGTGCGGCTCATTGTCGGCACGCCCTATGTGTGGCCTATTGTCGGAACGTCCTATGTGCGGCCTTGTCGGCACGCCCTATGTGCGGCTCATTGTCGGCACGCCCTATGTTCGGCTTCATTGTCGGCACGCCCTATGTGCGGCTCATTGTCAGCACGCCCAATGTGCGGCTCATTGTCGGCATCGCCCTATGCGGCTCACTGTCGTTTTGCCCTTTGTGCGGCTCATTGTCAGCACGCCCTATGTGCGGCTCAGTCATTATGCCTTTGTGCGGCTCATTGTCGGCACGCCCTATGTGCGGCTCATTGTAAGCACGCCCTGTGTGCGCTCATTGTCAGTATGCATATGCTAGTATGTATTTTGTTTTAAGTCCGGTATTTGCGGATGGTGATTTTAGATGATATCTGATATACCGTACAGTGCATAATGAAAATTTTATCTTAATTTATCTAAATAGAATTCGAAAATTTTATTTAAATAGAAAGGAAAGGGGTTAAGAATTGTGTTTAAATATATATATATATATATATATATATATATATATATATATATATATATATATATATATATATCCCCTTATTGTTACACGCATATATTCTGGGCAACCCCGTAGCGTGAAAATTCTACAGCAGGGGCCAGGCGAATAGCAGGGGGTGGGCAGGAAACAAACAGAGGGGGCCAGACAAAACGCAGGGGGCACCCAGCCCCCCTCCCCCGCACACTACGGGCCTGGTGATGGGTGAAGTAAATATTTTTGTAGAAGTGGCAAGGGAGTCAAAAACAGTGGCGTAGCGAAGGGTGGGCAAGGGGAGCATCATGCCCCGGTCGCTTCTCACAAAGGGGCGCCAAATGGTATGTTTTACATATATTATTGTATGGTTTTCGAATGGGGGGGGGCGCTAAAAAGGTATTGTGCCCCGGGCGCGAGTTATGCTCGTTACGCCACAGGTCAAAAATAAAAAAAAAAAAAGCAAACTAATTTATCATTCAACGTGATATTAATTTTTGGTTATTATCGAACAAATCGATACTATATGTGTGGCGCCGGTACCCACGCAAGCTGATAACATCTTTCTAAAGTAGGCTTTTGATTCACACATAGAAACCATCGTGAGCAATGTTGCAAAATATAGATAAGTGAATTTAATTGATGGAGGAAAAGGGGGAATAACTCAATGTATACGTTCTGCTGATAATAACAATGAACAAAAACTAAAGAACATCGCTGAGGATGCATCAAAGTAATAATCGAAGAGAAATATTTTTTGCAGCGGTTGTGTAAAGTACTTTCATCTAAATACATGTTGGTGTTATCTGCGAGCTTTATTTTATTTGATGATTTTGTTTTAGTTTTTTTTTTCAATCGAATCAACAATTATTGTGATAACAAAGATAAAAAAAAAGTTGTGTCCTTTAAAATTACCTCAAGAAGAATATGTGTGGAAATAGACACTGACTTTGTTGTCACGTTTCGATAAATCGTTTATCACGATGATAGAGGCGTAATGTAATGTGAGCAGTTATATAGCAAGTTAGTTGATGCTATTTTTAAAATTCTGAAGTGCAAGCCAGTACATTGATTTTTATCTTTCATTTTCTTGCTGTGGACACACGGCGGTGAAAAAAACGAACATTTCTAGTAACTTCAAGAACAATTCTAACTTGAAATATATTTGGAGGGGAGGGGGGCATTGTTGGACAAACTACGTTGGGGGGGGGGAGGGCTAAGCAAATATACATTTATAGGAGCTAGAACAAAATTACATTTGGAAGGGGGGGCTAAGTAAAGATACATTTATAGGAGCTAGAACAAAATTACATTTGGAAAGGGGGGGGCCTAAGTAAAGATATACTTGTGGTACCAAAGACTAACTACATTTAGTGGTCATGGGCAAAGGTACTTTGAGCGGGGCCATAGACTGGGCAACGTATGTTTGGGGGCGAATGCAATTTACGGGTCCAAAGGAAAATTGCTGTTAAGTTTGCTGCTTTTAAAATGTTGGGCCCCTAATCATCTTTGAAAACTGAAGCCCCCTCTGACAACCCCCCCCCCAAACGGATAAATCATTTAAAGCTACGCCCCCCCCCCCCCCCCCGGACAAGAGCATTGACGTTCCTTGTGACTGGCAAAATAATAAGAGTTCCCTTGGGTTGACTCATTAGTAGAGAGGTATCAATTCGACATAATATTGATTTTTTTTTTAGTTTCTCTTTACTACTTCATTTTTCAGCTTATTCTGAATATTATATATGTCTACATAGGCCAGTGAATGTTGTAGATGTCTACATAGGCCAGTGTTTCCAAAACTTTTCTGTTCCCTGCCCCGCCTAAATCTTTTTTTTTTTAAACTATTACGTCTTTATGTAACACTATGCATAACTTTCAAAATGAAGATAGTGAATTATTGATTTACTCAAAAGATTAGCTTGTTACGGGAACAATAATTAGACTTGACTTGACTAATAGTGGAGCTCATAGTGTTTACACCCACTCAGGCCCATATGTTGAGCTAAAGGTATCTATGGGAAAAGGGGAGTGGGTCTATCTACTAATTGGTCCTCAGGAGCTCCTAAGTATTTACCCATTCAGAACTAAAGAGCTAGATGTACATATCCACATGTGTGACAGGATGATAGTCGGAATCTGGAATGCAAAGAACATTGTTGGATATCGCAAAAAATATATTAGCATAATTTGTTCTTACTCTATTCCAAAACGCAATAGTTTTTTTTTTCTTTCCAACCTCGCAATCTGACCATTTCTGGAACTGATTTAGTCTAAAATATATGAGTGTGGCAGTGGACTCACTAACAGCTTTGGAGGTAGCTGAGAGCCCCAATCTTCATATATTTATTTTATTTATTTGTAAAGGGTGTTTTCAAAAAAATGTTAAACAAAATAAAAACATTTACTAAGGAAAGTAAAATAATTCTAACAGGTATTTCCTGAATTAATGCAGCGATACAGCACAGCAGTTTAAATTCAAGAGGTCTAAATGAAAAAAAGAAACAAAAAATAGCTGTTATAGCTTGACAACAAATGAACACAAAATCATACAATGATAAAGAAAAATGATCAAATCAAATGATGGGGGTGACCAATTTAATCAATGTAGTAATCAGACAGGTAAACAACAACACACAAAATATCAGCAGCACTTTCATTGACACTGATCGATACAAAAATAGCATTTTCTTTTTTAAAATTTGTATATTAAATGAGTATAATTCATGAATTTATTGTATGCACAAATGAACTGTGAAAACAAGTTGGGATGTGTAACAAGTACTAAATGCATGAGGGGGTGGTGTGTAAATAAAATAAAAAGTTCATGTACTGACCAAAGGCAAATAGTGAGGTTAACATGCATCTATTGTGTCCAAGAGAAAAATTATAAGTATAACCAATTAAAGCAGAACTTATAACTTTAGGTTTTTTAAAGGGATATTCTGCAAATTTGATATTTTTTTTAAGGTATTAGTTATACAGTGATGGAAGCAGTTTACAATGTCACTGGGTTAGCACAGGTATTAGTCAGAACACAAATGGAACAGAATGCACAATCTTGAAATAAAAATGTCAACTGGCTCCAGAATCCACTATTTTCAACACTATTAAATTCCTATAAAATCCACTATTTGCAGTCTATTGTATTCCTTTAAATCAACTGTTTACAATCTGTTTAAACTCTCCAAATCAACCATTCTATTACATTTCTTTCTCTGCACATTTGTATGACACCAGGTTTTCGAACAATAATTTTCTTTTTAAAACCATAATATATTGCGCATGATTCACTAGATCATTTACTGTGGCAGGTTTTATTAAGAATTAAAATCTTACAGTATAACTAAAAATTACACTCATATATAATTGTATTGCCAACTTACTTTGATTTATAAAAATTTGAAAAAAAAAAAAAAAGGAAATCATTTATTACTAATATTAAAAACTAACCAACACAAACACTGGTGCAAGAGATAAAATACCAGTCCTGATGAAAGCATAGAATTATGAAACCTGGTTCCTAATAAAAACTATTTTAGCAGCCTGAAATGTAAAAAAAAAAAAAGATCAAATTCTAATAAAAATGTAGCCTATCATTAAGAATTCAAAGAGGCGCGAGTCTCTCATGAGGTCATTATTAATTATGGTCCAGTTAATGTGCAACGGTAAATAATTTTTTTTTTTAATTTTCACTTGCTGACTTATTGCTAAAATTGATATGAACATGATAATTGGTAGTATCCATCCCAATTAAGATTGAGCACTCTGTTCAATTCAATATTCTACAGTTAGGTCTGTATAAAGTGACACAAAGAAGAGGTGAGGAAATATCAAAAATATAACACACACACAAAAAAAAAACTATGGGCTCCATCTGAGACCTAGCTTATCAACTAACAATAAACACATTTCATTGTTATTACATCAGCAAATTAATCAAATAATTAAAAAATTGAGACAATTTAAAACAAAGCGAAAATAAATGAATTATATATAATTGTATAAAACTCTGTGGTAACTAAAAATAAACAACAACAAAGTACAGTGTGGTGTAATAAAGCAAATAAAACAATGACAGTTATAATCAAACAGTTCGTTCACATTGTAGAGATTTTTTTTTTTACTTTTTTGGACAAATAAAATTACAAGGCTATATAAAAGAACAAGTAATTTTTCAATTCTTTATTTTGATTACAAAAAAAATTTGATCAAGTTATTTCCCTGCATATGATGATGAAATAGTTTTGATTTATTTCTAGAGATTTCTTACTTTTCATCTCCCCAACTGTACCAAAAAAAAAAAAAAGTCATTTATAATATTGCAAGTGGAGAATCATGGCAAGATCATACAAAAGAGTGATTCTCATTTGTGCTTCAATAATAAGTCTTTAACTCTTTCCAGTCCATCAATACTTTTTTGTCAGTAAGCAAAAGTACAATACTCAAAATGTGAGGGTGATGTAAAAAGCTATTATTAATATGACATCTAAAAGTGACAATTAATAACATATGCAATTAGATTCATTGTTGAGATTTGAAAATGAAAAATGTTTCTTTTTAAGCGTAACAAGTAAATGGTCTGAAATGATAATGGATTAATATGTCAAAACACAGTAGAGCTAATGTAGATAAAGATGCATGCATATGAATTGAAGCAATGGTATTTTTTAAAAATTACATCACCAGCAACAGGGAAATCTTTAGATAACTGGCTATGCTGTATAACATTTTGCCAAAAAAAAAAAAACTGATTGAAAAATGTTTTGAAAGTTTGATATACAATAATAAATGTGTTGCTATTTAATTCTCGCTTTAAAGGAGAAAAAAAAATATTTTCTTAAACTCTTCATTTTCAGAGCACAAAAAAAATTGTGACAATAGTCAGAAACCAGCCTGACTTTAAACAATAAATAACTAATAAACACAATAAAAAAAAAAAAAGATATTTTTTTAGCCAGTTTCATAAAATCCAGTGATAAGACAATGCCACTACAATTGAGAATATTTTTCTATAAAAATTTCCAATTCTATTACATAGAACATACGGTTTGAGAGATGGGCAAGCTTAGATTAAATTCCAACGAATCAAATGAGGTAATTTAGGCTAATATTCCCAGTTTCCCAAACAGTAAAAAAGTTCTGATTTTTCCAATTCTGATTTATTGTCCTTTAAATAATTAAGACCATAAAACTAAAAGGACTGACTATTATGAATATTGCTACAAGTATATGCAGTAGGTGGGACGGATGGCCGAGTGGTGTAGATACTTGACTGTCGACCTGAGAGTCATGGGTTCGATCATCGGTGAGGCCCATGGAATTTTTCCATGTCAAATTTGATACAAAGTCGTCCCACAAGTCCACCCAGCTTTAAATGGGTACCTGACTTAAGTTGGGGAAGTACAGGTGGCTTGGCGTTGTGCTAACCACACAATCCCTTCATATGCCGAGGTTATAGAAACAGATGAATTCTACACTTCATCTGCCCCGATGGTCCGCTAGGGCTAAGGGAACTTTACTTTTATATGCAGTAGGCTAGTAGGTCTGTGAAATTTCAACTGGTCAGGTGTAGATATGGGGCAACTTAAATCGAATCATTATAAAATCATAAAAATGAATTAATAGTTATAAATGAGTCAAACAATAATCTCATAAAATACTCTAATGCTGAATTCGTCTTTTTCACTATTTTTTCATGTTAGGATATTTTTTAAAACAATAAAATTAATAATGTGCAAAGGAAAAAAAAAATTATTTTATCTGCTAACTAAAAAAAATGAATTTTTAAACAAGAAAAAAACAAAAAGGTTTTTAGAAAGATGAATAACAACACCCACAACATATTTTATATACTTCATGCTAAACAATAATTTACTACGATTTTATTGTAAATAATAAATGCAAATTTACAGCGAAGAGAAAAAAAACACTAATAAAATGAAATAGGACAAATGTTCAATATGATATGAAGGTAATAAATCATTTATACACTGGATGTGAACGAAGTTCATTCATTTAGCACTTTTACTTTGATTAATGCTGGGAAAAAAAAAACTCATTTGAGTTAATAAATGATGTTTATAAAAATCTACTGCTAGCGACTAATTTATTTAACTTCTTCCCAAAAATCACAGGTATATATAACTTGTGATAATAAATAAATAATATCAGAGAATTAAAAAATACAATAAAAAATAGTTTCATTGGAGTGGACGGAGAATTTATCTTCTCTTCTAGTTGTCAATTTCAAAACAATGTCCATGCCTTGGATAAAAATATATCATTTAAACTGAAACTAGAACAAGCCATGTTGATTGAAAATACTGCCAATAATTTCAAAATGACTTAAATCATTGAAAAAGAATGCAGAAAAAAAAGTAGGTGACATTTAAATTTAAAAAAAAAAAAAACAAATTTCATGCTTTTTTTTTAAAAGCCATTTTGATAGAATTTTTAAGATATTAAAAATATTGTATATCAAAAAGAATTTTTTTTTTAAACAATTTATATAAATGCCTTTAAAATTAATTTACATTTTTATTTGTTTGAAATCTAAATTAGTGCCCAGTTTTCAAGCCATCTTACATTTTGTTTGTAATTGTTAGATGAAATGCATTGAATAGATGATACAAAGTTATTATTAAAAAAACTCAATTGTTTACAGTTTTCACTATTCAAGTACAAGTTGAAAAAAGTAATTGGGCTTGTTTTGTTTTCAAATAATAAAGAGTTTTAAAAAAGGGGTACACAGAAAATGGTATAAGTGAGTGAGTTAGGTTATATCCTCTGAATGTTTTCAGTTCTACTGTAACCAAGGCAAAAGTTTCAATATGCCGGTAACTAAAATTCAACAAATGCATCAAATGGAGAAGTGATAAGTGGTTTTGTTTTTTTTTAATGTGGTCAAACTAAAAAAAAAAATAATAATTATTTAACACATTGATAGAGTTGGCAATTATTAAAAAAAAAAACCAATGGAAGTCATCAAATTTATTGTGCACATACATAAATCAGTCAATTCAAAATATTTTTTAAAATAGGAAATGTCGTAATGATTTTTTTCTTTGATTTAAATCTAGTTAGACTGTGTAAATAAAAAAAAAGTACATCATAAAAAGACATAACATAATGCTGCACAAGTTCATTCAGCATCTGAGAAAGCATATCAAGAAATCTAAGAACCCAATTATAAATACATTTAAGTTCATTCTTTAAATGTGTGGCAAATAAAATACAGCTTTATTGATGAGCTATGAAATTATTTTTAAATATTAACCCAGCGGAAATAATATTTTTTAGCTTTCTTTAAAAAAATAATAACAGTATTTTTTTCTTACACTCTTAAATGTCTGAGTTATCACCACTTTATCAAAGATTTTTTTCATTTAATATAAATGATTATTGAACGGCAAGTTAGAATTAAGGCTTCAAAGAATTCAATATATTGTGGTAATAAGTATTACACACCCAAAAAAAAATCATAATTTTTAGACTGCCTGTTTCATTTTCCTAAAAGCCTGATGTGATTGCTTAAAATAACATCCATAATTTTTTGTTCAAATTTGGCTGCCATAAGACTGGCCATCGGGTCAGCGTCATCAGATCTCAGAAGTGTTGGAGCAAATACTATGGCCAGGTTCTCTGAGGACATCATGTTCTTACTTTTGTGCTCCACAACTCTAGATTTCACACAAAAAATACAAATAAAAATCCAGGTCTAACTGACACTATAGTGAGAATTCTAACAACAGATTTTAATAGAAATCAACTTGTCTATTATTCAGCGCCGAAATATCACAAAATTATTTTTTATTTAAATAATTTTAACTAATCAACTAGCTAACCATTATTCCTGCATTTATCTAATTTCAAAAGTTTTTTTCGGGGGAATGCCAGCAATCTGCATTTTTTGTATAACTCAATAATTTTACCCCCTTTATAGCTCATTTCAAATAAACAATGATTGGACAATAAAACACAGGTTGACACCAATGTATCGAATAAAATAAATAGAATCCACAAACTTTCTTTTCTGTTTTTTTTTTAAAGAAAATAATTGCATAAAAAATGTAGCATTGCTATCTATTTTTGTACATTTAGAAAATATGTAAATACTCTGTAGACACACTTTTTTTTTAAAACTTCAAATCCTCACAGTGAAATGTTTCATCACATTCAAACATATTTATTGGTCTAAGATATTTATATAATATAATAATAGCTGTCTCGTTTCTGTGTTAAATCAGATGTGGAAAAGAAGAATTCAAAATGGTGTCTTGCCCGCATCTCAATTCGATAAATGTTTTTTTTTTAAATCTACAGTTGAATAGTTTCTGCGGTTTTCTAACATGAAATCCAAATGCCAAAATTCCAAATGATTCCATTTAAATATGTGTTTGTTTTTTTGTATTCCTACAACAAATTGCATCTTGAAACCAAAAATAACCTAGCCTACTCATCAAGCCTTAGGGGAATTAAAGGTTTTGCAGGGTACAGCTAGTTCGTATTAATAGTTGTAAATACTGCTCTAGCAAAAAGCTTTTAGTTAAATTGGGCAAAATATTTCACTCTGTCTGGGAAACTTCGGCCACTATTTTTTAGAAAGCCTAAGGAACTCTTCGTTTAATAAGTTATGCAGATATAAAGGTCAAAAGTTCCTGATTTCTAACAAAAATCTACAACACCCAGACTTACCTTCCCAGATGAGCACACATAAACTTCAGAGTATGAAAGTGTGCAGGTGGTAGAGTAGCTAATGGTTCCTTCATAAGTTTAACTTGATCAGAAACTGTCAAATCTTCTGTTTCTATTTTGCAACAATAAAAAAAAAAAAATTAAAAAAGGAAAAAAAAAAACTTTTTATTCTATAATGCTAAAAATGTGTCATTTTAAAAAAATAGAAAAAATTTTATGGCATCAAGAAAAAAAATATTCTACAACCTAGCAGGACAGCAACCATAGCTTTTGGAGGGGAAAAAAAGTGTCTTATAGTCTGATAATATAAGGACTGTAAAATAATTTTATTTTTTGGCAATCTTCTTGTCAATTTGTTTTTCAAGAACTGGGTCATAGAAATGATTTTTTATTTTTCGTCATGTTCTCATTAACAAAAGTCATCCATACACAACAAGAAAATAAAAGGACTACACAAGAATACTGCATATTGATAAAATAAGTCAGTTCAATAGGTCAAGACAAAAAGACATACTTATTATCTCCATAAGTCTTTTGTACACATCACAAGTTATTAAAGGTATAGGAAGAAGTCTAAAATACAGCTTCAGAGCACTGCAGATAGTGTTGATGTCTTCGTACTTGTTTATGCTGATATCTGCGTTCTCGGCATCTACACAGACATGCAGTAAAAAAAAATAAATGAAAAAACCAAACTACATACTTTAATATAAGCCTATCCATAATGCTTAATAATGTCAGTTAAATGCTTATTTTATTCTAAGCCTTTTATACATTACCTTTGTCAAAGGCCATTCGAACTGCTTCAATGTCATCATGAAATCCTGCTAGTCTGTATAAACCCTCCATGTCCATGCCTGGTGATGAAATCAGACTTTTTTTAAAGACCAACTTATTGGGCCAATGGCTCAGTTAAGTATAGAGTTAGGCCACATGACTTCATCAAGACATTACGTAAGGTCTCAAATGACCAAGTCGAATACTGTTAAGTCAAATGACTTAAGATTATTGGAACAATGCAATGACTGTTAGCTCGAAGACTTTATAGGAAGCAGAGGCGTACCTAGGATGGGGGGGGGGAGAGGGGGTCCAAATTCGAAAGTCCCCCCTGGCCCCACCTTGAGGGGGGGGGGCCAAAATTTTGGTTATAAATTAAATATTAAGTACATTATCTCATGTCATGGTGTCAAATGTCAAAATGCAGGGGCCCCCAAAGAGGCTAATCCCCCGGGCCCCAAATTCCTAGGTTCGGCACTGATAGAAGGTGGAAACATCAAGAATACTTGTAGGTGGCACTCAACACAACTGCTGTCATACAGAAGAAAGTGACACAATAACTATAGAGCAATTAAATGCCCACAAAAAAGTCCATATCAGAATCTGAATGATGCCTTTTCTCCACACAGTTAAAGAAAAAGGGGGTATTTGACATTTGTTAGGGAGTGTAAAAGCAGTTTTCACATCACTTGTTATACCATTCCATGTTATGTCATAACATATATTCTCTAATTCACACACACACTGATGAGTTCTTGATAAGAATCTTTACTTTTTTTTATTTACAAGCGATCCATTTTCGAGAGCTTAAATTCTAACATTGAAACTATGCTTTTATTTTACAAAAAAAATTGACAATTGTTTCAACCCTTTGTTGTTTTTAACTATTATAATCATGTCATTCTGATAAAAAAGGTTTTACGTTACTACTACCTCAAGGATTCGATTTCCCTGACACATTTGTCTACAACAATAGGTATCTGCGACTTCTGTGCTTTGACCACTGTAGTCAGATCGCCTCCAAATATCCTCTTCACATATTTCATGTCTGGCATGCAGTCGTTAGGGACTTTCTCACTGCACTTTTTATGGGCTTGAAATCCACAATCTGTAAAAAGGAAAAATTATTTACAGCCATAAACGTTTAGGTGAATTATTATTTTTAAGAAATTTCTCCTAAAAATATAATTTCATACATTAAAAAATCAATCAATATCATGAAAGTCAATTTTTTTTTCTTTTTAATTTTTCAAAACGAATTCTTAGTAGGAGTACTGCAAAAAATTATTTGTTACCTTGACATTTGACTCCTTGAGCTAAGAGACCCCACATGAAGTTGGCACAGAAATCACACCAATGGAGACCCATAAAATTTTGAAGCTTTTTGAAGAAAAAATGGCAATGAATACAATGATCAGAAATAAAATACAATGTAGTATAAACATGGGGGGGGGGGGCAAATTATTATTTATGTATGTATAATTAGAAAATGTTTGACCTTTTTGCTGCTATATATACTCTTTAAAAAAGTGGTAATGGTGGTGCTAAGCATTTTATTATTTAATTTCCATCCATGGTGAGCTCTTATCTTATAAATATTTCATTTATTCACTATTTGTTAAATGATGATGACAAAATGATATTTCATTATTAACTTCCAGAGATATTGTTTTGTTTTATGTTTTTGATTATGTCACTGGAGATTTGAATTGATTGAGGCTTCAGTTTATAAAATCAAGTCAGCTAATCAGAGCGTCTACTGTAATGAAAAACAACAACATTAGGAGGAGGGGGGGGAGAGGGGCAATTTTTTACTTAGGATGGGGGGGGGGAAGGGGGGGCAGTGAAACAAATCATTGAGGCGGTTAGGCGATGGGAGAAAGCATTAACAAATGTATCTCGTCACAAAGAGAAAGACAGTCAAAACTAAGGAGATATCTCACTGTCATAAAATAAGCTACACAGTTATCTTTAATCAATGATATCGGTAAGGTTAATGGTAAGGTTAGAAAAAAGTGTCAAACTAAATATAATAAAAGATGGTTTAAGTTTTACATTCACTGTCTTTTTCACAAAAGAAAATCCTTCAGCAGTTGAAATCAAATGAAAATCCTTCAGCAGTTGAAATCAACAAAACATTTCAGCAGTTGTAATCAATAAAAAATTACTCCAGTAATATAATGAAAAGAATTATGATATATTTCTGCTACACACATACATTGATTACACAAGTATCGTTCACAGATACTGTAATGTTAACAAGCTCACACATTTGTCCCCTTATCCCCAAACTGTAAGTTAGTCTTAAATAATTATTTTAAATTAATTTCTTATAGGTTTGAAGATTTAGACACTATATAAATGTTTTTTTGCCTTGTATTTTACATTGATTTCTAATATAATAGTAAATATAGATTCACTTAGTGAAAATATTTTGTTTTAACTGAATTAAATAAGCTGTATAGAAATGAGATCATGTAAAAATTTCACAAAATGAACAAACTGTAGTTATTTCAAATAGAAATATTATTTGGCCCTTTTTGTAAAATATTTATAGTCAAAATTCAAAATCTAAGACATTAAAGGCAAAATAAATTTTCCCCACTAAAAAATGTTCACTGTGACCTGTTTCAATCGTTATCTTCGCAATACATTTTATGTCAACAGAAAAAAAAATGATAATATTTGAAAGCATTTGAATACTGTTTAAAATGGTATGTCTTTATGAACTGCAACAGTCTAAGTGACCAATGTAATGCAAAAATGAGTTATTGGGCGCAGTAAGCAGTTGTTTTTTTTTTTAAACTTCGATTTGGATTACCCATTTTTTACTAATTTTTTACTGTAATCAATTCAGTAGTGGTTCTACATTTTATAAGCCATACAATGTCTTTAGAGATTATATGTATACATAATTTGCAAACCTTAAATATGTGTGGCTTTACAAATTCATTGAAATCTAGGGATGGGCATGTGTCATCATCATCATTAGCTTGATTAGCTATCTGTAGTAAATAAATAGACCAACATAAATACATACTTAAGATGAACTTCATCTAAAATGCTCATTATAGACGATTTAAAAGAAAACTTCAAAGAAAAAAAAATTAAAAAAGAATTTTTATTACCTCATTGTTTAGGCCTTTTACATTAGCGTCTGTCTTTGATTTCCCCATCCTCTTTAGCTTCATGTTGTATGCCATGTATGGAGACTCTTCATATTTGGATTCTTGGGAATAATGTCTTAATGTGTCATGGCAGTTTCGATGTAAAAATGAATGAGACCATCAGCCACCAAATCGTGTATTGAATCAAACCTTTTCTCTCAACAAAATGTTCGGCCGTCATAGTATAATTTATATTTTTGGTCTCTCCATCAAATCTGAAAGAACCATAATAATTTTGGTTATGTTGCAGGTATGAGAAGGTAATTTCTTTTATTTCCTTGGACTATAAAGACAAAATACTACAAAAAATCATAAAAAGATTCATATCTTCGTTTTCTCCTTATACAGAGACACAATTTTTTCAAATAAAACCCTTAACCTTACACCTAACCTTTTCAAATATTTAAAAAAGAAATAGAAGTAATTATATTAAAACTGAGTGGCTAAATGGGGATAAAAGGGACATAGCAAACAGAATGGCTCTAAAAAGAGTTTAGTAGTTAAAAACAAATGCCAAAGCATGTTGGATCAGCCACCCCCTAGCAAGTGTAAATGCATCTGGTGCCCTGTCACTCTTCCTGACCAGGTAGCAGCCATCCCCACCCTAGGAGTAACCTATCAACTTCTTGCCTGCTTAAAGTGCTAAGCAGAAATCTGTTCATAGAGAAAAAAAATTATTTTTGAAAAGGCATTTTTAAAAGTCATTATTAGAGGACTTTTTTTTATGCACTTTACTGTATGATATAAAGTCTGTGATGCCCACACTACTGTTTAAACTCTAAACTCAAGCTTGTACATTTCAGTATCTGTCTATATCTGCATGTTGTGGTACTCCTCAAATGGGGAGATGTAAAAAAAAAAAAAAAGTTCCTAAAGGGCCATCAGGCCAGTTAAAGTGTGTAATTAATCTCTTTCTGCAGCCACAACGCCCACGACCGACTTTACTTCCCCAGCTAGAGTTAGGTACCCTTTTAAAGCCGGGTGGACTTGTGGGACTTTGACCAACTTTCACTAGTGACCTGGTAAAATTCCCTTGGTTTACACAGAGGATCGAACCCATGACTCATAAGTTGACAGTCTAGCATCTACACCACTCTGCCATCAGTCCCACTAAATGGAAAAGGTTCTATAATTTCATTATTGTCAAATACTTTTTTATGTTATAATATCATATAATATGGTTTTTAGTTAATGGTTTGTTGTAGTCAGGGTTGTTAACATCGAAGTATCGGTATCGGCCGATACAGTATCGCCGATACTTTTTTCAGTATTGGTTGCTGTATTGCCGTCCTTTTTGTATCAAGTATTGATTTGTGTATCGCCGATACATTTTAAACGAAAAATTTTTTCGATTACTTTTCTGTGCCACTATTAGCTAATTGTACAATAGCGATTTTAATAGATTGTTTAAAATAATATCATATAATATGGTTTTTAGTTAATGGTTTGTTGTACGTCGCTGTGCGTGCACGCATTATATTTTAAATAAAAATGCTTTGTTGTTCTCAAAGTATCGGTGCTGTATCGGTATCGATTTTGGCACATTTTTACTTGAGTATTTCGTATCTGGTATTGGCGTCCAAAAATCGGTATTGGCGATACAATTTAAGAGTATTGTTAACACCCTGGTTGTAGTCACTTTAACATAAAATCAGAAATTACTCATGTATGAAACAGTGATAGGTAATTAGTTTTATTTGAATTACAAAGAGCTGAAACATCAAGTCCATTAGATACCCCAAAGTGATTTTTAATAAAAAGTAATACGGAAATTTTTTATTATACATTTTCTACAAAGTATAGGTTTTCTAAGAGCTATGATACCAAAAAAATTCTCTTTATGCCAATATTTAGAAAAGTTTTGAATTTCTTAAACTTTTGAGATTTCTTAACACGTTGCAAAAGTGGTATATATTTTGCTCTAATGTAAACCAAAAAGCAAGCTCAATTTTATTTTAAAGGATAAATAAATAAGAAAAAAGTTATGTTTTATTGGGTCAAACAAGGCTGAGTGCAACATTTTGTAAACTTTATTAAGGAGAGTAAAAAAATGTCTAAATCTGCAATATTTAAATGCATAATCCATTTCAAAGGGTAAAATCAGGACAATTTAACTATCAAACTATATGATTGAAAATAAATAAGTCAGTGTTTAAAAAAAACAAAACAAATAGCCATTAATGGGATTAAAGACCAAAAAATCCGCTATATTACAAAAATCATGAAAAAATTCAAATAAAACTTTATAAATAATTTTGTACAATAACCCTGAACTCAGATATCTACACTATTTAAGCAATTAAACTTGGTGAAAATGAATATTTTTTGGAAAAAAAATACTTTTGTATTATGCACCCATTTTTCATTGAACTGTGTCAATGTCAATTTTGTTTGCTCTTTTACAACTAAAATGTTTATATTTACAAATCAATTATTTATATAACAATAAAACTTCAATAATCATAATAGGAACATAGTACTGATATTAAAAATCACTTTTCAAAGCATGAAAATTTAAAATAAAACTACTGAGACCTAAAATAATGGTCTCGTCAAAGGACTGCTAGTCATTCACACTAATATGGTCTTATCAAAAAGGGCTGCTAGTCCTTCATACTATATAATGGTCTTATCTAAGGACTGCTAGTCCTTCATACTATAATGGTCTTATCAAAGGACTGCTAGTCCTTCACACTATAATGGTCTTATCAAAAACTGCTAGTCATTTACACTAATATGGCCTTATCAAAGGACTTCCTAGTCCTTGACATTAATATGGTCTTATCAAAGGATTATTAGTCATTTATACTAATAAGGTCTTATCATATTGTTTGGAAATTAAGTATTAACACCAAAGGTTATTGCTTTGGTCATTTTATCACTGGCAAGTGAAAAAAAAAGTTCCCTTTAGCCCTTAAGGGATCATTGGGACAGATGAAGTGTAGATTTCTGTCTGTTTCATTAACCTGGGCATATTAAGGGATTGTGTGGTTAGCACAACACCCAGCCACCATTACTCCCCAACTTAAAGTCAGGTGACCCATTTAAAGCTGGGTTGACTTGGGGACTTTCATCAGGGCCTGTAAAAATGTCCAACGTTCTCACTGAGGTTTGAATCTGGGATACCTTCGAAGTCGACAGGTGAGGTCTTCAGTAATATATCAGACCTAAATTGTTGTGAAGTTTTTTTTATATTTCTGAATATATTAAGTTGGACATAGTTGCTCAATAAAACTAGTTTGCTGTGTCAAACAGTGAGCGGGTGCAAATATTGACATTGTATCACACAACCACCACCTCTTGTATACTCACGGCATCCAAACAGACTGCTAAGCACCTCCGTTTGAAACAGACAACCTAAATGTATGCCTAACGTGTGCAGATTTAGGAACCGAAATGTACATTATATCATGCTTTCAAAATCTGACTGTAATCATCATAATCAGCATCGATGTCAACTTAAACACCCTAGGTACAAGACCCCTATGCATGCTTACAAAATCAACTTCTAATTTTAAAGGCAAACAAAGTCCAACCATCTTAAAATGGGTTCAGGGGGGTGAGGAGTCTATGTGCAAAACATGCCATCCAATCAGATACTACACACAAAACTTCTACTTCATTGGTGGCCCTTTACTTCTTTTTAAAAAGAAACTTGAAATAAAACTCAAGCCATAAGAGAGTTTTCTCTTACATTTGTTGGATATACTTGGCCATACACTATCCAGGTGTGATGGAAAAATAGGAATTTTATAATAATAAACAATTAAGTAAACACACACATCTGTAACATAATCAGTTTAAATAAGTGGGTGACAGGATGACATCCATTATGGATAGTATTCATTTCCACAGTGTGACAGACAACAATTTTTCCAAGGGAACAAAAAATAATTTCCAGGATATTATAAGTAACAATCAAAGGTTAAACATACAAGTATAGCTAAACTGTTTGTTTTGTTGATTTTTTTTTAATTATGTTGTTTATATTTTGTTAAGCCTCACAAGCTCTTATGCGATCTGCCGGCTAAGAATAATACAAAAAATGAGTAAATGGGTAACAGCCTAACATCCAGAAACTTTTCCAAGTGACTTGTAAATAAGAGGTCAAGTACTACTTTAAAGAAGGTGACCTAATAAATATTTACACATGATAGGAGGGATAAAAATTCACAATGTCTGTACTAATCAGACTGTTAAGTGTATACTGATGAATATATTCAGCACATCATTAGAAAAAAAAGAACACATTTGGAAAGAGAAAAAAATCAGTGCAATAATCAAAAAACGGATGAAATGTAGTTAAGTCAGAATATATATCATTGCTTTTTGATACTTTAAAAGCAAACTGAAAGCTTTCTTCAATGTGATTTCAAATGACACTGTACATCTAGTTAGGGATAACCCAAAACAAGATGATTGAGCACAATTTAACAACGCAGATACTTTATTTTCCATGGGCAGGGATATTTCTCATATTCTATTGCAAAGTGAATTTTTTAACCACTAAAAATGGAATATATGTTGGTAATAACTGTAGATTGCTTTACAAAAAATGCTTACTTTTTGAACACTTACAGTGACAGCAAATAATAATATTTCTACCGATCACTAAAGCATGTTTCAAGTTTCTCCAGCATATATTTCTTATTGCAGAGCACGCCATGATTAGTATTAGATAATTCGAGAGCATGGGATTCTTAAAACTTTAGTGTAATTATGGAAACAGTATTCTGAGTGCAATATTTCACATGTAAAGGACAAACACAATAGTTTCTTCCTGGGTAAATCAGGTGTTAAAAAAGGTGGTGGGTTGTAGAATCACACACCATTCTTCATTCAGTCCAAACATATTTTAAATCTGAATAATCAAACCTAATAAAGAAATATGTATGTATGTGAATAAAACAGAAGGATAAAAAATCATATTCAAACAAAATATTTAGGTTTTCAGTTATAGAATGATTTGTTTTCCCCTTTTTCGCCATGTTCTCCCAATCTACAGATATCAGGGGGTTCAAAAAACACTTCATTAAATACATAATCGTCTAACCAGTACACTAAAAAAATGTGGTGGGTACAGGACGGGCAGAAAAGATGATGCAATCGGAACACATGTTAAAAGTCCCTGTATTTCATACATTTTTTGTTATTTCTGTTCATATCGTATTCTGTTATGGCATTAAGGGCCACATGTTGTTCTTTTTCTATTGCAGTATTTCGTTATATTTCTTTGTTATCCCTTCTGTCGGAATTCGTTCAGCCAGCTTCAACAGGATTTTCCACTAGTTAGTAAATGAAGTTCAACTATTACCTTGAAATATTACTTTTTTAAAAGAAAAATATAGCATATGGGAAAAGATTAAGTTCATGTCACCACATAAATCAATTTGTAAGTTTACTATCCTATTTAATTGTAATACACCCTGATGATTCTTTTGACAAAATTTAAGATATATAAATTATCATGTAATATCAATGCTGTAAATTGAAAAAAAAAAATATTAAAAAAAAATCAAACCCAGTTGCGTAGAAGACTGAATGAAATAGATGAGAAAAAAGAGGCACTAATGGGAAGGGATTAAAACAAATTGGTTAAATAGATTTGATAAGAAGCTTTGAAGAAAAACTATAAAAACAAAAAAAAAAAAAAAAAGGAAGCACAAGTTCTGAGTGTAAGTGGGGGGAGAAAGGAGCAGGAAAACCGGGTGGGGGAGGTGGGGGGAGATAGTTGAAGGTGAGACAGGAGCAGGAAGAGGGAAAGGATCTGGGATGGCTGAAGGTGTGGTAGCTTGATGAGGAAAACATGCCAGCAGGATTTTATTTTTTAGTGATTTAGGCCAAGGGTTCAGAAGGTTTTTTTTTTAAAAACAGGGGCCAGAAGGTAAGAAACAAAGTGTGTGAATTTATCAAGGGATGAGGATATTGTACTAGAGATGAGCCACACCGGGTGAAGCTCCGGTTAACATTCAAAGTCATAAGCTTCAGAGAATCTTAATGTTAGATGTTTCATTTAAACAATTTTCTTTTTAATGCTTTCTTTTATGAGGAATCTTTTATAGTTGTTTTTTTCACACAGTAAAAGTTTTAGAGATCTCTTTGGCCCCTGTCCACATTATCAAAGACAATGCAAATTTGTAGCACCACATTTATTGGTTTATCTCTTTGTAATTTCTTCTCTTGCATGACTAGTAAGTTGTTTTTTTTCAGTGACTATATTTAACATTTTCATGTCATACTTCCTAAAAGAACAGAACAACCAACCTTGAATGACACACCTGACTGACTTTTTGCTATACAGAGCACAAAATGCCTTTTCAAGCGGATACTGAATTTTGACATATATAATTAACATTAGGAGACTTTCATCTTCCCCTTTTTTTTCTGATCAGAAATGCACGACACTAAAAAAATGCACAGTGATTAAAAAAAAGATGTGTCTAAGCATTCTGAACAATAATTTTTTTTCTTAATGCGTTCTATAATAATAATAATAATAATAATGTGGGCTTACCACAAGAAAAATTGGGAATAAACACTCCATGAGCACTAAAGTAGTTCCAATGTTTCTTTTGATAGTCTGATTGTAAGCAGGCTGTGGTGGTGAAGTTGTTTTCCTTTTTTTGGTATTTTTTTTAACTAATAAGTTTAAGCGTCAAGAGTGGTTGACAGGAACAGGTAAACAAAGGAATTGACATGGAAAAGAGAATGAGACACCACTAATGTTGTTGAGAAACAGAACAAAAGTGATCAGTAAACTAATTTACAATTAATGATGCTGTCAATAAATTATGGGGTTGGGCCGAGAAGCAAAGATGACTAAATGGGAGAAAGACTGGCAAAAATGCTTTGAATAGGTTTTTTAAAAAATTAAACACAGTGTTTATAATGCTCTAATGCTCTAAAACATTTGTAATGGTTTTGTGTTTTTTTTTCTTTTGAAACACATTTTAATCAAAATATTTGATCACCCTAATGTATTACTATTTCACTCTAGCAATTTTTTAATACTATACCTCCAGTTATCTGCTAAAAAGAGCATTTACAGTAATCTGCTAAACAGAGCGTTTACAGTAATCTGCTAAAAAGAGCGTTTACAGTAACAGAAGACAATTGTAAAAAATTAAATAAATGGGGTGGACAGTTGAGAAAGCTATAAATATTAATATTTTCCTGTTGTTTGTTGATTTTGAAACAGTCTGTTGTATATATTTTATTTTACTAATATAAATGTAGACAATTTGTGTTGCCTGTGCCGCAAGTGCCCCCGTAACCCGTTGGCTTTGATTTCAACTCTGTACGGCAATAACACTATTCTATTAGTATCAAATAACAAGACAGACAACAAAAGCCACAAACAAAATCATAGCCACAGACTCAATTATTTTTTTAAAAAAAGACCGCTAAAAAAAATAATTCATTATATTTTATCACTACTTGATCATTACATAACTCTATCAAAAACTAAAAAAATAATTCATTATATTTTATCACTACTTGATCATTACATAACTCTATCAAAAACTTAAAAAAAAAACAGCAGGAGAATGATTTCAATCTAGGATATTTTAGAAACAAAACCTTTGCCATGGGTTTAGTAGACAGTGAGCAGATGCATACCCTGGCAAACAAAGCAAACCGGGGAAAACATAGCAGCGGTGTACATAGTACTTAAGTAAATGACTTCAAGTGTCGGTGATGCAACTTTAAGTGGTCTGCCTTGTCAGAGTAAAAGAAAAATAAGGGTACCCAATTATAAATTACAAAAGGATTAAAAAAATATACTCACTCTTTTCCATATTGTGGAGGCTTATTGGGGACCTAGAATTTTAAAATAATAGTAAATTTAAAGAAGTATAAAAAAAGCTTTTAGGAAAAAAAAAAAGATACTGTAACATCTTGCAACTCTCTAGTTGTCTTACAATTGCACAAGACATACATTAAGCTACAATATTAATATCACTATTACTGAACAATGTTTTCAACTCAGATCATCAAAGAGAATAAATGTTCAGACATAAATACGAAAAGGTCATACCTCATACTGGCACTGTATACAATTAGGCTTCGGTGCCTGCTGTTGCAACTGGTACACTAGATGAGGATAAAAAATATAACAAATAATAGCAAGAAAAACTCTTGTTCGTCTAATCCATGTTTAATATTTGTCATAAAAACATTTTTTTCATACCATTTCTTATTAGTTTAGTAACTATAAAAACTGTTATACTCACAATACGTGTTCCATGTTGGCACACTCTGGGTGTCCTCTCCATCTGAAATAGTAGTAAAATAATCATCTTTTCTTTTCATTTTCTGGCGCACCACGGGTGCTGCTTTCTTATGTGATCCTAAAGAGCCACTACCATCAGTCAACTCACTACTAGTTAGTGCAACATTGTTTCTCCTATAAATACCACTATCAATAGTATTATACGGCTGCAAGCTAGCGGACCTACGACACTGTGCCTTCTCCCCATCCAAATCTTCCCGATAACCTAATGTATAATCCAATGTGGTGTCTGTTGAATAACACCTGACAGCAAATTTCCTATCCATTGCTTTAGGGGGGCTCTTTAATGCAGACGAAGTCATAACAGCAGTGGGACTATCTGCTTTTCTGCGGAAAACGGGTTCAGGAGAATCCTGAAGTTTATTTCTCCTATCCGCCATTAGAACAAATTAATTCTTTAAACCAAAAAAAATCTCTTTGTAATAATCCATTATAGAGCACTCTGTGACAGACAATTTTTAACTGAATTTTTTTCAGTCATGAAAACAAATTTCTGCAACCAATGTTTACAGAAATAAATCATTCTCATACTCAAACATGAAATAGCAAATTTAAAACAGCATCTTTCCAAATCAATGGAAGACAAAGAAAATATAAATCTATTTTGTGTAATTACATATAACAAATACAGCGGCTGATGAAATATTGTCACTTCCCCATATACAACACTGAACTACATTGGAAAGTAAACATATTTCCATTAACACACTTATGTCAAGAAACACACATCTAATGATGAATGGAGAAATATAATCCTTTTCATCACATTTTAATTTTTTTTAACTAACAGAATTTTTTTATTAAAATAAAGCGGTGTGTGTCACCAGCAAGTCACTTAACGAAGTGAGCACATGGGACAATGAATAATGTAGTTGGTTAACTCATGTCCTCAAAATCAGGAAGTAAAAAATTAGCAGGGAAAAAAAAATACTTTAATCCTAGCGTGTATTGTGACACACTTATTAAAAAAATGTACGCATATTAGAAAAAAAACATTTACACAGTATTATGAAAAATCTGTCAACATGAACTATGAAATGAGATGCAAATGTAAATTAAACCCCATAAGAAGATGCCATATAAAAAAAATAGTGTTTCGATTTAGTTTGGACTGAGCTATCCATACTTTACCAAAACATACTTCCTTAATGCCATTATTAAAAATGGCATTTTAACATATCCATGGACAAATGTAGATTTTTAAAAGCATTAGTTCTACAGCTTTGGGAACCAAGATTTGTAGATACCAGACATGTCAAACTCAGAGCCCATTGATGGTCACATAGTTCACACTGTGCTGTCATGGGGGTCATACACGACTAACTATTTAAGTCATTTAATCAAATCTATTGCTGGATATTTTGAATATGCATACACCTGTACTTAAAAACCTAAACTAAAGCTCTAATACATTTTAAGTGGCTAGTTACATTAATGTATTAAAATTAATGAAATAGTTAACAAACAAAATTTTGACGACGTAAATTGTTGCAACAACAACAAATAATGAGGGTCTCTAAACTAATCAGAACATAAATAAACACAACGTCTCAACGTCTATAGTCCAATTAGGTAAACTTCACCCCATTCTGACCCATACAATGCGCAGACACACATACATTTAATATTGCCAATGAACAAAGATTGTTGTTAGAATATTAGCGTCAGAAAAAAATTTAGTTATAACTCATCTATAGAATTGTCTAACAGAGTTAGTAAAAACAGGTATTTGTTTAGAAGACAGTAAAACATGTCTTAGAAACTGAAAAAAAAAACTAAGAAAAATTTGGCCAGCTTATATATTTTTTGCTTGAGGCAGCACAAGAGAACGCTAGTTTGATATACTTGATATTAGGCATATCCATTATGATGATGTTATAATTTAACAATGATAAAATTTAAATATGTAATTTTTTATGTATGATATTTATCAAATCACCCAAGCCCAAATATTTTGTTTCAGCTATGCCAATGGATTGTTTGGTTTAAAATGGCATCCAAATCAAATGTAATCTTGGTTATTATAGTGAAAATGTCTAAAAAATGTTTAAATGAATTAATGGTGAAGTAAATCATTTACTTTTAGGCTTCTATTTACAAAGACTTAGCTAAATTTTATTTGGTCACTCAATTACTTTCCAGAGACCAGACTCTGCCTCTGACTTTTAAAAAAAATCATCAAATTGTGTCAAAACATTCTTAAATATCTATGAAATTTTATGACAAGCAGTGTTACTAAAATATTTATTGCTCATTCCGAGAAATGTTCAAATAATAACAATGTACAAGTCAATTACTCTCCATTCATCTGAATCATATCAGGATAATCACTAGACTCACTAGTAAGTGACTAGTATGACTGTCTATGATGGTAAGTTCAAGTACTTACTTTGCATTTTTAAGCACGTGAAATTATGCTGTCAGCTAATCGGTCCGCCAAGTTTAGTGTTCAGCATCATACATCTTTAATATAGTTGAACTTAGTTAAAATAAATATTTTAAAAAGACTTGGAAATCAAATAAATTACTGTAATCGAACTGTACCCGTTTTTTTCGTTACTACTTCCGTTTAGCTCTATTACAGGCATTGCTGCCAAATGTAAATCTCAAACATTAAACTTAGTTAAAATAGTTTAAATTATTTCTGACAATCATATGGCATATATTCTTATAAATAATAATAACATCATTGTGTTGAAAATCGTACTCACTTTTATATTTTTTTTTATTTTATGAGTTAGTTAGTTCTGTGCGAAGGGATTTAAAATATTTACTTTAAAAATTTGGTCCAAAATCTAGGTAATATTTCCCCCGCTAAGACTAAGTAAGATGCATGCGTAATGACTAATGCAATGAGGACAACATGAAAACAAAACAAAAAAAAAAAGAATACAAAATCTATTTATCTTTGTAATATTTTTTTAAGAAATGAGTTATAAAAAAAATAATTAAGGTTATAGGCACAACGGCCAAATTCTATAAAAGTATATATTTTATATAATATTATATCTGTGTGTGTGTGTGTGTTTGTGTCATGAGAAAAAAAATGTGTGCAAATACTTTAATTTTACTATAAAATTTAAATGTTGTATTTATAGGTGACTGCTTTTGATTAGGCTTGAATCCCAGCGAAACCAATCATTGGGCTAAATGCCCGTGCCACTTTACTGTCATCACAAATAAATGTCGTGATCATGGGCGCCGCAAGAAGGGGCTATCCCGAATGTACATGTAGGCCTACTTGTCAGGAGGGTGACAGGGGGGCAGGCCCGTAGCGTGCGGGGGACAGGTGGACCGGGCCCCCTGCGTTTTGTCTGCCCCCCCCCCCGCTTATTTGTTCTACTTAGTAAAATGTATTACCTGGCCCCCCTGCTATTGCCTGGCACCTGCTGTAGAATGCCTGGCCCCTCCTGTAGAATTTTCACGCTACGGGGCTGCACGGGGGGGGGGCAAGCCTTTTAGTTCCCCGTAGATTTGGAAATGTGATTTTATCATTTATTGTCCACAAAATTATGTTATTTCTTATTTAGCCAGGGGTCCCATAATCTCGATTTTCCGGTTATGATAGCTGGGTTTTAAAAAAAAACGCAAATCTCCAATACACAGCGCCTATATTGTTTAAATATTTTTACAGGGTGAATGTGTTGAGGGCACGCATAACTGAACTGTGTATGAATGGTCAAGGGTTAGAGATCAAGGGCGGACTAGAGACAGTCTGAGCTGTAAGCTATATGGGTTTGAGTGTTTGACTGGGCCTGTGTGCAGTGCCGAACTAGGGATTTTGGGGCCCTGGGGGCTTGGCCTCTTTGGGAGCCCGTGCATTTTGGCATTTGACACCATGACATGATATAATGTACTTAATATTTAATATAAAAAAATTGGGCCCCCCTCGAGCAGGGGCCCGGGGGACTTTCGAATTTGGACCTTCCTTCCCCACCCTAGGTACGCCTCTGCCTGTGTGACGTAGATGCGTTGAGCATTGTAGGATGAGGTGGTGTTTTTTTGTATCCTAACAGAAGTGTATCCACGTGGACTTAATAGTGTTGATGGTTGAAGGAGCATCGTGTATCTATCTATCCAACTATGGACTCGAGTTATTATTTAACATTGTGTTCAATTACTCATATTGAATATTAAATAAAACTGCATCATATCATAGCTCATCCCCACCCACCCCAGTGGCGTAGTGAGGGGTGCCAAGGGGGCATCATGCCCAGGGCGCTACTCACAAAGGGGCGCCAAATGATATATTTTATGTATAATATTATATGGTTTTTGAAGAGGGGGGGGGGCGCTAAAAAGGTATTGTAAAGCTTGTTACGCCACTGCCCCCCTCCCGAAAAACACTTATACTGTGATAGATATGCTTGTACTCAGGGGCGGTTCTAGACAGCTTTGACGAGGGAGGGCAAAATTTTGTTCCCGGGGGGGGGGGGGGCAAAACCGTTTTCATTGTTGAAAATTGGTCTTAGAACAAAAAAATATTTCGATAATTTAATTATGTCTTACCTAAACTTGCGCCCCCCCTTAAATCCGCCCCTGCATGTACTTTCAATGCATCGTTAATTTTCATTAACAGACAAAAAAATGGAGCGGTGGAAATTCAAATGCGACTCTAAGAGGTTTTCTTTCAACGTTTTGTATTATCAGTTCGTAACATTTTTAAAATAGCATGAATTGGCAACATTAAAGCGGATGGCAACAAGAAACCGGTCACACAATAGTAACGTAAACTTTCAAAGAGAAAATGTAAATATAACCTACATTCACCGAGTTGCAATATATATCTCAGTGCCTTCGTTAGATACAAATTAATTATAATACAAACTGAACATTCTTTTCTAAAAAAAAAAAAAACTATGCCCTAATTACCTGTTCTTAAAAATGTTTATTGGAAAATATATTTATTTACAAGAAAATATTTTACAATTAGGCATTAGCCATGGACAAACTAATCAGAGGCATGGCGATGGGTGGGCAAGGGGGGGGGGGGCATCGCCCTGAACGCTAATCACAAAGGGGCGTCAAATGGAATTATGTGGTTTTCGAATGTGGGGGCTCTAAACGGGTATTGTGCCCCGGGCGCGAGTTAAGCTCGCTACGGCACTGAAACTATAAGGCCCGCTGTCAATATCCGGAACGCTAGACTGTCTAATCCGGCTGCTACTCGTTTCAGATAGGCACGGCACTGGTGAGAGCACTAGCCTTTTATGATTACTCATGACATTTACATAAAAAAAATTATACCAGTTCAAGCCAACATTCCATCAATCTGCCATTTTTTCCGGCCAGCTGATCAAATCTTTGGGCTGAATTTCTTTTCCCTATACCAAATAAGCATTGTCAACACTTTAAGTATTTTTGGCCAGGGAAGGGAACGACAGCGAGCGACACTTTATCTGCTTCCAGGTTGAGGCGTTTTGGGTTCCAGCGCCATGATACCAATGATACCCCAGAATGCATAATTAATCCTTATGATATTGTTCGAATTACTAAACGTTTCGGTCTCGAATTTGTTTTCTGAATAGCCTAAATTGTATAAAATAGTTCAACTACCACAAAAATAGATATATAAAAAGATACAACAATCATTCTGCCACCGTAAAGGTGGGGGGGGGGGGGCGGCGGCAATATCTGAAACATCTACCTCATAGTTTGAGATTAAATCATTCGAGTTCTAAATAGGTTTTGTTTGTGGATTTTATTCACATTTTAATATTATAAAATGGATGAAGCCATTGCTGAATTCATACAGAATCTCGATTTTTTTTTACATATTTTGCTGTATAGATATGGGGTGGCATCTGCCGAATACAGTTGGAGCTCTAACTCTGCCACCATGGGGAGGGGGTTCTTCTTTTTCTTCCTTCGGCTCTACAGCCCATTTAGGGCCCTGGCCTGCCATATACTACTCTTCTTCACTTTTCTCGATTCATAATCTTCTTTCTCCACTCTCTCACTCCTATGGCTTTAAGGTCTTTCTCCACTTCCTCTAACCGTCTGCTTCCTGGTCTTTTCTCATTGGTTGTTGCCGTGCTGAAATGCAGCGATACTAACGCTACTGACGTGCAGTACTTTCATGAAGAATATATGTGTTTCACCAGAGCCATACTTATGGATAGGCAAAATTGGCCACCACCTATCCTAGGGATCATTTATATTACGTGTGTCTCCCAGCCACCCACTAGCCTACTCTACTTATTAACGCAATCTTATTGTTTCTTTAGAGGTTCGCAGCTTTAATCAGAACTTAAAACACACAGCGAATTTTCTGATAATGTGGTTGATGACGCGCGAAGAGAGTTTGACAATACTCCGAACTGGGACGAGTGTCAGATACTGGTCAGAGAGTTATAGTTTGTCAAGTAAGTAAGTAAAGTAAAGTTCCCTTAACCCTAACGGGCCATCGGGGCAGATGAAGTGTAGAATTCATCTGTTTCTATAACCTCGGCATATGAAGGGGTTGTGTGGTTAGCACAACGCCCAACTTCCCCAACTTAAAGTCAGGTACCCATTTAAAGCTGGGTGGACTTGTGGGACGACTTTGAAACACATTTCACCTGGAAAAATTCCACATGGTTCTCACCGAGGATCGAACCCAGGACTCTCAGGTCGACAGTCGAGTATCTACACCACTCGGCCACCCGTCCCACTATAGTTTGTCAAAGGTAACAAAAAAAAATCTTCTATCGAGAGCCCTCTCCCTCCCCCCCCCATCCCTGGTATTTGGCATAAGACTTTTGCCCTTTTTTCGAAACCACCCAATAGCCACGACAGAGTGGCCTTTATAGGCAGACTGCAGACGTTTGAAGGATGGCCGAGTGGTGTAGATACTCGACTGTCGACCTAAGAGTCCTGGGTTCGATCCTAGGTGAAATTTGGTGCTAAGTCGTCCCACAAGTCCACCCAGCTTTAAATGGGTACCTGACGTTAAGTTGGGGGAAGTAAAGGCGGCTGTGCTTTGAGCTAACCACACAATCCCTTCTTATGCCGGGGTTATAGAAACAGATGAATTCTACACTTTATCTGCCCGATGGCCCGCTAGGGCTAAGGGAACTTTACTTTTAAAACTGCTGACACTTACGGGTGAAGGGTGGGTGGGGGTTCGAATGCCTTATGCAGAGCCGTAAGTCTGGGCCCCTTTACCAGAAGTAGCCACCCAAAAGGTCCGTGGAGGTTTCATTCCATTATTGTGTGTAGTAAAAAAAATATTTTAATGAGCCGCACACCTTATTTAGTTAAACAGAATCCAGTGAACAAAAGTAGTTATATAAACGTGGGAACATAGGCGGCAGCACTAAATCAATACTCGTGCGTCTAAGACTGCCATGGGCGAAACTACGGCCCTCGGGCCGAATCCGGCTCGCCACTTGTTTTGGAGTAAGGCACGTCAATAGCCTTTCATATTATGGCATTTACACTCAAGTTCTCTCAGTGCATGCCAAACACTCCATCCAACTTTTTCGTGGTTCGTACCGCTGTTCAAATTAACAAGCCCAATGTGGCCCGCGATTCAAAAAAAAGTTCGCAACTCCTCTTAACTATCATTGAATCAGTTATTGTTACTTTTGTTTTCAATATGCCATAATGGCTTTATCTTTCTTCTTTTTTTTAAACTTTTGTTACATTGACTGTGGTGTGGCTCTTACTATATGGACCTTTTTTTTTATATGTTGTTTTACAAAACTCTATAAAGGGGTTGTCCGTTATTTATGTCAACAAATATTTGGCGATTTTTACCTCCCCCCTCCCCCTTGTCAACAATTTGTCAAACTTTCCGAGACCCCCCTATAAAATTACGTCAACATTTGATTACCCCCCCCCCCCCTAAAAAGGTGGCTTCCAAAATTTTTATGTGGCAAAATTAGTAGGAATATAGTTAGTTTAATTAAAATACTGAATGTTAAGCGAGTGTGTATAACACAGGACTACAAACGCTGCTTAATTTTCCTTTATTAAGTAATTATATTAAATTAAAAAAAGTAACATTGTTGACGTCAACTTTTCTTGACCTCTCCCCCTTGTCAACAATTGTCAAAAATTTTCTGACCCCCCCCCTCCCCCCTATGTTGTTGACGTAATTAATGGACAGCCCCAAAGCGCTTGTACCACCACCAACACAGAAAAGCTGTCTTAGTTCTTAGCAGTAGCGACTAATAGACCTGGGTGCACTTTCCGTTGTGAGGGCATTGTGAGGTAACCTGGTCTGAATGCTGTGAGTTGGAGCGACCAGCGTGTCCACTATAGCTGGCTATTGTAGGAGTGAAATAAGGGCACAGCCAAAACCGTCATCTAGTGGTTTATACTGCAGTGGTCCCCAACCCCCGGGTCGCGGACCGGTACCGGTCCTTGGAAGGAATGTTACTGGGCCACTCAAGAAACTTTAAACTATTTCCTTTTTTTTATCTTTCTTATCTCGTGATTGTGCGACTTTCCATGGACGAGAAATAATAACACGCCCCCTCCCCCTTTCCAGTGGGCCGCGATGAAATTATCAAACGCTGACCGGTCCGTGGCGACAAAAAGGTTGGGGACCACTGGTTTATAGGTTCTAAGAGATACACATACCATCATGACAAGGACTTCAACGTCTAGGAACTACACATATACTATTCTGTGATACGGTGTATTTCCTACATTTACTTTTCTCAACCCTGAATGTGACAATCGCAATCAATCCCATTTACTAAGTAAATAATGTCAAGGCCGCAACTGTTCTTAAATTGTTTTGTTCTTGTCGTTCTTGCTTGAAAAGATATTCCACTCTATTGTATATTTCAAATAAAGAAAGTTAGTTTTATCAGTTGATAGTACAACGATTTAGGGTGTGCGTTAAACTTGCTGATAATGTAGTTTTATTTTGATTTTGCTACAAAAGTAGAAGTCTAGTCATATTTCTTCATCAGCCCTAGAAATTCTGACTGCGGCCCTGACCAATGGCCGGTGGTCATAGATGTGGACCTGATCATGACTGGGATTTTGATCAACGATTTATTTTGTCCACCCCTAATTTTTTTATTCACAGAATAGATGTGGCGATATCTGGTTAATGTAAAAAGTTGCATCATAGCATTCAGCAAGAGTGTCAACAATACGTCCAGGCGACAGACTCTACTGATATCAGTCTCACACAGAACTTATCCAAAGTCACCAGAATGAGTTTTATGTGTCAAAAAGATAGCTATCTCAAAGAAGTAATACCGTTTGGCTTTTATTATTTTAAAAATTGTAGCTTTGGTCATTATATAAAACGGTAACAAAGCTACTTCATTCTTCAACTTGACATTGTTATTGACTGGTCTGGTGTTATTTGTCATGCCGAATAATATAAACACACTTGTCTTATGCCATAAGTTATGGTTTAAAACATCAGACCGTCTAGACCCATTCAACAGTAATTGAGACAACACCCCAAAGGTCAAATATTTTTCATATTTCTGATTGTTGTAATCAATTTATGAGGTATGGCAATTCAACTAATTGGTAATTTTAAATACCCAGTGGCTATGGTTACAGCCCAAACCATTATATTAGGGTATAAGGAACATGGCATATATAATTTTTTTTTTTTCAGAATTTTTTTTTCAGGATTAGGGTTAGGGATAGGGTTAGGGTGTGGAGCAATATTATCTATGGCTGGTACCCGAAGTAAAAAAAAATACGGGTTCGGTCAGACCAAACCGTAGCCACTGCCTTTTAAATATCACAAGATAGTGACCATAATTATTTTGATAAATATTATTGGACTGACAAGTGTAATTGTATATACTGATTGTTATACAATGCTCCTATTCCTACTTTACCCCCCCCCCCCCCGGTAATTTCATTTCATAAGATAGGTATTTTTTGAAACTTATCATTTATCATGACTTATCGTCTTATGGCTCTCTGTACAGCATAAGACATTTACATCATTAAGGCAAGGCCTACTACTGCTGCAAACTTCTATGACTATGGCTACCTCTTAAACTTGTGGAATATCTGCATCTGTTATGACAATGTTTAACAAAATTAATTATAAAATGTGTTGATCTCTTAGAATCATTCTTTGGACTTTGGCCAGATCACACACACCTTCCCCATAATTTAGTTAGGATGTGATCATTGCATCCGAACAATGGTAAAAGTTAAAGCTCAATAATAATTCACACTCCTGTGTAGGAAAATTGACAATATTTTTAAGACTATTTAAATATTGGTAGGGAAAATATACACTATACTATAAAAAAAAAATCATGACATAATTCCCCAAACCTATTTTCTTATTATCACAACTTTTCATATAGATATTGATCATTAGAATGAATAATAGTTAAACATTCACATTACCAATCAATGCATCAGCTTTGTACATTTTACAAAATCAGTTATTAACTCTTAATCGACGGCAGGTTTTTGGCATTTTTTTATTACCAAACAGGTGTCCTTACATTTTGGACTATATTGTCTGTTTCCTTTATAGCCCATATATGTGTGATATATCATTTTTTTTCTTCTTTGAATAGGCTTTAAAACTGTGCAGCTTTTTTTTTGTGAAAATGAATTTTGATAATATTTTAAAAAAAAGAATTTAACAAAACAAAATTTTTTTTTTTTTTAAAGTGTACAAACAGCAATAAGACAAAAAACAAGTATTAAAAACAAAAACATTTTTTTAGACATTTTATTAATCTACATATATTTCTGAAATGAAATATTCAGTTATCAATCAATTTCTTCAAAAAAAAATGTTTGGTGACTTTTTTTCAAATATGCATATTTTCCTTTAATTATTCACATAAAAAAATTTAATTTTAAGAAAAACGCAAAAAATGTAGAAAAAAAAGTTTTTTTTATTAAAAAAGACATAATGCACAGTGTGTTTTTTGCACTGCCCCTCACTTTTTTGACAAAATGTCAAAAAAGTGAGTGGTTTGGCCTTATGCGCGCCTGTGTCGTGAGGCTACCTTGTGTTTTTTCTTGAAAAAGTTGAAAAAAAATGTTTTTTGGTCAGTTTTGAATGTTTTTATATTTTTTTTTTGATTTAGCGAGTGTTAGTTTCATTTTTGTCACTAGATTTAAGTTCTTTTTCCACTAAATAATGAGAATCTGAGTCCATTTTAATGTAGTCAAAGTGACTGACAAATCAAAATGGCGTTCGGTGCCGGTCAACTGATAGTGTTATTTTATTTGCAAGAAATTGTAGTTAAATAAAAAAAAAAAAAATATTTTTTATTAGAAAGTATTTAGCATGCATTTTTTTAATAAAAATATTACATTTGTAATAAAAAAATATTTTAAAAAATAATATTTTTCATGGTTTGACTTTATGGATCACCAGAGTCACATTTTATTGTATGCCGTTTGTTGGGAGTTAATTTTGTTAAATCATTAGTTGACAAGTAACAATTTAAAAAAAAAATACCTACTTGTTGAAATGCCATGTTAATTTAAAAGAAGATCTAACAGCCATTTGGAGTTCTCAGTTTATTGTAGAGGGGCAGCTGCTCTCTGGATGTCTCATTTTAGTTTTATCTAGATACAAAGCATCTGTCCTATATCTTTAAGCACAGTATTAATATTTTAATGCTTGAGTTTATTTAGACTATTCTCTTAGATGTTTTTCTAGTTTTTTTTTTAACCAGATAAATCTTTACATCCTCAACTACATAATGTTTGGCTAGAAAATTTTGCTTTTTTGTCTTCAGTGCTTATCATGGTATAATTTTTTCAGTCATGCTAACATGATAATTTTTAATGAATTATCTATTGTAAATTGAGGTTTATTGTTTATTTACATGAAATTATTTTAAAAAGTAATTTATAACTACTGCTTAAAAATACCTTTTTAGATATTTTAAATAATTGTAAAATGATCTTTGTCAAGTTTCACACCAGGGTTAAAAGTTGTCATCCAGTTTGTGAATCCTTATTAGTTGAAGGGAAAAAGACTAAAGTTCAAGGCTACAATATTGTTTTAGAAGACACCATTCTTTTCCCTGAAGGCGGAGGTCAGGTAAGTAGCCTACAAGCAGTGCTGTTTACCATAGATTAAATCTTGTAATGGTGAGAAGAATAAAAAACTAGATCAATGAGTCACTGAGTGTCCACTGATTTGAAGAGCTGGATGAGTTAAGTTTGGATTGTGCATCCTGTTTTTTTTTTAATATTTCTTTTCGGCCTATGATTTTAAATTAATTTAATAGTACAGAGCAGAAATAAATGTAATACTTTTTGTTTTACTTTAGCTTTTAAACATCTCTATATTTTTTTTACATTAGGAAGATAATAAATTCTTTAATGAGCAAATATTAGGCTAGATTCCTCTAAATAAAAATATAATTTAAATACGACTATCAATGTTTTACTTTATGCATTCTAGTTTTTTTTTGTTTAAAAGATCTTAGTATGTTTTTAACTTTTTTTTTTTTTTGTAAATTATGTGTAATGTTTGCATATTTAATTAACATAATAGTAGAGAGATTTAAATAATATAAAAAAATACTTCATAACATACATTTTGTCTTTTTTTTTTTGCAACCTTTGACCTTCTAGCCAGATGACAGAGGGACAGTAAGTATCTGCATTTTGTTGGTATTTTTTTATTTTCTCCTCTTTAATCAATTTTTAAATTAGAATAATTTTAAAATTATAACCTTATCTTGAAATTTTGTTTTTAAATAGTGGATTCTTAAATTTTTCTAATGATTTAATTGCTTGATGTTAGATAAATGATGTGCCTGTAATGAAAGTCTCCAGAGTTGGTGCATATGCTGTTCATTTTGTCACATCGGAAATTCCGCCAGAGACAGTTGTCTCTCTAAAGCTGGACTGGACACGACGTTTTGATCACATGCAGCAGCACACAGGTGTGTACTTATTCATCTGTAGCTTAAATTTCAAAACATAAACACCTTATATAATTTTTCAATGTTTTAAATGCCCATTTATTGAAATTTCATAGCAAATTTAATAATGTTATCATTAGTTTTTATTTGTTCCACCTTAACTGATGAGACTTACAGCGCTGTACTTTAAATTTTTTCCCCTCCTTCATCTCACCACTCGGCTTTAATTACTTAAGCACAACATCTGATCACTGCTGTCACAGATCGGAAATTTGGTTTCCAGACAACTTCATGGTTAGATTTTTCTTTCTAAAATTTTTATTAAAAATATCACTTATTCGATTACATAAAACATTTTTTTACTAGCTTGCAAACTAGAAAGTTTGTTCTGGCTGTTTAAATATTTTCTTAACCTGTAATCATTTATTAAACAATTACAGAAATGTTGACATTTATCAAGCACCTTAGAATTATAATATACCGTTGATTGAAACAGCCATATCGTGATTATTGTAAATAAGATAGTAAAATGTATATTACTGGCATGTGACACAAGAAGTATTGTTTTTTAATATGATTTAATTTAACTTGCATTGTTTGGTGTATTTATCGTGCTTTGGGAAATCAGAAATGAATTATCACTAACTTCTCAAGATTCAATCCATTTGAAAATTTTGATCATTTGTGCATGGGTACAGTTTAGGAATTATAATTTATAGCATGACTAAATTTCAAATATTTTAGGCTCCACTTTAATAGACCTCAACCTACAGAAAGAGGACATATACTATCAGCCACAAGTGAAATTAATGTTAACTCAAACCCTTCAAACAAATAAGAAAATTATAAGGCACTAAAACTACTAAAAAAACCAGGAAGGCAGCTGGACCTGATGGTACACCACCTGAAGCCCTCAAACCAGACTTAGCAACAATTCTATTATTGTTGCCACCACTTCTACATAAAATATGGAAAGAAGGAAAAGTAGTCAAAGACTGTAAGAAAGCTTTCCTTGTTAACATTCCTAAGAAAGGAGCTAAGCAAGAACTGGAGAGGCATTCTATCATGCACTATGGTGTCCCAAAGACCTATGCACATTCGATCCTGCAACTCTTAGAAGGTGCCGTCTGCCAAGTTATACATAAAGGCCAGCTAATAGACGAATTTAAAATTAAAACTGGAGTATGTCTGGGATGCTTACATCCCCCCCCCCCATGATCTTCCTTATAGTCATAGACTGGGTCATGAGGCAGACAACACAAGGCACAAAGACTGGGATACTACGATCTATGACTCAATGCTTAGAAGACCCAGACTTTGCAGATGACTTGAGCCTATTAGTGTATTCAGCTAAAAACAAATAAACTTGCACAAAAAGCTCCCAAAAAACTGGGCTGCGTATAAAAACAGACAAGACAGAAGTCATATTCTTACTTAGCAAAGGTCAGACACTGATCACCATTGGAAATAGGCATGTTATGGAAGTAGACCATTTTACCTACCTTTGTAGCATTATTTCTGCCACTGGCAGATCAATTGAGGATGTTAAAGCCAGGATAGGCAAGTCAAAACGTGCCTTTAGAGTAAACAGCTTTTTTCCTCTCCAAAAATATGAACTTCGGATATTCAATAGCAATGTCAACTCAGTCCTGTTGTATGTGTAGAAATGTGGACTAACAAACCACAGATATTTGTAAATGGTTGCCTCTGGGTCATCCTAAAAAATAAGAGGACTAGATAAAGTATGGAAAAAAAATATCTCTGGCTACTGGCAAACCAAGACCCCATAGACCTACAAATATCCAGAAGGAATTGGAGTTGGACCGGTCAATCACCCAGGAAGCTACCAGAACACATTACAAAAATGCTGTGGAAAAGTTAGTCTCCCAATGAGAAGGTCTTGTGAGCAAGAAATGAAATGTTACAACCTTATATAAGATGAACTGTAAAAGGCCTCCCAAAACCAGGTGCACTGGAGAGCTATTGTTGAGGCTCTTTTCTCTTTAAAGTATTAAACAGTATACCTGTTGAGAAAAAATGTGAGCTTCATGGTAAAATGATGATTGATGGACTGCTAGCTGAAATTGGGAGGATTGTTAATGGCATAGAATCAGATGGGTGATAATTGAGTTGACATCTAGATTTCCAGAGTTGACAGAACTGGCAACAGAAAGATTGGTTTAAACTGTTCACAATTTTTACTTTGTGGTAAACAGATAAAGGCGACTGTATATTACATGTATAATACACTTTCCTAATTACTTGGTCTTTTAGACTAAGGTGTTTAAACTGTCATAAAGTGATACATAGATACATCTTATTAAAATATGATTATTTGAAAATTAATTATCATTTTAACAAAATTAACATATGCATGATATATTTGACTACTTTTATCTCCCCTTATTGTTTGACATTATATACCTCAAACTTGCAAATTAGAAATGTCAGTGGTCCAAAAGTTATCTCGAAACTGTTAAAAGGATGTTGATTTAGCCTATAAATATTAAAAATGGCTAGTTAGATGTTTCGTTTATTTTAAAGAGTAGCATATTCTTTTTAAAAAAATGGTTGGAGAAATTTAAGTTTACTTGATGCTTCTTGTAGATATCAGTTATTCAATATTAGTAAAGCATGAAACTTTATTTGTTGTAACAGACTATTAAGTCGTAGATTAAAATCTAAAGAGTTTTATTACCTGTTAAATGAGGAACTGATTTTAAAAATTGGAAAAAGTTTGTTGAAACATATTTGATTTATTAATAAAGCGTTTACTTCCACAAAACATTTCTTGGGAGCTTAGTTTTCAGTTAACTTAGCAGTAATAGTGGGACAGAGGGGGAAGGGGGGAAAATAGTGTAGAGACGAGACGAGAGACCTGGGTGCGATGGTTGGGGTGGTTGATGGGGTCCACGAGGTGAATTGGGGAGCAACGTCGCAACGAGAGGCCCACAAACCCTCAAAGGGGAAGGGGACTTAAGTTGGGGAGGGAGAGGAGGGGGGGGGTTTTTCAAAACACAAACTCTTTTTATGTGGTGGGGATAGAAAAAGAGAAATTTTCCACTCCTCCTCCCCGAAGGGCCCCTAGGGCTAAGAAGGGAACTTTACTAGCAGTAATAACTGCATTTGACTTTCATGTGTGCTTTAATGAAAAACTTTTTTTTTTGTTTATTATTTAGTTCTCAATCATTTCTGGCCTATTCTTATATATATATCTATAGTGCCCCCCCTAACAATTTTTTTTTAAAAAAATATTAAAAATTATAATAAAACCAACCAAAAAAATTTCAAAAGCAAAAAAAAAAATTTAATAAAAGGGTTTTAGAAAAAAAAAGAAAAAACTTCTTTACTTTATCATTTTATTTCACAAAAGGAAGATAACCCACCCAGCAGGAAACGGGAAAAGAGGGGAGAAGATTATTTAATAGATAGGGATGGCTCTCCCAGAAAGGACGGACGAAAAAAAAGAAAGCAATATGATATAATATTAATGAATAAGACTGTTTATATTCCAATCCAGGAATCTGGGAACTGACATAGTAACGATTGAGCTGGACACTTTATCATTGGCCTTGGATCAAATAAGAGAAATAGAAGAGGCTGTCAATAAAAGTATTAGAGAAAACATTTCAGTCAAGCCAACATTTTATAGTGATAAAGACGATCCGGAATTGAAGAAAGTATGTACTGTTATAGTCTTAATTACTTTCCTAAAGTTTGTTGCATTTGTTAAGCCTGTGTATTTTTATTCTATGTTGTATTCTTTTGATCACATAATTTTTGAGGAAGTTATTGTAAAAAGGCCAGCAATTGCTGGCTGCAGAGGATATAATTAAAAGAGCTTCGGTATATGTAGAAATGCTTACTCATAATTCTAACCCATCTGCCCAAAAGACATCAACAATTATGGTAGAGCCACAATTACGGTTCTAGTATGGGGGTGATAATAACATTTGCTTTAGTTGCAAAATGCTAAATAGTCAGATGACGGCACTTTGTTCAAAAGTGAACTAAGGCTACCCGAATGGTTAGTTTTAGGAATGCATCAGACTGATATATATGCTTTTTGTTTAAATTAGAATATCAGATGCTGGGAAAAGTCCTAAACTTTATTAGGTGCTAAACTTTTTATGTTACAATTTTAACAATAAGATAAATAGATGATAAAATAGTTTTGAAATGTATTTCTTGTAGTTCAGAGGCCTTGGTCTCCCATTAGATCACGTAGGACCTGTCAGAGTACTTTCTATAGAGGGTATAGATGATGCTTTGTGCTGTGGAACTCATGTCTCTAATTTATCTCATATTCAGGTAATGCTTTTCTCTTCTGTAATTACTGTAATTTTTTTTTTTTTATTTTTCAGTTATCATTTTTTTTTTTTTCGTTTTTAAAAAAAATTACGTTATGATTTTTTTTCTCCGAGCAGGCCATAAAGTTGCTGGGGGCAGAAAAGGGAAAGAAAAACAAAGTCAATTTAAGTTTTCTCGCTGGAGAAAGACTTTTGAAATACGTTGGAGAGGCGTTTTGTCGGGAAAAAACCTTAACTGGAATCTTAAAGTAAATAATATATTTTTCACCCCCATCCAGTGCAAGTTTAAAATTTTTTTTTTCATTATGTTCTACCTTTGTAATAGATTTACATTTTATTGGCTCTTTTAGATTCCATAGAAAATCGTTAACTTCACCTGATTTTGAAACATAATTTAACCTGAATTTTACATTGCCCATTTGATTATGGTCTGGATTTGCATATTTTTGTTTAATTAATCTTTGATTGATTTTTTTTTTTTTCTATTTGTTTGTACTGTTCATGATTTATACTGTTTATGATTGTTATTTTGATGTAGGCCGAACAATTTGGGTATTAATATTAATGAAAATAAATCTTCCTCATATAATCTTGTCCTGACTGTGACTTTAAAAAGTAAATTTTCATTTTGGTAAAAAGAAAAAATGGATTTTTAAAAAAAACCACTTTAAATAACAGCACACTGAATTAATGAAGTGATTAGTTAAAGCTGTCAGTAACAATTACAAGCTGTTAATTAACTATTGATTTTTTTTAATTTTGTTTAGGGGACCAGCTGAGAAACACTGGGAACTTGCTGATAAGGCTGTCAAAAGCTCGAAAAATATGCAAAAGGTTTTGAATAATTTATTTAATTTTGTGTTATGAAAAAACATGCAAAAGGTTTTGAATAATTTATTTATTTTTGTGCTAGGAAAACATTAATAGTACTAATAAATAATGCAAACATGAAAAGAAAAAAATTATTCATAACAAAGTAGAATTTGTTAAGAGCCAACAAAAATTAATGAACGAAAAAGATGCGTTATTCTGTCCTATATTAAGCATTAAATTTACATTAACAAAGCAGTATAAGTTTGTAGGCATATTTGTGGAAGATATCTTTATGTACACTTGTGATTGTTGTGGATATGCAGAGGACTAAATAAACTTGAGAATCCAACTCTACTTAAAATAGGTCAAATAAGGGTGCTCACGGTGTTCTATTTTGTAATCCTTTATCTCTGCCAGGCTTGCAATGTGCAGCTTAGAGAGTTGGCAACACTTGAAGCGGCATTATATAAGCAGATGGCTAATAAGGAAAATGTATTTATAAAACACAGGTGAGAATAAAATCATACTTGGTTTGTATAC